>CM025784.1:41511768-41602271 GCA_014636745.2 Centella asiatica | reverse complement strand
ATATATATATATATATATATATATATATATATATATATATATATATAGTATGTATATTAAAACAAATGCAGCTACATACGAAACACCAGTTATTATAGTCTACATTTTTCCTCTGTAGATGTAAAATACTTAGTTTGAATTTTATTAAGGTGCTGAGCCAGAACTTAACAATTGAGGCGAGGAAAAGAAATATGTGAAATAAATAACTGACCTTATATTTCAATCTTTAGCTGTCTCATCATGGTAATGTCTTATATGTAAGTATGCATTTAATTAATTGTTCTAGGGGCCTTTTTTCGACAAATTCAATGATTTAATAGTTCATTGAATCATCCACACTGAGTTTTTTCTCTTTTTCTTTCCTTTTTGAATTTATTTATTGTTTTTGTATTCATTTTCCACTTGTTATAACTGTATTTGCGCTGTGCGCATGGTCAAAGGTTTATGTTTATGAAAGCTGTTTTCCAGTGAGACGCCGAGAACTTATAAAAGGGGGGTTGAATACAAGTTTTTTGAATACTTTTCGAATTTCTTGTTCTTTAAGAAATTGAACTTTCTTGCGGAATATAAAGAACAAAAACTCAAATCAATTTATAAACAATTGCTATATTGATTTCACAACTGATTACAAATTCTAACAATCATAATAAATATGATCATCAGCTTCTTTTCTATTCTGTATAGGAAAAGATGCAAAACTATGAAAAACCTATACAGCTTCAAAAATACAATTATCTGTAAACCTAATTACAGCTTCTCTAACAACTGAATTACTATTAACTCAGTTCCTATTCTGAATAAAATTCAGCTTCCTTATTCGAATCAAATACAATATTTCCTTTTTGATAGGAACAGATTTCTGGTTAGTTTCCTTACCAGCTACGTCTTCAATAATATCTTGCTTTACGTGGAAGACATTCCTTTTTAATTCGAACTCTGTATCTTTCAGGAAATAAATCACGATTAGTCCCTGATACTTCATCTTTAGTCTCTGGTGACGTCATTATTAGTCTCTGGTTCTTTTAGTCCCTGATGACGTTAGATTATGTAATCTCCGATAGAGTTATTTAGTCTCTGATGCTTTAAGGCTTAGTCTCCGATGCTTTAAGGCTTAGTCTCCGATGACGTCAGCTTAGTCTCCGATGACGTCAGCTTAGTCTCCGACTTCTTTAAACTTAGTCTCTAATGACGTAAACCTTAGTCTCCGATAGGCAAAACTAGTCTCCGATAAATAAAAAATACTTAGTCTCTGACAAGTTTTCCTAGTTTTCGACAAGCCTTTTTGTAAACTCCAACGAATCAAATACACACTTCGACTTTCTGAAGTTTCGATACACCATTCCAGCAGTTACTTACAAATAAAAAATAATTATATCTCTTTATAAAGAATAAACAAATTACAATCAAAGAGATAACTGCTAGCTACAAAACTTCAGTGTTACTAATTAACACTTTCTATACATTTGTATTCTAAGTAATCTAAAGACAATCATCATCAAATGTTCTAAAACCTAACAAAAGCCAAGTGGTCAGAGTTACATTTGCAAATACAAAATACGTAGCTTGTTAGATTCTCTTGGCTTCAGGACAGCATCTGAAGTTTCCTTTCTTAGTACTTGTTTTAATTTTAACATTTCAATTTTAGGTTTCAAGCCTGCAAAACACATGGTATTTTCTGGTCTTTATCCTGCTGATGGATCTGATTTTGAGGCACTTAACCATGCTATAGAAAGACTTACGTGCAACGATGCCAGTGTCTCTGTTACTAAAGAGAGTAGCACTGCACTTGGTCTGGGTTTTAGGTGTGTGTATGTCTTTCTCAAAGAAATTTACTTGTCAGAGTGAGTAGTCACTAAGATAAGTCTTATTCATACTCTGCTGTCTCTACAGGTGTGGTTTCTTGGGCTTACTACACATGGATGTTTTTCATCAGCGACTTGAACAGGTATTACCACTCTTTTCATTTTGGTGGTCTTCTGCTGAAAATTTTTCTATGATCTAGAGTTGATTATGTTATAAAGTGTAAAGGGAAATTGCATTTGCAATTTAAACTAAATTAATGCTCATTATGATTTATTTATAGGGTCGTGTTTGGCATTTTACACTACCGATGTTCATTATCCTAAAGGAGAATGTGATATAATTATGACCAGTCCAGTCTGTTCATTGCATGTTATATATATGTGTATGTAGATTCTAAAGTATCAAAGGTTTTTTTTTGTTTTATCTTTAAATTTTACTAAAAGCAACAAAAGAGGGCTGCAGTTTTTGTTTATGTGAATCTTATGCTTTTCTGAGTGCTGGTTCTTCCTACAAAAGACAAGGTTGGTGCAGGGTGGGGGATGAGAGATGACAACGACAGAAAGAGGGTGTTTGGCAAATACTTATAAATAGGTCAAACCTACTTATAAGGTCTTTTTAAAATAATGTTGTTTGGCTATTGCTTATTTCTTTACTTATTAGTAAGAAAATAAGTTAAAAAAAAATAAGTGAGTAAACCTTGCTTATTGTTTTCCTGCTTATAAGTAGAAATGAAATAAGTAGAGTTGACCAAATGCAATTACATATTTGTCCCTTCTCTCTTAACTTCTTTTTAACTTACAAGCTCTTCTTAGTAAATCTACGATATGTTTTAACTTATAAGTCATCATAGTTGTTCCCAAACACCCTCAAAGTATGGCAGATAAAGATAATTGCCACTTGAAATAAGACAGACTTATAAAGAGTCCTATTATCAGAATTATATTGGTAGGAGGGATAACAACTTTTTAATTGTTAATCATGTATGCTACAATAAGCTCATGGGGATCATGTCGCCATGATGAGTTTGCTGTGAAATGGTGCTTCTATTATTGCCCTACAGAAGTTGCAGTAACATCACATTATTATGTTGATGTTAGATGGGATTCTAGCCACCTATATATTGTTCCTAGTCTTTGAAATCATTGACTTGCAAAGCAAAGGAGATTTCATTACTGGCTAATTAAACATCCACATACCCTGTCCTACTCAAGTTTTCAGATTTGTTTTCCACCACAGTATACAGAATGTAATTTAATATGGGAACCCTACGAGTCATTGTGCTGAACTGCTGATTAATGTCGTATACAAATTGCAACTCCTGAGTACTTTGGCAAAGTTACTTGTAGAATGAGTTAGTATGCTATGCGATATAATGCGTTTAATAATTTCTTTGCGCCTCGTGGATGACAGGAGTATGGTGCTCATGTCATTTCTACTGTTCCAACAGTACCATACACTTTTGAGTATTCAGACGGAAGGTATCTTAATGTTATACTGTTATCACTTATTAACTTATTATAATATTTTTAATGATTTTACAAACAACATATGCTGTCTTGTTATTCAGCAAAGTACAGGTTCAGAATCCTGCTGCATTGCCCTCAAATCCCAAAAATCGAGTTACAACATGTTGGGAACCTACTGTATTAGCTACAATCATTATTCCTAGTGAGTAAGCTCTCATACTCCCTTTACCTATATAAGTAATGTTTCTCTTTCCCTCTCCTTTTGTCTTCTTGAATTACTGAATTTTCGATATTTTTCATTAATTTTTCTCAAAAAAATTTCAGTATATTTGTCCATTCACTCTTTTATTTTTTTGTCCTCCACGTGAAGGTATGTTGGCCCTGTCATTACCCTTTGCTCTGAGCGGCGGGGGGAGCAGTTGGAGTATTCTTTCATTGATAGGTAACTTGAAAAGTATTATTTCTCTTGTATTTCATAATCCATTCTCATTATGCCTGACTGGATCCTGATCTTATGCCTATTGGTGGTAATTTCCTTATTTATGAAAATTTACCCTTTCCCTTTATCATCTTATCGATGATGCTTCTTTGAACATTTGCAGTCAAAGGGTTTTTATGAAGTATCGCATACCTCTAAGGGAAATAGTTGTAGACTTTTACAATGAGTTGAAGAGTATAACATCAGGTTATGCGTCATTCGACTATGAGGATGCAGAGTAAGCTCTCTCTCTCTCTCTCTCAAACATACACACACAGAGACACATGCATATGGGATAAGACCATTGGGTGGTGTTGTCAGGTATCTGGCCTCTGATTTGGTGAAACTTGATGTCCTCTTAAATGGACAACCAGTTGATGCAATGGCAACTATTGTTCATAGATTAAAAGCCCCCCGTGTTGGTCGTGAACTTGTGGATAAATTGAAGAAATTCATTGATAGGTATGTCATTTCAAAATTGATTATTAGCTCTTGTTACTTCCTGTTTTTATTTTTATTATAAAGTAGTATATTTTCTCTTGTAAACAAAACAAATACATTTATTGACTCTGATATTGGGCAGGCAAATGTTCGAAATAACTATACAAGCTGCCATTGGATCAAAGGTCATTGCGAGGGAGACGTAAGTCATTTAGTTTTCAGAAGGTTTTTAGGCCAGGGGTTTCGGTTGCAAACTCATAGTTTCGCTTGTAAGATCACAATGTAGTTAACTGTCAGGCAAATTAGCACCAAAACTGTGGGAACTATACCACACTAGGATAGTCAAGGCATCCAGTTTTGTGCTTGGTGTATGTCGAATCTGGTAGTCATTTATTCCATTACCACATGTTTCCTTCATATTTATTGCCTTAAGATAAATGAAATTCACTGAGAGTTCATATCAAGGTTACAAGAGAAGAAAACATCTGCATGTTTGCTTATTAAGTTCAACTAGAATGAGAAATTGTGTATTTAAAGCGAAATGCATACTCAATTTACTGAAGGTAGTATCTTTTTTCTTCGAAATTCTTCAGTTTTCAGATGTTTAATGCTGCATACTTGCATTGTTCTCTCAGGGTTTCTGCAATGAGGAAAAATGTTCTTGCAAAGTGCTATGGTGGTGATATCACTAGGAAGAAAAAGTTACTGGAGAAGCAAAAAGAAGGAAAGAAGCGAATGAAGCGGGTTGGTACTGTAGATATTCCGCAGGAGGCATTCAATGAGCTTTTGAAGGTTTCATAGCAAAGTGTCAAAATTTTGATTTTAGCTGCTACCTATACATAAGAATTTTCTCATAGGATATACTATTTTGTAATATTTAATAGACGGGTTGCCTTCTGGGAGCCAATTGTTTTTTGATTAAATGATGCTAACTTATAATTAGAAGAACAAAAGTGTATAGATTTTTCAGAAATACAATTTATTTCTGCCGTTCTCTTGAAATTGTTAATTTTTCTGAAACTGAAATAGATTGTGTTGGTATTTTCCATGAAACTGAGATATGAAAATCCAAATATGTATAGTAGTTACTGCCAGAGTTGATTCAGAGTATGTTGCCGCGTCAAGAATGTACCTTTATTGCTGTTACTTTAGCGGTGGCTTGCTGCCACAGTGTGGACAAGTAACTGTCGTTGGAGGTATGCATTTGTTCATTGTTGAAAGAATTACTTGTGTACTTAAATAATTTTATGTTTTTTCTGTCTTTTATCTCAAAGAGAGAATTTGGTTAATACTTGTTCCTTTTCCGAGAAGTGAATGGGAGCTGGTAATGGATTCTTGGGATTATCATACATTTCACATCATCATTGTTTGCCAACTTCAGTTGTGCTCAGGTAGTACATAAGTAATCTAGGAAAACAAAAATGAGAGGAAAATAAGTACAAACTGTTTCAGTATAAAGGCTGAGAAAAATTCCAGAGTATTAATCTCTCTCCAGAGAAAATTTGGTACTCTTGATTTTTTCTCGGCTGAGAAAAATAATCCAATACATACACAATATTATCATTTGGTTTGATCACCACTTTTGGCAGCAGTCGAAGAACTTTTGGAGACGGAAAATGGCAAAGTTGGTTGGGGAGTATTCAAATTTCCGGCCTGTGAAATTGAAGAGGATGTTCGAGTCAAGTAGCTTGAGGCACAGCCTTTTGCATTTAGAGGCATTGGAGCTGAAGAGATGGCCTGAACAGCATCCCCCCATTTCAAGTGCTGACCAACCCGCTCGCCTCCACTTTGGGTCCCACCACCTCCACTGACCATTGATGAGATTGCAGCAGCTATCACAGATTGGAAACTTGGGTCTGATGTTATTGCTTTTGTTAATGTTTCTGTCAAAGGTTGTTGAGAAGAAACTGCTTGGCTGCTCTTCTCCTTGTAAGATTGATAACGCTGCTCCTGTGCAGATCCTCCAAGGTTCAAGGATCCCATGATTGGCTGCTTGTAAGGTAACCTCCCATAATTATTAAGGTATCCGCTGCCCCAAGCTGTTGGCACAATGTTTGATTCAGATGAAGAGAAGTTCAAATTCTTGGATGAAAATGGATTTGGATTTGATTGGAAATTCGAAGAGAGAATGTTGTTGAAATGGGTGAATGGACTACCAGTAGTGAGGTCCAAAGTGATGGTAGGAAATGTAGACGAGGAGTTCGGCAAGTAGAATGGCCTTGTTGTCAACCCCTGGAGGTTGGCAAATTGATTATTTATAGGTGTCAATCCAGTACCCGGTTGAGAAGTTGAAGAACCGGACAAAAGCATGGAAGCTGCTGCAGAGGTAGTAGATGCCATGGCTGTGGCCGAGACTGCAAGCTGGTGGTTATGTGTTCCTTCATACGTTGTGATCAGGATTGACATGTCCTCTGCACATCGTTGGACCTAAATGTGCATAAAAATAATCCGTTAAATGTGTCTCTAATTTTGGAACAGATTCTTCGTATTTAAGAACAGATTAGTCGGCTGAATTGATTGCCTATAACGAGAAAACAGGAAACCTTGGCATTTGCTCAAATACGTGCTTGGAAGCATTTTTAGGCAGAAAAATGTTGAAATTACCTGCTTTCTAACCGGACAGGCTGGTGCAACTGTGCAGCGATAGTAGGCCCGAGGGCATGGATTTCCTTTCGCAATCTTCTGTCCATATTTTCTCCACTGGCATCCGTCGTTCATCTGTCAAAAGAGAGAGAGCAGTTTGCTTAAGACAATTTGCTCATATACTGAATGCTGTCACATCCAATAATATTCTACCGTATTTCAGTCTAATTTAGGATGTTGTTTCCCCGCATACACACAAAGAAAAGGGAGTCGAACTCGCCAAACCTGAGGTTATATATACGGCATGTTATTGAAGTTCTCAATGGTAAGGTAAAATCAAAATTACTTTTTGTTTAATAGTCGTACACAATCTGTAACATATAGGCTCCCATTTCCATGTATATATAATTATATGTATATACAGAGAGAGAGAGAGAGAGAGAGAGATAGAGAGGGGTTATACTAGTCGTCATATATTATAGATTATCATTTTTTTGTGTGTATTTCTTTTAAGAAACTAATTACGTTTGTCAACTGGAGCCTGACGCAAGATTAATATAACTAGAGTAAGAAACTTAAATTCAATTTAAAATTTAAAAGCACTTTCAATCGTATTCCCAAAACTCGTAATTGACTTAAGCTTTAAATGTTTTCCAAAGAGAAGGTTAAAATACATTTTTCCTCTTAAAAAAATAAAAAATAAAAAATAAAATGGCAGAAAAGATGAGAGCACTCACGGTTGGGGTATCACATCTAGCTCTAACAGAGACCCTAGCTCTCTTTGGACTGGATTGCTGCGACAAATCATCACTTTCATTTCTTAATGTCTTCAACACTTTACTTGGTGGCCAATTTTCTCCAGCTAAACCATCCTCAACCTTTCTTTCATCCAAGCTATTCTCAGGACTAATCTCCACCGTTGGATCTGATTTACACCCTCCCATTTCATAATCAAGTCCCAGTTTTAGACCACCTTTTAACTTCTTCTCATCATCATCATCAGAATCATAAGCATCATCTTCTTCTTTTTCTCTAGGACTTTTGCTGAAGCTGCTATTGTTGTTCATGTCATCTTTTCTAGGCTGCTGATCACAGCTCGGACTACTTCGTCCGAGTCGGAGCGATACGAACTCAGGTTCTTCGGCGTCTTCTTCAATGGTGCTAGCTGCATTGCTGTTATTTTTTGCTTCTCGAACGCTGTTGATGAAGCGTTTTTGGAGAGATTTATAATCATACTCTATTTGTTCTAACATCTTCTTTAGTCTTGCATTTTCTTCCTTCACTTCTCTCATCTTCACTTTGGCTAATTCTAGTTCATCCTCCTGTATATATATCAAACACATACACATGATTCAATATTTCAATTCCAGTCAAAAGCAGTTTAGTATTTCAATATTCTCGTCTAATTATTAACAAAATTTAGTGAGAATTCAATTTCTTTCAGCATATCACTGAATATATTCGTGTTAGATGATCCATAACTAAATTTTTTACTCCCTAATATTGAATTAACTTGTATTTCAAAGATGAGCAAATTAAACGTATTTCGTGATAATTGTCTACTCGTGCAAACGTTTTACTTTAAGAACGTTGGGTTGGGTACCAAAATTTTCACATCGACAATTTAACAAGGCAAATTGACCTTGCTTGCTTATAAGCACGTCTCTATCTCTCAATTTATGAGGCGCTTTTAAAAGGACAAAAACCGCAAGGACATATAATACATGTATTTACACACACAATAATAAATAAAAAATTGTGCAAACTTTCTAATCACTTGAGAACAACTTGAAGAAAACTTTGGAACATATATACAAATTAAAATTCAATGACATGTAAATTCAAGATCTCCCTTCCCTGTCTATCTGCAGGACTGCAAGAAAATATGTATACACTACCTTAAACCCTAAACTAAACAGTATGAATCACATGCAAGTAGATATTAATTGCTCTGTATTTTTTAGATGGAAATTAAATTATACAATTCTCTTGGTTAATTCTAGTTGTGATTTATGAGAAATTCAAGGGAAAACTGTAATTAAACTAATTAATAGGTAATCAAATTATATGTGAATCATATATATATATATATATATATCATGCATATAAATTAATTACCTTTGAAGATTCTTGGGTACATCCTTGATCTTCATGGCTAATGGAATCATCAACCTTTTCTTCTTTAGTTACAGTTGGTGAATTTAATCTACAGCCCTCCATTATAACTACTTCTGTGCAGTTATGTTATTGAATCCTGAGAGCTTTTTCAACTACTTTTGTGTTGTCTCCACCTTAACTTCCTACTTTTTCTCTTCTTATAGAGAAGAACTTCTATCCACTTACTTTCTATGTAGTTTCTAGTTAATATATATTCTTTAAGAAATTCAAATCTAAGTGCTTAATTGTCTAATTCAACTTCTGTTACGTATACACGCTTCAAATGTCAACTATTCCACTAATTAATACTCATTTTACTCCTTAATTCAATATATTATCGAGTAGGAACATATCCATACACACAAACAAACTTACAAGAGAACTCACAAATCAATAAAAACTTGACATGTGTGCAAAATTTTATTCTATCGAATACTGAGAGTATCAACTAGTGGAGTAGAATACTTATATTATTTTAGACTTTAGAGTTTAAGAAGTTTTAGGTTCGATTTTCACTCTTATTACCCTTAAAAAAGAAAAACGAAATTTATTCTATCAGTTATCCTATTGGCTTTGAGATTTTTGAGTTCAATATATAAAAACACACACACACACACATATATATATATATAAGGAAAACGATTTATAGCTGATCATGCGTATTTGGAAGTTAAACTAATAAAAATTATGTCATTTTAATAAATATTTGTAAAAATAAAGTAAAAGACAATCAAAACAACGTTTTGGTTAGATTTATTTGCGTGTGTGTGTATATATATATATATATATATATTATATATATGTGTGTGTGTGTAATATGAGGTAGAGGAATATAAGAAAATGAGAAATTAATAGAGAGAGAACAAGAGAGACTTTGAATTAATAAGAATTCAATTTCAACGCTTATGACAGAGGAGCATTAGACTTGGTATATAGATTGAGCCGCATTCCTCGGTAGCCATTACATACCCATATTTACCTCTCTTCGACCTTAAATAAGACTGTCATTCATATCTGACTTTTATCAATTCTTATATTTTTAATTAGTTTATGCGTCTTAGATTTGCCAAAGGAACTCTTAAACACAGATTTTTAAATGAAGTATGCATGTCAACATGTCTCTAAAGGTAAACAAGTGCACAAAACAAGTTGTATAAGAGGTGTGTACAAAAGTATGGGGTACAATTTGTAAATAGTGAGTTTCTTAAGGTTCAACAATTCTAATAGAAATCACATAAATTTGTATATACGCCATTACTCAAACTTTAATTGGAAATAGTTTTCCTTTTTTAATTTTTTCCATTTTCGGTGGTGTATCAAAAAAAAATAAAAATATCAAAGATGCAATTTTAATTTTTGGATGGAGCTAGTACGTGCTATCAATATCAAAGCTTGGCAGCGCTTAAAAATGGTTCAAATGGTGTTTGTAGTTAAACGATCGAACGAACAATACTAGCAAACAAAATGGTTAAACCAAAATATCCCATTAAAAACAAAAAAAGAAAAAAAAAGAAAAAAAAAACCTTGTGTCAAAAGATAAATTAAAAATCGTCTAAACGTAAGAAGGAAAAAAATTCTACGGAGTAAGACAAAAAAATCTTAATTTCTTTAAGCTAGCGATAGTTAATTTATTAATTTGAATGTCTTGGAGTATATTCATGAGATTCCAAATATAAAATTGATATGAATTAGATTGATTTTGATTATTCAAACCAAATAAAATATTTTTCAATTACAGTTCAAATTCTTAGAATTCAGAAGAAATTAATTTGTTTAGATTGGAAATAGTGGATCCAAGTCAAGGTTTGATTGGTCATGGTCAGTAGGAGGTGACTTTTCGTAATGCAGTTGTGCAATGGTGAGGCCTGTTGGCCACTTGTTTCATTAATTTTTCCAATTAAGTTTGATAAAAATAAAATAGAAACATAAAGCCACAATATATAAACACTTGCTATACGCTGGAAGAAACAAGTCTTAAGTCTGCTTTCTACTCATAATGCCATTGACCTCCAGCTCTTTAATTTAGTTATCAGATCTATATATTGCAATGCTCGATCTGTCACGTACATTATTATATTTTCTTCGACTAACATAATTCTATATAACTTTATACCCTCTGTATGAATAAAAATTGAGGATAGATATAATCACAACATGTAATTAGAAATTAAATATATAATAACTTAACATAGCATAATAGAATATTAATATTACAAAAATGTTAGAGAAATTCGGATAGTAAGAGACCGTCATAAACTGATTATAATTAATAAAATCCTAATTGTATTGTAACATCAACTATAAGTTAACGTTGGAGTATTTTAACATATTTTTGTTAGTTAAATATTTTTATGTTAAAAAAATAAATTAAGAATTAAAGTATTAAAAAGTGTATAGTTTACAAAATTTTTCAATCATTGAGTCAGAATAAAATTAGAGATATATATGAATGAAGAACCCATACACTGTTATCAAGATTGATCGGTTTGATGTTTTTGAAGTGCATATGTATGTTGTGACCTTGACTCATCTAGCTTCTTTTTCACGTTCCAATTACAAACGCTCCGTAATGTAACTTAATCCTCCCTTGTATTCATAATACTCGTCATTTTAATTTTTTACACGTAAATTTAAATATTGTTTTTTATATGTTAAATATTTTATTTAATTTTTAAAAAAAATAATAATAAAAAATATTTGACATAAAAATTAAAATAAATAAAAAATTTAACATATAAAAAACATTACTTAAATTTATATATAAAAGATGAAAATGATAATTATTACTCAACAGAGGAGGGAGTAGTATTTAGCAAACGGTGCACACGCCTTCCGTGTGCCAAATCCCTTTGTACATAAATGGAAAGAGGGACCGCAAATATGAAAATTAAGGAAAATTAAAGGCATAGAAGTAGGGAAAATTAAGGAATCAGCCATCAGGGATTAAAGAGATTTGAGTTGGACGCGGTTTTCTCGATATATGACGACAAAATATTCATGAACAGTTAATTTTAATATTTAAATGTTTAAAAAATTACTTTCAACCCAACTTATTAGATAATCTGCTTTTAGGGGTGAGCATATACGGTTTAATGCGGTTTATTTCATATTCAAAACTATGATATTACGGGTTGTAAAATTCACTAATCAATACACTCATAATTATGAGCTGCTAGTTTCTATGGATACAGTTTGCTCATAAAACCATAATCAAATCGTTTGTTGTGGTTTTTTAACTTCTGAAAACCATTATTTGTGTCGAAACTAATGTTGTGGCTTGATTTATGTGATTTCATGAGTTTTTGTGAGGTTTCAATTTCATTTTTGACTTTTTATTCATCCCTATTTGAAACTAGCTAGTTTGACTTCCATTAACACTACGCAACGGTTACCTACTTGTTTTTCTATTGAGTTAAAACAGTTTTTCAGCTTTGCTGATGTGGATGACTATCCTTAATGTCAAACAACAAGATCATTACTATACAATATAGTAGTAGTTGTTGTAAGATAACGGTAAAATTATACGAATTCAATTAATGTCCTACGTAAGCTTTTGATTAAATAGAGCTGTCTTATAAATGACATGATCAGCGAAAATAATTAGCATGCTTAAACAATGCACTGTACGACTTTCAACTACGGAGTCCACCATAAAACTCTTATACTCATCCATTTTAAAATATTAATTAAAGCAATTCTGATTTATTGAAAGTTATTAATTCTTCTATCTCAAAATTTAATTTGACATATATAATTAATTCTCTTAATGCAATAATTTTTATTCAAAAGATTTGGGGATTATATTGATGTAAGTCTCACTCTACTGCAAATATTTATCTAGTAATTAAAGGAAATTCATCTAAGCTCCACGCTTGATCCACTAATCAGTGTTAATTATAGATCTCTCTTATTCACATTTGTTCATTTAGGTAGTCTTGACTCTTGATAGTTGATACAACTCCAAAAGTTTGCCAATAGCACATCATTTGATGCTCGCTCGTTGACCAATTTACCCTTCAAGTTTTTTTTAATAGATTTCTTAACTTCTTCTATTTTATTAGTCGTTTGCAATTTTTAGAAAAGATATTTTTGTTAAAGTACTTCTTAGTTGATCTCTTATTTCATTATCGGTGTAATTATTCCACCCTTCCTCAATATCTGACATATAACTCTTCAATTATTTTTCCACAATATCTGACACTTAATACATATCTAGAATTTTTTCATATGCAATTTACTAAATTATTCATATAGTACATAAAGAGTATTTGAAATTTCCGATGACACTTAAGTAAGGATAAATTTATCAAAATATATCATCTTTATCATTAAATTTAGTTTTCTTATAGTGTACAAGAGTTAGATGTCAATTATGAGGAACGAAGAAGTATCTTATACTCCGTAACATTTATTACAAAAGATGTAGAAGTAATTATAAAAGTAATTAGATAATATTATCTCAAAATAATAGTATTCTTAAACGACAATTAAAGTTATAAAACAACGATGAAGGAAATAATATAAACATCTTGTTTTATCTTATTTTCCTTAGGGTGGAAATTAAACTGAGTTAATCAATGCGCGAATTGGCTAACTTTATTGCTTGAATTAGATATTTGCTTGTTACAGAATTAAGTCGAGTTAAACTTCAAGTTGATAGTTGATTCAAATATTACTCAACTGATCAATACTATAGAAATTTAATCTCATCAAATATTTGACTCGAACTGTTTGCAAATTAATATTAATATTTATTAATAACTTGATACTCGATAAATATTGAACAAATACTTAAAACTCAAAAATAATTTAATTTTTTGAGTTACTCACAATATATTTGTAAATAATTTGATAAATAGTTCGGTCAAGTTTCATCATTGTTCAACTCAACTTAAATTCTATAGTGTTTAACAAGTCCACTCAATCCCAACTCTACTATGTTATGATCAGCCGTGGATTTTGTACACTAAAATATTTTTGTCAATGCACTCATATACTACAATTTACTAAAATATTGATACACAGACATATCAGTCAAATTTTTAATATGATTTGATGTACACTTGAGTTTGAAAGAAGAATGGTGCATTGTTAAGTGTTTATAGGTGAAATTAACAAAATACTTAACTCTAATCTCTTTTATTCTTCTTACAAGAATAGTCAATAGACGTTAATAGGGCAACTGCTCTGGTCATTCGTTCACACCGTTGAAAAAACAATATTTAGGGTTAAATTGTAGTAACTTCTTAGTTCTTACCTTGTTCCAAGACTTTAGGGCTGACGTTAATCTTTTCTAAATGTTCTTAATTTAAAGAATTAATTATTACACAATTATTTCGCCAAAAAATAAAAAAATTTACATAATTATATGGTCTATAGCAAAAGAAGGATGGAGACTTTATCTTCTGATAGCATTTGATTTTTCTAATGGAGACTTTAAGGCCAAATTGTGGTTAATTTATAGATTTCGGTCAATGGTTTAAAGATTCGGATAGCATTTGGTTCCCAAAGTTGTAGGCTGATACGAAAGTGAAACTTCTTTACATCTTAACCAAAATTTGGTATTAAAGAAAGAGTACTGGACTAGTTGAGAGCTTGACCAAGACATGGGTTTTGTTTTGATAGTGTCGGCTGTCTTTTTTTCTTTTTCCTCCCCTACCTCAGTTCCTCGTTATGGTTTCAATTTGTAATTAATTGTTTTTTACAAATAATTTACAGCAAGAGAGGCTATCACGTACATTATTTATGTGATTGATTGTTTTGATTTTTTTAAAATGTTTTAATTTTTTCCTCCCCTTCCTCGTTATGTGATTGATTTTTGTCAACAGTTCATGTGGTGTTAATTTTTTTGAATTTCAAATGGTGTAGGTGTTCTCCTTCTCCTTCTTCTTTTTTTTTTTGTCAGTGTTAGAGTTTGGCAGTTTGCTTTTAGTGTTCTTCAGGTTTTTTACCCAGTTTATTGTGATTTCTCGGTGGATGCTTCTTGCACTCAAAATTCAGTTTATATTCACAATCTTTATTCAATTCTTTTGGATAAAGTTTAAAAATTTTGCCTTTACCTAAAAGCCATACGAAGAAATAGTCGAACTTTATCGGTTGGACTAAACGATATTTGGAATCAATAGGTTATTTCAGGTTGTAGCCTTGATTTAATTTACAAGAAACCATAATTAATATTACAATTATTATTTATTTATATATTAGAACATATATTTAACATATGATTACAATTGGAGAACAATAAGTTATCGGTTGGACTAAATGATATTTGGAATCTTATTTTACATTTAACAATTTTTCAACTGGCAAAATATTATAATCGTTAAAATTCAGAAGAAATTTATAGTTCATAAAATACTCTGTAGGTATAGTAAAAGAAAAAAAAATCCATGTACAGGTTCTGTATTTTTCTACTCTTTTTGTATAGTTTATGTTACTATATTAATGTTATTATCTGAAATAATATTATTATTTGATGTATTATATTACTATACGATGTAAATTTTTTTTCACAGATAATAATATTATATATGTTACCCCTTTATAGTTGTTATATAATACAAGAATTATTCTCTCTCTCTATCTATCTAAGATTACACCTCTTTATAAAGTGTATAATACTTTCTCTATTTGAAAATGGTACAGAATTTTATTAATTTTTTTTAAATAACCAAAAAAATTATGTTAGAAGTTTTGTGTATTTTAAATATATAAAACCATTGAAATATATTAAATTAACATAATTGAATTATAAGATTTCACTAAGAGACGGAGAGAATGCGAATGATAAGCTAATAGAAGCACGTATGTTCGTACCTGTTTCTTGTTATACCAAGGGCCATAGCCGGTGAAAGTTTTGAGCTTCAAATCCTCAGCAATCTTACTAGCTATTATCCTATTTTGAGTCAGAGGTATTTTCGAATCTTGGTCGCCGCTGTATGAATAATATATAAATAATTAATCCTTTAAACACAATTTAGTCAAAGATGTACGTAGGTAATATATATAGTATTGCTTTCGTTTTCTCAAAATAAATTTTGAGTTAATTCTTTAATTATCTTTATTAATTAATTAACTCGACAAGATTGCAATTATTGAGGTTGTATTTGGATTGAGAGAATAGAATAAGAGGAAGATTAAAGTTGATTCATATGTAATTACTATAAGAGATTATTATAAGAGATCACAAAATCTTATAATTCATATTGGAGATGGTCTCATATGTAATTTTATTTTATGAGTAAAAAAAAAACAATATTTTTTTTTCTTCATTATGATTTTCCTTCTTATTTCTCTTTATCACTTCTTCCATCACTATTTTTAACTAAATTTTATTTAATTTTTGAACTATTTTTCTTTATTTCATTCGCTCAATCCAAATATAGCATGAGTGTATAACTGTATAACAAAACGGGAATACCATCCTTCAGCAAGTCTGAGACTAGGGGAATTATGTTCAACGCCAAATTCTCTTCTTCATATTCAAGAGGCCTGCATATATTCGTATACACATCTTCATCTTAATTAAAAGGTTTCCATATTATCTACATACATAGGATATACATAGATTTATTATACTCCATCCGATCTGAAAAACAAAAGAGGTAAATTTTATTTTTTCTATCCAAAAATTTATTCTTATATGTATTTCATTGATTATGATTCAAAAAAAGACTTAATATTATGAATTACATAACAAATTGAACAAATTAAAACTCAATTGCTTCAAAATTGTATAAAAATGTACACAGCGATTTGAATATCTTAAATTTCACAATTTACCTGCAAATAAATTCATATACACCTCTTTTTGTGTAACAAGAGAAATAATTATTGTGCAAATGAGTGGAAGATCACGCCTATTTAGATACGTATGTACCCTTGATTTAAGACACGAATCGCCCACATTTCCTCTTCGAGCAAACTGTAATAATCATACAATATTCCAACTTCTATTATATAAGCTTTAAGCAGTCTGACCTGGATGGACAATTATACTATTATTATTTTCTGTTCGATCTAAAATTACAAAATGGTTTTAATTTGTTAAGTTAAACGATCACATATTAAATCATAATTTAATACCAATTTAGTTGATTTTAGTACGTAGATACAAACTATAACAAAAACATTTGGTTACAATTAATTTGCATTTAGAATTTACACAGATTAAAATGAATTTTGACGCTCAATATGTCTGTCATTTAATTTAATTTAAGAAGTCAATAAATATCTCTAATTTTTGAGCAAAGAAAATATAAATATAATACAAGATATATTAGACTCAAAAGTTTTAAATAGTAATATAAGTAGATTCGTTTGTTTCGCCTTAAACTTTGAAGATCTTAGATTTGGATGATATAAATTATACTATTAGAATTTAGAATTTTCAAAATTTAAGCCGAAGTAAACATAGCTGTAATACTATATCACTAATAGGAAAATTGACTGAATTAATAACTAATTTTGAAATAAATATGATCGATTATATATATATATGAACTTACAGTTTCATGGATGTTGGCATGCCAACCGGTAGGCTTAAATTGAGTGGCTGTAAAAGATGGGGAAGATGAACATGTAGGTAGAAGTAAGTCATCAGTGGGAACAATTCCCATTTCATCAGAAACTCTGTTGCATCCCTCTGACCAAACCGAATGAATGTACTCCGATAGGTACTTTGAGTCGTTACAAACCGTCTTCTCTAGAAACAATGTTTCGTCTGATATTGCACCGTGTGAAATATCTATGTCTAGTACCGGATTCCCAAGCTAAATTACCCACAAAAAATATTTATCATATAATTAGAAAATGGGAACAGTAGGAAATATCAAACTAACTAATATTATTATATTCATTCCAAAAAAAGAGTCCTAATTTTAGGTTTTACCAGTTAATGTTTTATGAAAATTTAAATTTAAAATGAATTTCATCAAATGCTTATTATTGTGAAAACCTATGATATAAATTATATACTTAATTCGAAAGCATTAATGAACTAAAGAACTTGTAATTTTGATTAGTTCTACTGCACATAACTGATGGAGTATATATAAGATTATTGTTATTATTAAATAGGCTTGATGTTAGGCTTCTTGTTGTGTTCAAGTATGAGAGCTGCAAGTTGTGGAATGTAAGGACCTGCATGCACGGAGAAGATATTGTAGTTACTGAACAGATTTAATTAGATTTCTATCGGTACAAATTTTTAAAGAAATCAGAGTCTTTAAACATAGGAAATTCTTCTAACCAAGCGATCATGAATTTCAAGTTGTCCTCAGCTGCCATACATATATTGTATAAATAAATTATTAAATTAAAGAACCATGGAATCTAGCTACGTACGATATATTGGTACGAGAAGCCGTACATACCAGTTCTTGTATCATTCCAGTTAAGATAATTGTCGTACGTATTTGAATATGAAAACCCAACTCCAATCGGTGATTCCAAATATATATAACATGTTCGATTCTGTTTAATAACACAAGTAGCATACGTTAATTTTCTTCTCATAAGAAATTTGAATTAGTGCAACATATATGATACCTAAATTCCAAGAGTATTTATCCCTACCCAATATAGACCAATTAATCGAAGCCACCGTGGATCATAGATTACTTAGCTTCCTCAACACCTTCTCAGAAGATCATCAGATCTTAATGTGTGAGGAAGATATCTTAAAAACTTGTTTCATCACTCACCGAGATATTTATGCATACATGGTCATACCCTTTGGATTAATGATGAACAAGGTGTTCCACTCCTTAATAGAAGATATTATGGAGGTCTATGTCGACAACATGATCGTCAAGTCAATTCAAAATACCAACCACGCCGCAGATCTCAGAAGGTGTTTCAACTTGATCGGGGCGTACAACATGCAATTGAACCCTATAAATTGCACCTTTGGTTTATGAGGAGGAAAGTTCCATGTGTATATGATAAGCCAAAGAGGAATCGAAGCCAATTCAGAAAAGATAAAGACCATACTTGATATGCAACCACTGAGGACGAGGAAAGAAGTACAAAGGTTAACTAGAAGGTTGACAGCACTAAGAAGGTTCATGACATAGTCCACAGAAAAAACCCCTACTATTCTTCAAAACGCTTCGAGGATGAAATAATTTTTGGATATCAGAATGCCAAGACGCTTTTGATGTCATCAAGAAACATCTATCTTCGCCTCCCCTCCTGTCAAAACCTCTTTTCACTGAAGATCTATTTATGTATCTCTCTGCCAGCGAATCCATGATAGGAGTAGCTCTCATCCGAAAGAAAACAAGAGAACAGAAACCTATTTAGTACGTGATTCATGCTTTACGAGACGCATAAACAAGATATCCTAACCTTGAAAATCTGACTTACGCTCTTATCATCGCAAGCCGAAAGCTCCGGCCTTACTTTTAGGACCAAGCCATTATGATTCTGACAGATCAACCCTTACATTGGATTCTACATAGGCCAGAGACGTCCGAAAGGTTAGCCACGTGGTCGATCGAACTCATCCAATATCACATTCAATACCGGTCTCGACAAGCAATCAAAACCCAAGCACACAAAATTGGCTATCGAGTAACTATAAATAAATATTTAACGCTCAAGGATGAATGTACATAACAATTATTTCTGTTCTAGTTATCTCGCATATAAAATCCTTGGCACTGACCGCTAATTTTTAAAAATACTTACTCTCACGTTAGAGTTTTTTCACAATAACAAATTGTCGTTGAATTAACTAATGTTCTCAGTCTTTACATACATTTCTAAAGATCGTAAAAATCCGAAATCTAAATTTTTGAGCGTGAACATAGATCACGCATAAATTCTCTCTCTAGAGAGAGAGATAAGCTTACAATATTTTGTCCAACAATATAATAACCCACAACTAACGATGTCTACTTAATCTACAAATCCTCAATAGTTCCGATGCATGGGACAAAATTGTTCTCCATAATACTCCCTATGTTTTCATATCTTAATGCTTAAATTTTTTTACTAAGGCGATATATATATATATATATATATATATATATTAGTTCTAAGAGTTTATTTCATTTTTATGCCCTTAATTTACGTGCTTCTTTATTTCATTATATACTCTCTCTATTTTAAAATTAAGATACATTTTAGTTAACACAAAATAGATTTTTACGATATGATTCAAAATTGAAGTAAAATTTTTACTTAGTAAATTTGAAGTTAAATATCATAAAGTGTACGAAAAATACTACTAATATAAATTTTTATACTTTGATATTTTTATAAAGTTATATCACAAACAAAATTATAACATTCATAAATATTACAACATTAAAAAAAATGTATCGCTCTCTAGTTTTAAAACCAGAGAAAGTAATAAGATGAAGCGAGTGTTTAGGTATGAACCTGCAATTTCAACATTGGAGGTACTCTTGGAAAGCGCAATGAATTCCAACATAGAAAGTCTTGGTTATATAGTAGCAATAAGTCCAAAAGTCTACCTCACCTCATATATATTCCCCATGAAATAAACAAGTAAAAGACCCAAACTGGTTGCAACAAGTTCATTATGCGGGTGACGGGTTTGATATATATATATCACCAAGTAATTGAAATAGGGTAAATGACATTTTAATATATATTTAATATGGATTGACATATAAGAACACGATTTATTTTATTTTAATACTAAAATTACTATAAAAAGTATTAAAATTATTACGAAATTACTAAAATTGCTATAAAAACATTAAAATTACTATAAGAAGTATGAAAATTACTATAAAAAATACTAATGTGAAATCGTAAAACACTTGTTTGACTAAATTAAAATTTTTTCTTCTAAAAAATATTAAAGCTGTCCTTTTCTCTTTGAAATATTCTAGTGCATGGATGTAATAAATACTCCCGTGAATAGGTTGTCTGTTAAGACTTTGTGTCTATCTGCTACCGTGCTACGTCATTATAATCTATGTTGTTTTGCATGTACTCGTTTGCTTGTTTAAGGCTTAACATATATATCTCCTGTCATATGATCACATGTGTGTTTTTCACATCACACTCGTGTATATGGGTGACTGGTGCATCAAAGAGTGCATATGAACGTCATCATAAACACTAACTTGTGTTCTATAATTTGATAAACATATAGATTAAAGGGAAATGATACATGACATTGAATCATAATGTAACATTCAAATGCACTGTATATAAATTGATAATTTCCTTTCTTCTTCTTTAGTTCTTCTCAAAATGTACATAAAATGTTGAGATTGAAAGAGGAATTGAAGGCCTCTCACCTCTCCCAACACAAAAAAGGAAAAGAACAAAAGAACAGAAACCAGGAATTGGTAACAAAAGCTTAATTCTATGTGTGCGTGCATGCATTGCAGCAAACTATATATAGCTGGCTAGCTGACTATGTCCCTAAAACTTTATCTTCGGTCCACTGTATGTCTTTCCATATACAATTGAGCCTTCAGATTTCTCCACCTCTTCAAGCCATGAATACTCGCCCTTATCCTCTTCTGATACTGATAACCCATCAGCTGCATTTTCATACGAATAAACCAAACCATTGGATTTTTCTTCAAAATTAATGTTTTTGTCACCGAGATTATTGCAATAAAGATTGTATCTTACCTGAGAAATGAGCGAAAGGGTATTCATGGTAATATGTGCAGTCCCTGCCTTCGGCACCATTGTATGGCGGGCCAAGCACATCTAGCAATGCACACGATGTCACTGCCGTGAATCGGTGCAAGTTACCCCCATCAGCTGGAAAGAGGATGGAAGAGTTGCATGGAGCTGTGACTTCTTCGTCCACCTTCACCTTTGCCAACCTTGCCCCAGCAGAAACAACTCCACCTTCTGAATAACATAATACACATACAACTTTAATTTGTAATATAGTAGATTATCCAAATTTACAAATATTCACACATGTATGAGATTGTCTTGGGCCCAAAATATGTGAGGAATTTTTTTTTTCTTTCCGAATGGATAACAAGAAAAAGATACTCCACATTGAACTGGCATTCATTAACATGAACTCAATTACCATTTGGAGGACTGACGTTTGGAGCTCCGTTAGTAGGGGTGGCATTACCGTTTGGAGAATTGATGTCAGGAGCTGCGTTAGTAGGGGCCGCATCGACATTCGGAGGATTGACATCCGAAGCTATGTTAGTAGGAGCAGCAGTGACCCAATCCAAAGATTTCTTGTGCATTGTTCCGAAGAGAATCTTACTGAATACTGTCATTTGGGGATGATCATGGAGTCCAATGACAGCTGAAGGTGGCAAGCAGAAGAGCCCAATCTGAAAGCATCATGAAGACAGATAAATCCAACTTTTCTTTTGTTATAGATAATGAGGATGTACAAGATGGTATTATAGAGAATGTACATAAATAGTATGGTTAGTATATGATATGTAATAGAGCAGCAAAATGCTTATGATGTAAAAGAAATTCACTCTCCGTCTCTAATAAACATTTTCTCTCTCTTATTCATCTTCTCCATTTTATTCTATAATAATTCATGTTTATATCATCTTTTCTGTAAAAGAATTAAAAGAACAAAATGGATATAACATCATATTTATTACTCCGTATTTTCTTATTCGGTAAAGACTAATGACTGCACCTCAACTTTACATACCGAAAATGTTTCACATTCATAGAGTTGGACGTACGTGACTGCAGGATATCCGTCCATCTTTCTAGCTCTGAAATAGTGAAGGTTCTGCTGCAGGCCAACATCAGCTTCTGTTATGCCATCTGCATACAAATCAAGGGTACGCATATATTAAACACACAGAAAATATACAAAGTAGAATTTAATGCAAGTACAAGCAAATAAAACAAGAAAGATTAATTGTGCGTTTCAAAATCATACTTGTCAAATCAAAACTTACTATACAGCATATATATACTTTGCCCGAGTTTCTAAATTACAATAAAATTCGTAGAAAAGTTATGTACATTCAATTTCAACAGTGTATTTTAGTCTACATATACAGCATACATTGTGCTCGACAAGGGAACTTTCTGCTTCTCATTTTCATGTACATCTACTTTTTCTTCCTTCGTTCGGGGTTTAAATTACCAGTGCTAAGGAAAATGTGTGGACATATATAGAAATTCTAATCAATATTACTAGAAATGAAGATGTGAAAAAAATGGTAGTTTCTATTTACCAATGAAAATGCTATAGCAATTTCATTAAATCCTGTTGAAATTACTATAAACGAAAATGTGAAATGTTTTGTGATTCCTATTTGGCAGTGCAAAAATGATATGGCAATTTTATTGACAAATGGCATTCCAAAACTGAAGTAGCACCTGCACGATATACTAGAATTCACCAAGTCATAAGCAACCGAATTTGAGAATGGTTGGGAAAAGTACAAAAAAAAGTAAACCCCACATACCATATTCGTTACAATCTGAAAATGTGAAAATAGAGTGGGGACAAAAATAATGCAAGTTGTGCCGAAAAGATATCTTAATATCGGACACGAGAAACCAAAATTAGTTAGCAAGTGGCAATTTAGGGAAAGATACATAATTAATATAGCTAAATAAAAAAATTTAACAAGTAGCAGAAATTAATCATATCCAAATATTTTAAAAAAAATTAGGGGAAAAGTTGGATTGACCAAATGTCACAAAATGAATCGATCTAATGCTACTAACAATTAACAAAAGTATACCCAAAAAGAACAAAAGAAAATCCCCCAAAAAATGAAGATTAAATGAAAGACATACCCAAAACAGCCTTTAGCTTTTCAAGTTTTTCTGGTGAGGGAACAACCCCTGGGCCACAATTGGCGAACACTTCTCTGCAAGTATCATACAGAACCTGAACTGGAGCCAACTTTTTCTTACCACGACGGCCCTTCCTTGAATCCCAGTAATGCTTACCTTTCCGGTCAGTTGATGTCTTCTCAACCACCATTGGCATTTAGTTGACAAACACAAACTCAATCACAGGAATTGATTAATAAAACAGAGGCCAACGCTGATAGAAACGCGCTGAATAAAAAGGTAATTCGAAATGGGTATTTGAGGAAATGAAAGAATCAGAGAAATTACGATCTGGGTAATGGAAAAAACAGCAGAAAATCGATTGGTGAAGTTTCAGATGGAGCAGGGGATTGAAATAGTAGTGAAATAGCGAAACAGAGAAAAGGAGATGGATGGCGATTTGAAAGATGGATACATCTTTCTTTATTTCTCTGTAGACAAAAATGGATGATGATGGTAACAGAGGTGGTAGAGAGGTGGTATTTATATGGAGAGAAGGGGCCGTAGAATCCAAATTTACATTACAGTTGGTTTCAAAGGAAGGGAAAGGAAAACCAGGGGCCATGCCGAGGTTTCCAGTGGGCTGTTCCAACAGCGGATTTGTAATCCTTTCTCAATTGACAATTGTCTCTGCTCTCAGTTTGATATATTCAATACTACTTATCTTTGACCCCTGAATTTTTGATAATTTCAGCTGTCGCCCATATTTCTATGATATTCACTTCCGACTTCAAGGATTGTAATTTCTTTCGTTTTAGTCCTTTTATTAACTTCTTTCTAATTACACCATATATTTAGCAACAAATTAATTAAAGAATTAAGGAAACGATTTGGGATTGTATTTTGGAGGGCCTCAAAGAACCCTTAAAGATGCTAATTACTTATTTATTAGATACGAAAATGGCTTATCAGACAAAAATTTTATACGTAGATTAAGAGACACAATAATTTAAAAATTCAATCTTATTTTTAGTGCAATTTTATATAATATAATATTGTATTCTTTGTAGATCAAGATGAGAACTTCTGAATAATATTTCTCTAATCCGATGATAATTATAACTAAAGCATTATATGTGTTTTCCATTTCCTATGAAACTTAAAAAATGCTAAAACAATAGTTAATTTGTTAAAAAAATCTTTCAAATTTTTTATAGAATAGAAATTATCTCATGCTTGTAAAAGGTATCAATCATCCACGAATTCGAAGAACAAGTAAAATAATACTTACCGATTTGAAATAGATCAAAGATCATGTGCAACTGACCATTTTTCAGCATTTGATTCTCAGTTGTCATTCTAGAGGTTGTTTCATCGACTATGGAATATCATTTTCTAAAAATACATCTCGCGAATCAAACCAATTCGTTTTTATTTTCTTATAGTGCGATCATAAATCTTTATTGAATCGCAAAAGCTGCCTAAATGGATGTGGTTAAAAACGACTTATTGCATTTTTAAAAATAAAACCTATAGCCTCGATCTTTCCGCACTAAATAACAATATTAAATAAAAGTAAATGAGGTTACTTATTTGTCAATACGATAATCATCTAACCTCACGTTGAAATTTTTTGGCAAAAATACAATTGAGTTATGTAACAAAAGAAATGCATTTAAGCTACATTTTTTTTAATTCATTAAATGGATTTAATTTTACAAAAATATAATGCAAAGTAATATTGTTCAATTTCTTACTCGACTAGTTATATAAATAAATAAATTAATTACTCGACCTTTGATTACTTTCTTTATAAGAGATCTAATTATATACAATATTTCGTGAAATTATATGTAATATAATATATTAAGGGTGTGGAATGCTATAATTGTAGCTTACAATCGTAAACAATCCAAGCCATTTGACTAGCTCACTGTATGGTTCAGCGGTTCAGCCGACTAATCCAAAACTCATACTGTTTAGCTTGAGAAAATAAACAAGTGATTTCCAATATTAGATAATTTAGGCTTGTCAAATTCAAATTTCAAGTAAAATTGATTAATTTATAATGTTTAATTCATATTTAACTTAATTTGTCTATTTAAATGAGTTGATCTCAAATAAATTTTATTTAATAGTAAATTTTATCAATCCGACTCGATTAAGATTGAACTTAAGTTCGACTTATGTTAGTTCATATGTGATTGTAGACATGTAGAATGCGAATTTTGATAATTTTTTTTCAATCATATATAGTAATATAATTAACTAGCAAATTTAGAATAAAAATATACATATGAATTCCATATTTACGATTATTGCATACATATTTTAGACTAAGATAATAATGTTTTTTTTTTTTGTATTATCGAATAAAATTCTATGTATTCCTCTAATTTCATATGCTATTCATATATGCACGATTAAATAATTATTTCGTATATTCTTATTGTTTGAAATATATAATAAAATAGTACATTGTGGTTCAATTCACAAATGCAAGAACTTAAGGTCCTAAAAATAACGAAACAATCCACAAATTGATTATTGTATTTTTTATGTTGTTTACAGAATCTATCGTGAGTTCATGATATGTTTTGATGATTGTATTTTCAAATTCAAATCTTATGAATTGGAGCAATTTAATTCTTCAGTAATAAAATCTTCACTTTTTTGTAAAAAAATAAAATAAAAATCCACAAATTGAATAAACTTATAATCCTCGATCTCTAATAATTTGGAGATTAGGGAGAAACTGTGAATCGAAAAAGATAGGAGTATTATAGTAAACATCATAATATTGGTGTAGGTTTCTTTTTTCATTATAAATTGAAAACTACATTCATAATTGCACAAATGGAGTTGGACATCTCTGATCATCATTCAGAGTTTCAAAAACCTGTAGAATAAGTAACCCCCCCAAAAAAAATATTATTAATAAAAATAATATAATGTACTGTAATTAAGCTTTAAAAATTTTGGTCTAGTCCCTAATTTGTTTTGTGCGTTAACGAGTGTGCCAAACAATGTGATTTATTATGCTAGTATGTAGTAATTACCTACTACTAACCGTATAACCGGGTGGTAATCGGAAAAAATCTCAGCTATTACATGTGTCTTCCCTTAATATTTTGATATTAAATTATATATATCCTACATGATTTTTAAATTGAGGGTTTATATTTATTCAGGTGAACTGATATAATCCACAAACGTTCGCAAGAATGAGTGTGAATTTAGTTGTTTATGTATAAATATCTTGAGATTTAATCATATTATATATGGGTTAGTAATCGTGTCAATTTAAAATATTTATGTTCGCATTTGAAAATAGAAGATGCTGTTGGAAGATATGTTAGTTTTGAAGTAATTCTTGAATTTATTGTAAAAATTTGAGAAATTTATATGTTACAAAAAAATAATCGAGAATTTATTACGAAACAATTACTGCTAAATGAATTTTCATTTAGAGTATGTCAACGTACTTATATACTCCATAAAGTTAATGTTATTTAAATCACAATCAATATATGCCATATTCCTCGGATTATACGGTCGAGTTGGAACTGACTCCATAAAAATTGTCAAACGGAATACCAGGAATAAAGTGGGAAAAACGCGGCACCACTATTTTCAAAACTAATTTAAAACTTATCCATTTTGAATTTACTAAAATAAAATTGTTTAAAGTTCGATATATGATTAATTTTAAACAACGAAGGAGCATAAAAATCTTAAATTGTCATTATTACTGAATCAAATTCACTTACTACCACTATAGATAAAATATCATACCACTTTTATTTATATTACAATCAATAATATTTTGAGTATATTTATAGCTCAAAAGTTATTTTAACACATAAGGTGTAAATATTAAAATCTTTTTGTAATAAATGATAATTTAACTGAAATTGGTGGATATAACTAAGAAAAAGTTGGTGGTTATTTCTTTTTTAATCTTATCTCCTTATGTATAAGAGCACTTGTATTATAGAAGTATCATAAAACTGCTAAAATCTTTATCTTATTAGAGACTGATTTGAAAAAAGAGAGTAAAAGATGGTATTTTGTACTGTACTAGTTTTCTATTTTAAAGTTATATCCATGATCGTGATCCTTATATGTATATATCCACTATTCATAGATTATAAAAAAAAGAGAGTGTATTTTTTTATTCTACTTCATACTAATATATAATATCATATATTAATATAGTATTATATTATATATATATCAACATATATAATGGAATATTATACTGTTTATATAATATAATATAATAGTATGAAATATAATATATGTATGTATATTATATTATATTTAAAATATTTCTATAATGTGTACAACATTATTTATAATAATAATATTGTTATTACATAATATAATATAAATATATCATATATAGTATATTAATATTTAATAACATATTGTATATTAATTAAAATACTATCATTTCGTAAAACTAAGAATTTAAAACATTATTATTTCGTATTTTACTATTCTATACAATATATTAAAAAACTTGTCATAGTTGTAATGAATAAAGATTTTGTAAAAGTAAAAAAAAAAAAAATACTTCTTCTAGTTCATAATAATTGTCGTTTTGACTTTTTGCACGTAAGTTTAAGTGTTGTTTTTTATATGTTAAATTTTTTATTTAATTTGAAAAAAAGAATAATAAAATTTGAAATAAGAAGTAATATAAATATAAAATTTAAATATAAAAAACACTACTTAAACTTACGTGTAAAAACTCAAATCGACAATTATTATAAATCGGAGAGAGTATCGTAGTCGATTTATAAAATAGTGAACCAATGAGTATTGGTTTAAGTGGAGGAATTTATCCTGTTTCAGTAAATTTCAAATTCGAATCTTATGAATGAATAAAACGTATTAAGAGAATTTTGTTTTATATAAGATTCGATTTGATTCAAATTCAAATTAGTCAGAGTTTAAACGAAATTTGTATTAGTTACGATTATAATTTAAAAAAAAAGTCGTTGACATCCCATCATTTTGATTAATTCCTTATTCAGTAGGTTCAGGATTGCAACTCAGCTTTGCATACTGAAATTTTGGTATAATCATAGATTCGAGGCATGCTTGTTACGGAAGAAATCCTTCCGTCTTTGGAGCTCTAAAATAATGCAGATTCTGTTGTATGCCAATATTAGTTTTCTATCATTTTGCGAAAAAAAAAAGAAGAAGAAAAGATTATGCCATTTATCGACCTATAAATCAAAGGTATTAAAAACATACAAAAGGAAATATTGTGTATAATTTGATGTAAAGAAGCAGCCAATGAAACAAGAAGTAATATGTGCATGCGTGCCCTCGACATCATTTTTAGGTCGACCGTTGACCAAGCACATCACACCATGCCATTACTGCATTTGAAGCGGCGCAAGTGGCCCCGGGCCCATCCTATTACAAGAGAAAAAGTTAATCTCTACAGAATATTTAATTGGAGATAAAAGCTTATCTCTTTCACATTCATATTGAGAGGTGAAACAAGAAAGATTGCAGTTTTCATAATCATATGTTGTCAAATCAAATTCCTTATGTGGCATACATCAGGATTTACACGTAATTTGCAATGGTCGGTAAACTTGTTTGATTAAATGTCGATGTTCATATTCGAAAATTGAAAATCTACTACTATATTACCGTATATTAGTTTGAGAGGAGATGCTTCATCTTTAATTATAATTTTATTTTTTAAATTATATCTCATTCTAGCTAATACATTAAAAAAAATGAATAAAAGACTAAGATAATCAATAACTAATAAAAAAATAATTTATGCAATAACTAATAGGAACAGCAAGCAAAAACAAAATATCACAATGAAATTATTAAATATAAATAATTTAGAGTAGGGTGTGAAATTTATTCTCTACCCCCACCTTACCCCATCTGAGATCTAATTACAATAAATTATAAATTGTATTTAATTTTAAAAGATTTTGTATGAAAAAAATATAAAAGAGTAAAAAAAATTTTAAAAAAATATAATTATGGATAATGGGACAGGGACAAAGCGCTTTGAGATGAATGTTAATGAAGCTGAGCGAGACGGAGTGAGTTCAAAAAAAAAAATTATATTGATTCCGGGAAGACTCTCGGTCTTATATATATTTCATTGTCATGCTTACCGAAAATTAAAAAATAAAAATATCGAAAGGCTGGAGTGAAAGGGAAAACGTCTTCGATAGTTTTCGAATTATATCAGTTTTGCATATTAGGTCTCCAAATTTTTTTCTCAATTTGTTTGATACACAAATTTTTTAAAACATTCGTAATCAGTAAATTTTGTCAATATCTTGTTAAATTTTATATAAAATATAATGTGAGTCACACATTACAAAGTTGATATAACTCGAGAATAATCGGAAAAAAATTTACATATGACATAAGTCGACCATTTAATTCTTTAAAAATTACATATGTGATTCGCATGAATATATTTTCTATCAGAATTAACGAGTAATTGATAAAATTTTTTGATTACACATATTTTAAAAAATTAGTGTACCAATCAAGTTACAATTAAAATTGGGAGACTAAATATTCATAATTTAGGGAGGAAAGAAGAATTTGCACTTGAAAACTACGTAAAGTTGAACAACAACCAGTACAAAAGCTACTAAAAGCTATAAAATAAGACAGAAAAACTTCTACGAGCAACACAAATCATATGAAAGACAACCTCGGCGCCCCACAGTGGTACTCTCGCAGTCCCGCTCACAGAAATAAATTAAATGACAAAATGAGTTTTGATTATAGGAACTAGTCTTTTATTATCTCCATTCCAAAAAATACTGAGATTTAACATTTTTTTCACATAATTTTAAATATTTTATATAATTATAATTTTTATACCATATTAATATTCCTTAAAAGTATTTTTGGTTTTCAATTTTTATTTTTTAAAAATAAAATATTTAACATATATTAAGCTATTTCATCTAAAAATAAGTATAAAAAATCAAATGTCATGCATTTTAAAATGAAGAGATCAAGAAAGTAATAACACCAACTAACCAAGTTCAATTTTATTTGTCAACCTCCGTTCTTTTATATATATCATTTTAGAAGGAAAGAAATTTTTATATTTACATATTATTTGTATTTCATTGCAAGTATTAGTGACTTAATTTCTTATATTATCTTTATATTAAATTATATCATTTTTTTCATCTCTATCGATAAAATTTTAAAAGTTAATATTTAAAAAATTATACATAATTTTATCAATTAAATATAAAATTAATGTGCCTCTAAAATAGCATATACAAGAGATCAAAGGAACTAAAATCTAAAATCAAATTCTTAAATTAAAAGTCTAAAACCGAGGTCGAGACAAGAAGTACTGTAATAGCATTATTCTCGATAGTGGTTCCTCAAATTCAACTAAAAACTCGATTCCAAATTTCCAATAATAAGGCTGGTTGGAGGAGAGGCTTGACCGAGGACTAGTTGATTTCAAATAACGGTCAAGTACTGTCGTCCCTCATCGTCTTCATCGTACCTTAACTCCTGCCACGTCACGTCGTTTGATTTCGTTCACATGTCACCCTCTAGGCATGGCAACGAGACGCAAATACAAGTCACAAATGGAACACGAGAGTTATATCTCAAATTCTATACGTTAAATATCTATAATACTTTAAATTCGTTCCGTTTCGTTAAATTTTTTATCAAACTTGTTTCGCTTTAACTCCATTCTTTCTATTATTTTTTAAAATTTAATTTTTTTTTATATTTTTCTCCTACAAATTTTTTTTAAAATAGTTAAAAAATATATTTTATATATAAATGAGTCAAAATCAGGGTTAAATGAAGCGAGTGAGATAATAAATTTCATACTCTATTTTAACCCTATAAAATTCAAATAATTGAATTTCTTTAAAACTAAAATGAACAAAATATTAACGAATTGATGTAAAATTGTCAACACTACCTCTAGATATCTAGTACTCCAACAAGTTCGTTTGTTCATTAGTACTCCAACAAGTTTGTTTGTTCATTTTGTTCGTTGAGATCAAGCATCATCCCACACTTCTTGAGCCCTACACTTCTCAAAATCTGTACTCCTTCCGTTTTTTTTAATATTATTTTTATAAGATTTTGAAATATTAAATTTTAAATTGTAACAATACTTTAATAATATTTATTATAAAATATTTATTTGATTAGAATCTTAATATATTTTATAATATTAATTATTTTTATATCGAAATCAATCGAATTCAAATTTAATTTTAAACATGAACTTTTACAAAAATATTAGATAACTTTTTAAAATATTGCTCTATTTTTTAGAATAAATAAAATATAATAAAGCATAATAATTTTTTTACGGTCACTTTTTGTTAATAAAACATGAAAATTTACGTTCTCTAAAAATTAATCATATTGCTACTTTTTCTCCACTTATTAAAAATTAGCCATGCTCTAATTTGTCTCGCAATCCCTTATTGTTGAAATTTTTTCACGTCTTGTATTCATAAGGAGAGAATGTTTATATATATATATAAACATCTTGTGTAAAATAACATAGAAGTTGAGTTTCAAAAAAGTCCACAAAAATAGTGGAAACGAAATATTCCGAATACACTACTATTATTGATTGATGAGTAACATGGCTGCTTACTTTTATTTAGTAATTAAATAATATTTTATTAACTTCAAAACTAGATATATATATATATATATATATATATATATATATATATTAATATAATATTATTTGTAAATCTTACAATTTCATTTATCATATGAATTTATAAAAATATAAAAGTATAAAATTTTCATTTGAAAGTTATTAAAAGTAAAAAAACAACGTTAAATTGTAGAATTAATTTTTTTTACAAGGCTTGATTAATTTATTTTATATATATTTAAATATATTTTTAATTTTGGAATAGAGATAATATATATGGAATTAGTTGACGGAGACAAGACTCTACACTTAGCAAATAGGGTGATCGGGGAAGGACGAAATGTGGGAATTAAAAGTCTATGTCGCTAACGAATGTTAGTTCAGTTGATAAGACTTAACAAGCGTTTTCATTAAGTTGAGAGTTCAAATCTTATTAAACGTTGTAAGTCGTCAAGTCGGTAGAATTCAATAACCCTGAACCGGAAAACCTCTACTCATCTAAATTTTTAAAGAATGAGATCTTGTTAAGCGTACATGAAGTTTGACGTACTCTTTTAGTCAAGTTTACTTTGCTACGCAACCATTAATGAAAAAACTAGTTAGCCGAGACCACTCATATTCTTTTCAAACTCATTTTATTTATTTGAAACAATAAAAATATACTCTAAAGTGAAATAAAATCCCTCACACTTTCATATTTTACTTTAGTCAGTTCCCCATTTCTTTTTAGAAAAGTTTTCACTTTGATTCTTAAGTCTCTCGTTTTACCGAGAAAAAAAAACAGTCTGTCTAAATTCATGGTCCTATCGGCTAGTTCTGATCGATAGAAGAAAGCTTAGAGAAAGGTAGGGGCCTTCACTTGACTTTGTCGTGTAGTAACTTTGACCCTTTTTCTTCTTCTTTTTATAAACTCACTCAATAGTCGTTATTCCAATGACAATATAAATTTCATTTTTTACTTTCTCACTTTTTTTTTTTCTAAATAGTTTCATTTATAGACTGTCTAGTACTTGGACCATCATAATCCATGCATGCATCTTCGTTCTTCTAACAAACTACTCTATATTGTTGTATTCTATATTTGTTCCTTAAAACCAATGAAACACACACAAACTCGTAAATTGATATAAAATTATAATACGGAGCATCTCTTATTTATTTATGCGAAGATTCATATATATGACACTTAAATACAAAGATCCTACATCATAAATTTAGTATCCATGTAGAATCTTGTATGTATTCATAATATTCCTTCATTTTCTTTGATTATTTTTTTAGCTCAAATCATCTATACTAAAATCAATGATTAATAAATATAATAATATTAAATTTATTGATCTTATAACATGATACATAAAAAAATAATTGATACATTTTCTTAGAATATGAAAAATATAATAAAAGTAAAATAAATTTATCTTTACATTGAAATATGAGAAAAAAAGTTAAAAAAAAAAAGATAATCATACTCTAAAAAAGTCACTAAATAATAACGGATGAAGTATATAGACAAGTACAACGTACAATATGCACGTGAAACAAGACATTAATCGATGAATAATGTTATTAGTGTTACGCATTTGGCGAAGCGTGCGTATTCTTATGGTTATAGATGTTCATATTTGAACAGAATATAATACTCCACTCATCTGCCTAGATTTAAGTGTCGACTTCCGAGTTTTTCTTGTCAAAATCACTACATTTTAAATTAAAATATTCTTTTTATGTTTATTAGAGAAATATACATAATTATTATTGTAATTTTTCTTATTAAATATTCTATCGAAATCAATTTTTATCATAATGAAAAATAAAATATATTTGTCAAATTATAAATTTTAAAATTATTCAATTTGAATTTTTAAAGTCAAAATAAGATAAATAAATCCGGAGAGAGATACCAAGATATATTTGCAGCTCATTTGATTATGTAAAATTAATGTGCATACAAATTTGTAGACACAAAAATTATTTGCTTGACAATATATCGGCGAACGCTTACCAAGTTGGTGTTTCTACGAATTAATAGAGATAAGGTACTAAAATAAATTGTTTGAGTGATATGACTCTGGTATGAATTTGATCAAGCCTAAATGATTTAAATACAATATTTAATTTCAAAAAATTAAATAGGCAAACGATTAAATTTAGAGACGGAGTTTGCAATCTATATATTGATCTTTTTTAATCAACAAATTCAATCTGGGTCATATTTTGCTTATAAAGTTGTAACTCGTATGTTGATGACATCATCGTTTATGAAAAAAAATCTATGTCAAGGAAAATTTATATATAATCAAATAATGGATATAGTTATACTGTGAATGAATTTGTATAATAAATATTAGAAACATTTGTTGTTTGTCAATTTTAATTTTTTTTTTCTGTATCATATAACAGTCTTCATGTTAGCATTATATCATAAAGAAAAAAAGTGAAATGTGGATGTTTAATGTTTTTTATAATAATCATATTTTCTAGAAAGTGAACAAGTCACCGAGAAGTTTGATCAGTTCGATCGAGTTCTATATGTTGATTCCTAAGACGTACACTGAAAACTGTGGGTATATAATTATTTAAATCATAGTAGTGGATATGATTTGATTTCTTAGCAATTTTTAAATAAACAGCTTTTTTTTTTTATTATGTAAAACATTTATATTATTAAATAAACAGCTTTCAACTTCGAAGCGGGCAGATCGAAGAATATGACTAACGACATTAACTTATATATATATATATTTTTTTTGATGTATTTAAATTTTATATAAGAGTTTTACAAATCCTAAGAGATCTATAAAATAGCTCAAAATTTAACGCATGAATTTATGTATTTTTTTATATAATTTATTAGTTTCTTTAACATAATTGGTCACTAAATTAACAGTAAACTAAAAAAATATTAAAATAATCTAAAAGTATATCCCCACAAATTATGTCGTAAATATGTGAAATCATATCTCGGGGAGGTAGAACTTCCACATAACTAGCGACCCTCGAATCAATTCTCTATTTAAAATAGAATTTACTCACGTTTTTCACTTTTTTTAAGGATTCGAAGATTTTTTTTTATTTTTAAATTAAGATAGGATTCCAGTAACTTTTTCTTTTATTTGGGTTAGAGGATTCCAAGAAGTTAAGTGTTTAATTATTCTATATTCTATTATAAACAATACTCCGTATATAAATTTAATCTCACGTTCCCAAAACAAACATATCATATATATATAGGAACCACCGGTACTAGAACGATATTAAAAACTTAAAATTCATATTTTTATAATAAGGGAGATCGTGAAGAAATTTTTTTTCAAGATTCTTGATATAAAATAGTTTTTACTTTTATGAATGGTAGATCGTTGGTGCAATTTATTTATAGTAGTTATAATTTTTCAAGGGAAAGGACAAGTTGTCCTTCTAAGTTACCATACTTTTAACGTAATCCTTCAATAATTTAACTTTAACAATATCTCCCTCTAAATTATTAGTTTGATACAATTAAGTATTTATTTAGGTCACTATTTGTTTCTTTTGAATCTTGTTGAAATTTTTTTAATTTAGTCAGGTTCGAGCTGTTATGACATATGACGGCTTTAAAAATGTAAGAATACTTCTTTTTCGCTGAAGGCGAAAAAATTTATTACTAAAAAAAAGTTCAAATCCAAAAGAGTTGGATTTGAAACATAAAAATACAATTGATATATAAAAAGAAAACGTTATGGATATTAACAATTTACATAAATATATGGTAAATTATCAATTATTAAAATTTTAATTATGAATCTATCAGAATTCACAAATTTTCCGTAAAATTTAGTCACATCAATTTGTATACAAATTATGTTCATAACATTACTCTACATAAAATTGAGTTGGGTCCAACTAAACAAAAACTCTAGCAAATCAACAAAAATTGCAAACACTTGAAAGAAACTTTCAATACATCAGTAAAACGCGAAAAATTTAAATTAAAAATTTACTCAAAAATAATTATATAACATCTAAAAATGTATTAAAATTTATTTTTAAAAAATAATTGAGTCAAAATCTAGTAACGACCAAACATGGACCCTACATTAATGGGTAAACTTTCATTTGCACCATAAATTTTACATCAAAAATTAAATTTGCACCACAATTTTAATTACCATTTAAAAGTATTCTAACATTTGGTCTCCTATTTTTAAAAGCATAACACAATCATTTATCCCGTAAAATCATCATCTAAATGAATTTGTATTATTTTATTCAAAGGTATAGTTGTTTAAAATTTTCAGTTATCCTTCTCTAACTTTCCCCCCAACTCTCTTTTTGGTAATTTTACACTTTGCTTCCACAAATCTCTCATTTGCATCTATACCCTGTTTCTGTTGTTTAATTCATTGATTTGGTGGCTTCTCCAATGATCTGTTTCTGTTTGTCTCTGCTTCTCCAGGAGTCTTTTTTTAGCTTCTTTTCAAATGAAGTTTTTGGCATTTTAAGCTTCATCCTTTTTCTTTTTTTTTTTTTTTTTCTGGATGAAAGTTTGGTGCTTGAATACTATGGTGGAGTAAGTGAGAGTGATTTAATTTTTAACAGGTTTTAGTAAACGATGGCAAGCCATGATATGATTCTTGGGCAAAGACGGGACACTCCGTTAGTTCATAACCAGCACTTGGGATAAAGGCACATTTATAATATATAGTTATGGAAGGATTGTGACAAACGATAAACATGGGCTGAATTTAGCAAGGAGAAGATATGTGCCTTGTCCATGACCGTGAATTATTGTTGCTGGACCGTGAATTATTGTTGCTGGACCGTGAAGTTACTCTTTCACATGATGTTCAATTGGTTGTTTCCGCAGAAAATCATGAGTTGGTATTATCAAATAATCAAGAATTGAATGTTGTAGAAAACCATGAACTTGATGAGAATTTGGATCTCGTTGTTCACCAAAATCTTCCTATTCTCTCCCCATGTTTCTCTTTCTTCACCATTAATTTTCATTTTGAGAGGTTTATACAATTATACTTTTTAATAAAATAATTCATATTCATTACGATCATGATTTAGCCGGATAAATGGTTGTTGTGTGCTCTTAAAAATACACCGCTGAACATTATTCTCACGAAAATATCATTTGTAAACTAAAATTTATCCTACCGTACATTAGTCGATAGGATTTGGCCAAACTAAACATTAATTTGAACCACTTATCATTTTCAAAAAAATTAGAGAGAATGACATGTGGATTAAAATATAAGGTCAAAATGACATTTAAGTGATATACTTTTTCAATCATGCCATTCAAATATTTCTTTTCACTTAATTTTCAAATTTACCCTCATTGAATATTATAATTATTTTTATTTAATTAAACACGTAACATCCCATCACCAATAGCTGCCCTCTACCGGCCGCCGACGTCGATCGTTGGTTGTCGTCGTCTCTAGTTGTCGGTCGTCGTCAAATGTCTTTGTTGTTGGTTGGCGGCGCTCACTGCTAATTACGGATATTTATTGCATTTCTGAAAATTAGTAATATTAACTAATAGTTTGGTAACGTACATATATTTTTTAGTAATTTTAAAAAAATATTTAATTACATTAATGAGTTCGTTTGTAACTACAAAAATAAAAAGGAAAGATGAATAACAATAATATAATTTAATATTTGTGATATTTTAACTTTTATAATATAAAGTAATTAAATTTTGTAATACAAATTTACCGTAAATTTAATTTAATTTTTAACACTATTTTACCTTTTTGCTATCACCATTATTATCGTCGCCATGACTATTGTAACCACAGTATGTTTATTAGGGTCACTAAATATTATGTTAATATTTACTTACGATGAAGATGTGTTGGAGAAATTAGAAAAGAAAAGGTGTTAGTACTAAAAATTTTAAAATATCACTTGAGTGGAAACTTAAAAGTAAAAAAGATAGTGCAATAGAATTTTGAGTCATATGCATAAGCGCATGTCATTTTCTCCAAAAACTAAAAAATAAAAAAATTGAACCATAGATAGCCCTAAGCTCATATTGGGCTTTTATCAAACAACAGAGTTTGTATGGCCCTACATTTCAGACAAGTGGCCCATAAGCCTAAATAAGACTCCGTACTAACTTCCGTTACCGTCAATCTAACGGAGAAGATCCTGGTAGAAAACAATTATCAAAACCTCCACCTGATCGACTTCCCCTTCGTTTTGATCTCTGACCCTGCAATTTTTATCTTCTCAATTTCTGCCATTGTTAGAGTTTTGTCGGAGGGGGTGTCTCTCTTTCTCTCTCCAAGTCAATCAGATCTGTATCTCATCTTCCTCGTCCGATAACAATGTATGGATTCGAAGCCCTCACCTTCAACATTGATGGCGGTTACCTTGAAGCGATCGTGAGAGGTCACAGATCTGGCTTGCTCACCGCCGCCGATTACAACAATTTGTGCCAGTGCGAAACCCTAGATGACATCAAGATGCACCTCTCCGCCACTGAATATGGTCCTTATCTCCAAAATGGTGAGTTATCGATTGCAATTTTTTGTAAAGTAGATACTTCATATTAGTTTTAGCTACTGAATTGTGAAATACACGTACAGTTGCATCACTCATAATATAATTTCCATATATATCATCCAGGGGCATGTTCAGATTTATAGGGAATAGACTATGTAGTGTAAAGAACTTGTTGAGCGGCAAACTAAAGTTCTTTCTTGCAATTGTACCGTTTAGATTAAAAGAAGCAGGTCGCGTTAGCTGGTTGTGCCATGAATTATTCTACTTTAGCTGTTTGTCTTTTGGTTGGGATATGGGATCAGGGATATATTGTCTTTGGTAAGTAACTTATGCAATTCGCATACTGTTTGAATATGCGTATTCTGCATATTTACGCATATTCATGATCCGTGAGCAGCATCTAATTTATTGGGGATTATGGGTGCATTACGTAAAGATATTCGAAGGGCGAATTAGATTGCAATTGTGCCTATTTAGATTAAAATGAGTTGGGGCCGTTAGCTGCCAGTGTTACTGTACTATAAATTATTACTGTAATTACTTTTGAGTTCAATACCATTTGGGGATGAGGATTATGTTAATGACCCAGCATAGATCAGATCTTTGGTTTCCTGCATGCCACATGGTTATCCAACTAATTACCCAATATTAAATTATGGCTTCATGGAACAACTTACAGGAGACTTGGTTACTAATGGTTTCAAGTTTCAATTTTGGAGTTTGATTGTCCTTAATAACACTTAGATTTGCAACAAATGAATGGATTAAGGACATAACATAAGCATAGGACAAATACTTTTTTTTATCAACTCAAATGATTCAACTAGCTTCATTTCAACTTTTCAAAAATAGAACTGCATACTTCTAAGTGGGGTGGATTCACTAGTCATTACCCTCACATCATTATCATCAATTTCTTATGAGTCATGCATTGCATGTCTATGTAGGATTGACATGAAAGTAGGACAGCATATGTTATCAGTAATGCATATTTTTCATCTTTCTTCATTTTAACTCTTTTCACTGACATACTTCTAATTAGGTTGGATTAGCTTTTACCATTATATTATTTTTACTTTCTTATCTCCATAATCGTAAATATTGATGACATGTGCATTACATGTCTAGGTATTTCTGCAATATTTTGTGTTGTATGGATTTGATAAAATTATATAGATCAGCCATTTTCTTATCATTTGTCTCTTTTGGCAGAGCCGTCCCCATTGCATACTACCACAATTGTGGAGAAATGTACTCTTAAACTGGTTGATGAGTATAAACACATGTTATGCCAAGCTACAGAGCCTTTGTCTACCTTCTTGGAGTATATTACGTAAGTACACCTGATTGTTTTGATAGAGTGGTCTCTATATTTTTAAGACATAATTCATAATTACAGAGTTGAATTGAGAACACTGGCAACTAAGGAGATCTGCTGTAGTCTCTAGGGTTTGTAACACCACTATACTGTTTTCGGTTGCAATAGGTGCACGTTTAAGGTTTGCTGCACATATCAAGGAGTAATAAAAGTGTTATTGAATTTCTATTAGTTTTACGATATTAACCTTATGTTCTTAATTGGCCCATTACTCCTTGCATTAGTTCGAATTACTGAAGGAGATGATTTTAATAGTAGTAATCGGGGAAAGAAGTTGTTTCATCCCCCTTGAAAAACTCAAATGTCCAACATATAAATCTTTTGGGAAAAGGTTAAAGAGTTTTAACAAAAAAAAAACAGAGGGAGTATATTACTGACCAATTGAAGCTTTAAGTTTTATTTTGGGGTTGTGGTGACTTTTCCTTAGCCCTTGTCTTGGAGAGAAAATCAATCATTAGGTTGTCTTTGAGTTGTTTTAAAGGAGAGAAAGTAGAGGATTTGGAAAGAAAAGCTTTAGTTATGTTGTTAAAAAATGTTCTTGTCACTTTTGAGAAGAATATGAGAGAAAAGAATTTTTTTAATTTTTCTCATCTTTTCTTTTCTCCTCATTAAAAACTTTAGTCCAGGAAAGGAGGGAAGAAGAAAAATCTGATACAGGAATTTCAGAGTTTGCTTGGGACCTAATAGATTTCTGTTTGATTCAGATATGGTCACATGATTGATAATGTTGTGCTCATCGTTACTGGAACCTTGCATGAGAGAGATGTTCAGGAATTGTTGGAAAAATGTCATCCATTGGGGATGTTTGACAGGTAATTTTTCAATAAGAATGTTTCTCAATTAACAACAATTCAAAATGTTAATATTTGTGTTGGCTGTCTATTCTTTAGTATTGCAACTCTGGCAGTCGCTCAAAACATGCGAGAGCTTTACAGACTAGTGCTTGTTGACACGCCATTAGCTCCATACTTCTCTGAATGTATCACATCTGAGGTACTCTCTTCCTTTTTGATTAAAATAAACTTCATTTATTGTACTCGATGTTATTACATTCTGACATTCATTAAGGCAGAGATTGAATCTGAATATGGGGTATGTGTAACTTTCTTCCATATTTTTCCATCTTGAATGTGAGAAAGAGGACTCAGTTGCCTTATATTCGTAAGTGATGCCATTTTATAACCATGTCAAGACATGTTAGATTGTAGGTCTAAATGAAAACAAATAAATAATTACTTTTCCTTGTTGACTGTCCAATTCTTTTGTGGGCATAGGAAGTGATTTGAACCTAGGACCTTACACATATGAGTACCCCATATGACCGTTGGGCATTGTGCCACTTATTGAGGGTGTTAATTAAAAGTAACCTAGTTTATCTTCATACCTTTTTGCATTGATGTTAACCACACTGTACCAATACTATCGTGTTTTATTCTTTCTATTACATAGATTGATGGGGTATAAATCTGGTGTATTTTTTGTTGTGCTAATATGTGATTACGTGTCTAAATTAGTGATATGTTCTATTAAAAGTTCAGTTCTAGATCTTCTCCACACTTGGTTTGTCATCTGCAGGACTTGGATGATATGAACATTGAAATTATGAGGAATACCCTTTACAAGGCATACCTTGAGGACTTCTACAAGTTCTGTCAGGTGAGGGGTGAATGCTGTGTTGCAGGTTTTCTGTCACAGTTTGTGAATTGTTGCAACTTTTTTCTTGTTCTTCTTGTTTCTAAAATTTAATATGAATCTGTTTTATGGGAAAAGAAACTAGGCGGTGCTACTGCAGAAATCATGTCTGACCTTCTCGCCTTTGAGGCTGACAGGAGAGCTGTCAATATTACTATAAACAGGTATAGTCACTGCTTAGGTTTATATCATACAAGAGATTATTATTATTTTTTAATTTCTCTTTCTAATGTGGTTTAATGATGTTCTACAGTATTGGCACTGAGCTTACTCGAGATGATCGTAGGAAATTGTACTCTAGTTTTGGTTTGTTGTAAGCTTTTGCTGAATCTTGTTTTCTCTTTTGTGTTTTTTTTAGACTTTCATGTTGAATGTAAATCTGTTTTTGACATTTCCTCTGATTCTCCTCACTTTTAAATGACATAGTTATCCATATGGTCATGAAGAACTAGCTGTCTGTGAGGATATTGATCAGGTATGTATTGGCTGGAGTTTGTAATTTTCCTTTGTTTAGATGCTGTGCCTTAAATAAATGGAATATGTCATTTCTGGTGTTTTTTATGTGATTAAAAGATGGGTATTCCACAATAGACATAGTGATTGCTTAATTGTGCCATCTCTTTGATTGGTATCCGGTTTACCTGCATGTGGTTTAGGTCTCATAGTTGTTTGCTTGGTAATGCAGGTTCGCGGTGTAATGGAAAAATATCCTCCTTATCAATCCATATTTGCGAAGTTATCTTATGGAGAAAGCCAGATGCTAGACAAGGCATTTTATGAAGAGGAAGTGAAGAGACTTTGCTTATCATTTGAACAACAGGTTTGTAACCCATAGATGAACTAATATAATTGTTATTTGTTTTGTTGTGAGAAGGTAGATTTGTACCAAGCAAACAGCAGAATGCATGAAACTTTCCCCCCTAATTTTAAAAGCTCTCTTATTATATAGTCAGCTCCCTTTGTAGTTTTTCTCATGGGTGTAATATATGTGTCCTATGCAGTTCCACTATGCTGTGTTCTTTGCATATATGAGGTTGAGGGAGCAGGAGATCAGAAACTTGATGTGGATTTCTGAGTGTGTCGCTCAGAACCAAAAGTCCAGGGTGCACGACAGTGTTGTTTTCATATTTTAGTTGCTTTACAAGTAGTTGGAATTGAACTTTTGCAGCATATATTCTTATGTAAATCTTATCCTCATGTTAGTCCGTTGATAGTTGCCAAGTCCTCGGCTTCCGCGGCTTTTTCTGCAATATGGGCAGCGTCTCAAATAAAATTTTATTTGTACGTTAAATATAGTTATCTGAGGGGAAAATCTTGTATTCAGATTCGTTGATTTGTCACTTAAATTGAAGTTACCTGATGTGATATAAATTTTGTTTTTTAACCAATAGACTTGGTCAAATCTGGAACTTGATAGTTTTGGTAGTGGCAATATTTTATATGAAGTCCTTAGACAACTCCTTGTCAATAGAATATTTTTATCAATAATCTAAATGACTGAATTAATAAAATTCTAGACTCCACTTCCACATGTTGATCTCACTTTTTTAATTTTATTTTAAGGGAGACATTAAGAATGGATGTTCGAATTACATAGCTTGATGGTCAAAGTGAAACTTCTCCTATTATGGCAAAGTAATGGGAAAACTCAAAATATATATTACATGGCACAAAAAAATATTTAAAAAAAAATTTAAATGACCAAAAATTTTAAAAACTTAATATATTTAGTGTAGAAACAAAAAAATATAATTTAATGAATTAATACAAATATTTTTAGAAAATAAAGAAATAAAAGAAAACAAAACATTATCTTTTGACAAAAACAAAAACAAGTTATAAAAAATAGATTAAAAAAATTACAAATCTCTACATAATATAATTATAGCAAAGTATTATGATTGAATTTAATTATAGACTACAAATCTATTTTTAAAAATTATTTTTATTTTTTCATGGCGCAAAAAGTTACACTTAAATATTTTAATCCCAAAAATTCAATAAATAAGTAAATGAATAATACAATCTTATTGTTTAACCAAAATTATTTTTTAAACTTTTTTTCCATCTAATATACCTGTAACAAAATACAACTTTAATTATATTTGTGACTAAATTTAGCTAATTATTAGTTACAAACTTGTAAAGAATCTTTCTCAATTCACACAACACAAAAAATATAATTCAATAATTTATTATATATATTTTTTCAAATATATTATTATTATTATCACATATTAAATTTATGTGACTCGCGCGAGTTTAAAAAACTAATTGTTATTCACCCGTTTCATAACAACTGAAATTATTGTTATTTGCACATATATAAAAGAAATTAAAATCTATGATAACATTTTGATAACTTGATAATTTTAGTTCATTATTAGTTAATATGATAGTATGTCAATAAAAGAGAGTGTGTTGTGTAGTGGTATAGTACAGAAAAAAAAAAGAGAGATAATAATTTATTAAAAAATAATTCAAAAAACATAAGAAATAAATTTGTAAGAATATATAAAATATCAATTATTGTGAAAAAAAATAAACATTAAAATACTAATTATTGTGACACGGAGGGAGTAATAAACTTCCGAGAAAGTTGTTAGGCTCTTTTTCATAAAGAGCTATAACCAAAAGGGTCCAGATCTGTCCAAAGAAGTATCAACGTGGAGTAAGAATGTATGCTGTTCCGCGTGCCAGAGCGAGGCATATCGCACGAGATTCGCGCGTGAACATTTCGCCGCCGTACTGTACCGTCATCGGCGAGAAAAAAGTTCAGAAATCTGGTAGCAGACCACGAGGTTCGGATGAAAGGCACTCGTCAATTATCATGTCTAGGCAGCTTGAACAAATTATCAAATTATCATATATGTAGGGTTAATTTATGAATAGCAGCATTTAATCATTCGCTTCTTACTTTTGAAACTTAAAATGGCGGAACACCAGAATTTCACGAAAATCACCGATCTAGATATAGACTCTTTGGTTCACTGTGCCAGCTTTCTTAACCTCCAAGACATTTCCAATTTGGCTGTCTCCTGCAAATACCTCAATCGAGTTGCGTATTCTGATTCTATCTGGCATCGCTTCTTCAGGTGTCTATTCTTTCCAATACTTCTCAAATTTTGCTTCTTATGTGATTTGGTAAATTATTTACTGTTGTTGTTTTGCTTGAGATTATACCAAACGAAGATGGTTAGAATACTCAAAACTCCTCAGATGATGAAAGTGGGAGAAGGGAATTTGTTTCTGATTTTGGAGAAATGCATGAACTTTTTCTATTATTTTTAAATTTATAGCATAATTGAAAATTCTCTAATTGCTACTAGGTATATGATTATTATTATTTTAAATATAGAGCTAGAAAATATGAAGCGAGGAAAACAGTGTACCCCTATATCTGTGTCTGTGCGTGTGTAATGTCACGTATAATGTGTCTGTGTGTCTACTACATATATGATATATTTAGATGAGATTCCCAGAGGGGGTCTTACTTTATTCTTTCTCTTACATGATTTCTGAAAATTTCTACCACTCATTGCATGTTGATTAATTAATGTTATAGGGCGAGGTGGCCGCAACAAGTATCTTGTAATTTTTCACTACTTCCAGGTGCCAGGGAAGCATATTTGACTAGGCATACTGCGTTGCAGCAATTTAAATTCATTGATCCTTTGGTTGCTGAGCTTTATACAGATGCAAAACATTTTGATCACGTGTTTATCAACCAAAATGATATCATTTTCTCACAGGTGCAGGATGCTAAACTCTTCCTCTCTGTTCTCTATTTTTAAATTATTATATGAAGTGACATTATGGAAATCGGAAGGGTGTTGCATCAGGAATGAAGCACAAACCTTTCATTTTGTACTTCTATTTTCCTCCAGAGGGTTTGCATGAAGCTCCTCATGAGTCTGTATGTAGTAGTTGAGGAGTGCATCTTATTGAGGGATGAATATGAAGCCTAACGCATGAGCTAGAGAGGGACCATAAGACTGTGAAAGTGTGTGATTGCATGGGAGATGTAAATGTTAGTGAATGATTGTTGGTAGAATGTTAGAAATTATTATATATTACGATGTGAGGTTTTCTTGTTTTTGGTCTTAGAAGCAGTGTGGTTATTGGTTTCTTAGAAAATTCTGGGCTGCTATTGTAAAGATACTTCAACCAATTAATATGGGGGAGTAGTATACTAAATCTGCAGAGGCATAATATCGATTCACTATTTTCTATGTAGCTTATCAATGATACTTTTCAAGTTATTCTCATGAAAATGTAGATATAAAAATCTGTCCCGGCTTTGTTGATATGATTGGCTAGTATGGGTGTTAAGGTTCAATGTTTTTTACAGAGAACGGATTTACATAATCACTGCATGTGCATTAGTCTCTTTATCCAGTATATCTAGGTCTTATGCCAACCCTACTTGTTAAATTTCAGTATTACATTCTTCTTGCTGTTAGGATGACTCCAGAACGGATATTGATGTGTATCTTTGGCATCACTACAAGAGAATTGCATATCCTGAAAAGAACATATTTAATCAGAGAATCATTTACCTCAATTCAATTTCTTCATGTTGGTTCTGTGATGCAGGGTCCACTGATCCAAATGGTGAAGATTGATAGTTTTCTTAGTGGAACAGAATCTCTGCTAACACTTCGTGATCATAAAGCTCGAATAACTTGTATGAGGTGAGAATTGTGCTTGGTCTTTGTCTCATAGGTCCCTTGCGCTTTGCAACTAGCACAAGAATGTAGCTTACAGGCTTATAGCTGCCAATTTTAACTGAGTCATAGTGTAAATTCTATGTAGAAAGAAAGACATTACCAAAGGATTATCATTTGAGGGCAATGCTTAGAAGTATGTTAGAATTTTCATAAATTAATTAGTAAAAACAATAGTATCTTTGTTAGTCTTTCAACCTATTTCATATAATTATTTGTATTTGTACTGTCTCATGGAAGCATGAAGAATCCTACCCTTGATTAATAATGGATCTGTATTATGCTGTTGCTGAGAAGAAAATTCAAATAAGGAAAACAAGTTATTAAGTGGGTGTACTGAATAATAGGAGGGTTTTAAGATATTCAGCCAGGGTTCTCCGGCTTAATGGTTTGCTATGTAAATTACTCTTTAGTGGTATTCCAAGTAATGATTAGGTATGATTGTTATTTGCAGATTCTTTTCTCTCAACGAAACATCTTTATTTCGTAATGATACACAAAGAAGTGATAATGTTTTGGTCACCTCAAGCTGTGATCACTCCATTCGCCTATGGTGGAAGGTATCCTGAAGTCACTTTTTATGAACTATAACCAGCCTCTTTTTAATCCCCTCATCCAAGCGATTATATTAACATTATTACTTTGCTTGTAATTAATTGCTCAAGACCAATTGGAGGAGTTGATAAGTAAATTTTGTGCTACATAAATGAAACCAATTCCTTTTCCCAACAGATATTACTGGTTCACAGTTTTGGTTCTTTTGGAAGTAGAAAAATATATGAAATGGCCTACTGTGTTACAGTTTCAGCTTATCTGTGAAGTTAATTAATATTCAAACCAAATGCAGGGATGTTGCCACAGATGTTTCAGAGGTCACAATGGTCCAGTTACCACTCTTTCAGAAAAATTGTTAGGTGATGGTACTGGAAAAGTATTTGCTAGCGGAGGCGATGATGGCACTGTTCGCCTTTGGTCGTTGAGCTCTAGCAGAAAGCGTGGTCAACAGGCTTTAAAGGCTACACTTTATGGCCATGGGAATCCCTTGGCATTGATGTCAGTTGCTGGGTAAGAAATTGTTACTTTGCATGTATGACTCGGTTATTTATTGCTGTCATCTTCATACTTTTGTGCTTGTTGTTCCCTGTACTTTGTTTACTGAATGGAGCGGAACACCGTCATCTACACTCACTAACAATGAGGCATTAGCATCTTATGCTTTTGTCCTTTTCGTTCTCTATTCTTGGCTTGCTGAAAGGAGTGAAGCACAATTATTCTGGTTACCAGTGATGCAGTGTTAATAATTATTAGCATCAACATCAAGGGTTTCCAAGCTTTAGAACCAACTAGTTGGAATTGACGACCAATAAATCTAGAAGATAGTAAAAACATATAAACGGCTTTGGGGAAACTATTAATTATCCTATTCAAGTTGGTGCTGTTTTCATACACCCAATAGAAGTCACAATATTTTAGATTAGGCCAGTAGGCTACTGAAATTAAATTAAGCATCAAAACAATAAATCAATTCTGTTCACATCTATCAAATTTTAACCTACAATAAGTAAAATATAGTATTAATTAGCACATTCAAGTTGGATGTGGATTTAGATCACCCCACTTATATTTCAGATTTTCATCTTAGGCCACTGAAGCTAGTTTAAGCATCAGTCAACCATTTTGTCTATTTCCTTTAATATGGATAATATAACCTATAATACCTGATGTAGCAAGCATTAAAAGAACAAAATATGACTTGTAATATCCAACATGAATTTAAGTCCACCTTATGTATTCACAGCCAGTGACTGATTGCACCGCCACCACTTTCACTATCATCTTCTTTCCTAAATGGAATTATAAGAAGAATTTGTCCCAGCTACCAAATTAGATGACTTGCTTCCTCAAACTCATAAACAGTGTTTGATAGTCATATATAAGTCACATGCATGTTTTCTTTATTTTTGTTTCAGGCACAAAAGTTCTCTTCTGGTGAGCATGTCAAAAGATTCTAAGGTATTATCATTCTTTCTGAATGAGTACTGGTATTTGTATGAAACAAGCCATCAGAATACAAATCATGAATTGGTAGTTGAAAATGTGAATAGCCATGATTTAATGAGTTTCATGCCAAAAAAATTTGGTTAGCTCTTTTTTATGATGTTACATGACTGAGCATAAGTGGGGTATATTTATTCTTGGCAATCTCTGTTAGTATATTTATTCAAGAAGGTTGACAATGAGTGAAGGATCTCATGCTTTGACTCCTTAGGATTTCAATCATTCTCTTCCCAGCTTGATTCTACTTTCCGAAACTGTGAAGCTCAGAGTAAATCCTGTTTCCTGTTAGAAAGGAAAATCTTGGCCATGAATTCGTTTTATTGCTTTTTGTGGGTTTATAATTCTTTACACACAGCACACGTAATAGGCTATGAAATTGATGAGGCTTCTTTGCTTGCAAATTTGGGTCATCTTAATCTTGTGCTATTTTGAGTTTTATTGCATGCTGTTCATTATTTATAAATGAAAATCACGGATAACTGTGGCTACATGACATATTTGCTGCTTTTATCAATTTAGGGAAAACCTCTTTAACGGTCCCTAAACTATATCAGTTTTGCACATTTAGTCTCCGAACTTTTTTCGCAGCTTGTTTGATACACAAACTTTTTAAAACATGTGCAGTCAGGAAATTTCATAAATTACTCGTTAAATCTGATAGAAAATACATTCATGCGAATCACATATGTAATTTTCAAAGAATAAAATGGTTAGTTTATGTCATATGTAAACTTTTTTTTCGACTGTTTTCGAGTTATATCAACTTTGCAAATTTGGTCAGGAACTTTCAAAGGGAATTTCTTAATAAAATAAAGACTAAAAATTAAATATTTGACTCACATTAGTGTATTTTCTGTCAGATTTAACGGGATATTGACGAAATTTACTAATTTTGCATGTTTTAAAAAGTTTATATACCAAACAAATTGCGAAAAAAGTTTAGGACCAAATATGCAAAACTGATATAGTTCGGGAACTGTTGAATAAGTTTTCCCATCAATTTATTAGTGGTGGCAGTGTACTATCGTTCAAAGGCTATAAATTTGATAATATGCTCGTGATGGAAGAGTCAATGTGATTGAAGGGTGTGATCAATACTAGAAGGTTTGGTGTATTCCAGTATTTGATATTGGTGTTGATAATATTGGTGTTAGAGACTACCATAAGGTGGTATCTTGAAGTACTACTGTAGAGCAAAGGTGGCGAAAATGGAGTGTCAATTGAAATGTAGCACAAAATTGTGTCGTGCTGTTGTTTTTTGTTTTTGTATATTTAAAACTTTAAAGTTTTATTTCTTTATTATTATTATTATTTTTGGTATTTTTGTTAGTTAGTTAGTTTTTTTTAATATCAATTAAAAAAGAGATCAATAGACAGCAGCATGTGCATATCTTGAAAAATATCAATATTCTTTGTATTTGTTCAGGCTGCTTAGGCTGATTGTCTTACCATGTCACTGGCTTCTAATGCAAATACAGTATGAGTCAGTTAGGTATCAGTGTATTACTACCTCGTTTAAATGTTTCAGTGTTATCTTTGAGTCCTATCCTAGGTTAATAATGAGAACCCACATGGTGTAACATTGCCAAATTTATCACCTTTCTTCTTTTGGGTTTAATTATCTGAATGTACGATCAAGATTTTGAGCAGCTTCAATTTAACGATTCTAGTCCACAATAGGTGAGGGTCTGGGACACCACTGTGTCATCATCTTCTCGCACTTCATGTTGTGTGGGAATGACTTCTGTTCCTGGTGCACCTGTTAGCATGAGATGCCATGAATCACTGCTTTATGTGGCTGCTGGCTCTGCTGTTGCTGCTATTGACTTGAGAACAATGAGAAAAGTTTGGAGTACACCTTGTTATCGACCGCTATATTCGTTTGAACTACTCCCGTCAAAATCGCTAATCTGCACTGGCAGAATTGGCAGGTAAGACTGAATCTGATGAGATTTGTATTTCCTCAATATTACATGTAAAATTGATTGATAAGGATATGCTGCTTAAGCAATCTTGACGTTTGTTGGAGTACATTTGATTGTGTTCATGACCAGTTCTTACCTTAGCTACATTCAGAAACCTCTCCAATCTCTTTTTTCTGTTAAGCTGGGAGCTTCTTTAATCTGATTAAACTACTTAAAGGCATGAGGTTGTGGTTAGCTCAAGTGATTAGAGCAGTCCCCTATGGCTGAGATCAAACCTCATCAGAGTGAGAAAAGTGGGTGAGAATTGGTTAGTGTAGGATGGATTTCGCTGATCGAAAAAAAAAAAAAAAGAACTACTAAAAGGCATGACTCTCTCCATCCCATATCTTTGCACACATTTAACCCCCACCCCTGCCCCCATTTACGTCTGTGTTTATTTTCAATAATATTTCCTCGTGTGGTAATACTTTGTTGTGTTATATGAGCAAGTAAGCCTTTTCATTGCTTACTTTTATTTCATAGTTGGTACATGCTACCGATTACAATTTACACCAACTCATCAAAACTAAAGTAAGTTTCTCTCTCTATCTTTTCCTCTCAAACTTAACCATGCCAAATTTAATTGACACAAGGGTATTCTGAAAACTTCAAATAAAGGCTATAGTTTTTACTCCTTATCAAATAGTTGTGCCAATTCAAACCATCACTAAGGTTAAGGTGCTACAGTAAGTATTTGTTTTCACTTTTCTCTTGTAGCGTTGCTAGAATATCTGGAATCTGGATCATTTAATGCCCTTTGGTGCCACAACAGTAGTTTCTATTTTATTTTATTACTAAATCAAAATTAGAAAAAGAAATGAAAGAAGGAAATAAAGACATCTACTATAAGTTTCAAACCTCATATCCAATCGTCTGCATATTTACATTAAGTGCTTGTTTTAATGAAAAAGAATATTTGAAGCCATATCTCTAGCCTTCAGTGTTTTGAATGTGGAAATGCGTCACTATGGGCATCTGTCTAGGGAATTAAACTTGATTGCCTGGCCTAATTTTTGATCAAACATTTATTACAATTGTCATATTTTGTGAATTATTTCCTGTCAGTTCATTATGAAAGTCTTTTAAATCACTGTAGTCCTCCTCAAGTGATGGTTCTTGTATATTAAGGCTTGCGCTTTCTGTGCCTTCATATGGAAAGTTGATGAGCTGGTTTTACCGTGACTTTTATTTTCTGAAAAGACTAATAAAGTAATGATATTAGACCATTTACTCTTTTGTCACTTTTCAAGTATAGTTTATCGGAAACGTAGTATATAATTTCATAATTATAACCATTAACATCACGATAAGATCTACCTCAATTCACTCTTTTGTCACTTTTGTCTTTTGTCTCCGGATGTCAACAATTCTCAAGCACCAGCAGCTTGGATCTACTTCTTTTCAAGATGTTATATAGTCTTAACATAGAAGTCCTTCATATTATTGCAGTGCGATGCTTTGGGATATGAGGAAAATCTCTGATACACTGAAAGCAGAACCTGTAACTGAGCTGGATGGGCATATTGGTCCAGTAAAATATTTACACGTGGATCAGTACAAAATAGTTTCAGGAGGTCCTGAGGATCCTTGTATCAATGTTTGGGAGTCTGACACTGGTACGCAAACCAATTCCTTGAAATGCAGTTCTATTGATGGTTTTCCTTCTAGTTCAGGGTGTTCTGCTATGGCTGTTAATGGTTGCCAGATCGTCACTGGTAGTTTTAATGAAGTGTATGGGCTTTTACGCTTCAGTGACTTCAACAATGCTACTTGCCATGTTTTATCAGATGAAGACGAACCTGGTTCAAAGTTTTGGGGGTCGCAATCTTGTAACGATAGCGATGGATCTGAGAGCTAGCTAGTCATGTGAACTGCATAATGTATTAGAACAAAATCCTATCTTCCCACGGGAAATAATTTGGTATCTATGTCAAATTTTATTTTGTACTTCTCATTATTTTGCAATACATGCTTGCAAATGTTATTTTCTTATTTTGCATTTTTGCGTGGTTAGGCTTGGTAATTCTAAATCTGTCAACATGGTACTACCAAAAAAAAGAAAGGAAGAAAGAAAAGAAAGAGCCGTCATGTTTCAAGGGTTGTTATTTGCTTAGGATTTATACCTCAAGTAGATGTATATCCTCGGTAATAACATATGGAAGCGAATTGTCCGTCCGGTACTTTGTACAAAATAAATTGTAGTGCAAAATGATAATTGCGAATTTGTGACATTACTCATTACAATAAGTAATAAGTAAAATTAATACTACAAAGTAAATTAAGTGCCTGTTACTACAAATATTTAGAAAGAAAAGTTGGTGATTTCATCGGTCGTTGAAGTTAATGAACGCATAGCAATAAGTGGACAACACATCCCTTCTCACGGAAGGTGTGGTAATTATTTTGTGAATCTATTCGTACAGATGTACAATGACGTATTTGATTATAATTTTTGTTAGGAAGATGGCTCATCTATCCGTAGCCTTTTCTATCTAATTGTCTATTCTAGTATTTTGATTCCCAATTTTTTTTATTAAAAAATAAATTTATTCTGATTCTTATTCTGACTTAAAATTAAATGAGGAATGACAATTCGTGGTCCAAGTTCGATACTCTAGTCTCTGGATGTTTCAATTTCCTCGTAAAACATGTGATCATCTTCATTGGTCTAATTATATGCTAGTTGCATAAAATTTTGAGGAACTTAGGAAGTGATCATTGTACTAATTTTTCTGTGAAAGTACAGTAACTAAAGTTTACTGCCGAGCCGTAACTGGTACTTTCCATCTGTCGCTAATGGCACTCTCAAGTATCAACCCCTTTGTTTACTAGTAATAGAATATGCTCGCTCGTTTCTTTCCCATTTCAATTCTGTTACCCAAAGCCCTAACCGGAAAAATGACTACCACCACCGCCACTTTCGCCGCCGTGCTCTTCCACATCTTTCTCATCCTAACTACATCCACAGCCGCCCCAATTCTAGGTCTAGATTCTTTCCTAGCCCAACAATCCCGCTTCGACCCAGGAGCCACCAACGACTCCTTCCTCTCTCTCCCTTCTTCTCTCAGAAAATCTCTCTCTGCCCCTACCCTTCACCCTCCCACCATCTCATCTCTTCTTTCTCTCAAAGTCTCCGTCCCCATCACAGTCAAGCTCGTGGGCCCCTCCTTTCCTTCCTCCGCTTCTTCACTCGTCTCCTCCTTCCTCTCAGCCGCTATCTCGTCCGACAACTTCCACATCATCGCTCCATTCATCCACCAGAACCACCACCTCGCTCTCTCCCACTCCCTCCACCTCGACGTTTCTCTCTCCTCTTCTTCTCTGTCATCCAAACTTTCCGATGCGCTCAAATCTGAACTCTCTAGAACCCCATCTTCACTCCGATCCCCTCTCGTTTCTGTCTCCTACTCAATTGTCGACGAAATCATCAAACAAGACTTCGAAAAATTGAAACCCCATGAAGGAGTTTACATATATTTGCTCAATTTAGGTCCCCAATCGAAGTCTTATGCATATGCGTACGGTTATGGGGATTCTTCCCCTGCGTTTACCAAATGTCTGGGCAGTATTTGGACTGGAAAAGATAGGTACTTGTGGATCGATTTGGCTGCTGGACCGTTGGATTACGGGCCAGCATTATCTGGCGATGGGGTTCTCCCCAGGGGTGAATTCCATCCCTTGGCAGCTTTACATGGTCGGCCCAAGTCACAGAAAGCAGTTCTGGCAGACTTGGCTTCACTAATTTGGAGTGCTTATCAGGTACTTCTTGTGCCCTCTTTGAGAATTCCTGTACCATTTGAGAACACTTTAATTGTTCAGATCATACATATACACTCCAATACTAAGGATATGCAAGGTCTTGATTTGAAATTGATAGAGAGAACATTTATGGACGAGGTTAGTGATGGTGGGCTCTTGTTGCGTGATCAGTCATTGAAATTTATGAATTATGAAGTTAATTTAGCGGACTGTGCGATTTGTTCTTTCGCAGTTTCCCGTTCAATTACGTCATACACTTCTAGGTATTTGTTCGATAACTACACTTTGATTGTTAGTGAATATTTGGATTCGAAACGATTGCACCAAATATTATCCGACTCAACAGAAGAGATGAAGAGGTTAGCAAAACTTCCTCTGGAGGATGAACTTGGGAGAATACTTCCTGTTTATATTTTTGATTTGGACCTAAGTACAATCTTGTTGCTCGACCGCTATCATCAGTCTGTTGCATTTAAAGACATGGTTATTGCAGTGAGGACAAAAAGTACACAGACTGTGAGTGATTATAGTTGCAATGGCCGTCACGTGTTTACGCATACTCGGGAACTTGAGAGACCGCTTGTGGGTTCAATTTTGCAGAGTATGTGGGGAGTGTCGCCTACACACTTGTTGTGGAGTCCTAGGCATAATAATACTTTGGTGGATTATACATGGAGTGTTGGGCAGACACCATTTGGGCCATTCTCGGAGACCACTTCACTATCTTTTGTTCAGAAGGATGCAGCGAGGAGGAATGTTCTTCTGACAACTTTAAATTACAGCATTTCAAGTGCTATCGATGTTCTTGAATCCATAGCAGCACATGGTGGGGAACGAAAGCTTCTAAAACAGAACCAACATATTGAGTTTATACAGAGGTGGAACTTGTTCAAGTACAAGCTGGATAAAGCTGTATCTGCATTGTCACATTTTGATTTTGAGATGGCATTGTATTTTGTGAGATCGTCTGACCATGATCTTTATTCTATTCATTCTCTGATATATCATGCATCTCAAGTGGTGGAGGCATCACTGGTTTGCTTCTCAGATCCACCAATTCCATGGGGTTCCCTTGCTGCTCCTGCAGGGATTTGTTTCATTCTCATTTATGCTTACACACAAAGAGAAAAATTATTTAGAAACAAAAGAAAGCAGTTTTGAAGTATTCAAAGTAGACGTTTGTAACTATTGAAGTCATACACCGCCTGTATTTTTCTGTGACAGGAAGTTCCAAGGTCAGAAGCTAGCACTTACTCGGGAATATTAGTTTGAACTTTGAAGAAGCATGTTCTTTCTTTGCTCATTGGTTTTGATTCGCTACAAAATTGCTGACACTTGAATCCAAAATTTTAACGAGTTTACATGTGAACAAAATCTTCTCACATTTGTTTGCGCAACTGATATCTCGCTAGCGACTTTCTGACTCCAAAAAATTTGATCAGTATGTGAACTATCTTCTGTGAACTATTATGATATCCCACAATTATATTGAATCTTTTTCACCTAAAAAAGACCTGTACTATTAAATTCATCAGAATGTTGCCTATGCAAAATTGTTCTGCATCTTGTATTTCCGGTGTATTTTGTTAGGATAGAAGACTCTTCGTGGGCGTCATGTATAGCTTCTAAATGATATCCCCCTCCCCCTCCCCTCTCTGTCCCTGTTTTTTGTTAAATGCTTTTTCATTCATGTTTTGATTTGTTTATTTATATTCGTGTGTTTGTATTGTTCGATGCCCCACTGCAGCGCCCCCTGCTCAGCCTCCTCTTCACTGCTTCAACTTGTGTGATGTGAAAAGAAAAGCATAAGAGTTCATTAATTTTCTCTACTCATTCCAGTAAGGGCGAGTTGATAGAAAATATGGATGGCATGCTTTCCGTTATCGTTCATCACCGTCTATTTGAACATCATTTACACGTGCAAAGAAGTCCTTACAAAAAGTTTGGAACAAGATTTTTGACTCAATTAACTCGCCTAACCATGTGACCCAAGTCATTACATACTTCTATTCTCCTCTCTTCACATCGCTTATAAATGAGTATCTCATTTCTTTCTGATATTATATGGCCTGGGTGATACCAATGTGTTCTTAATGGTGTGGAATTACTGCAGTACAGAAATTTCACTTGTGAAAGGGCTAAACATTTAAAATTAAGCTTCTAATGCTTAAATTTCAGAGATCGTAGATTCTTGTGGTGTAATTTATATTGCAATAACTAAAATTTAAGTTGAAATAAGCGGGATCAATGATCGACGGTTTTAGCATTGAATAAACATTTGAATCATTTAGGGCAAAAATTCTACAAAGTCGTGGTTTATCAATATCAGTATAAAAGCAAAAGACGTTCTCAAAGGTAACATTGTAATTGCATTAGCATCTTTATAAAACCTAGCTAACCTAAATTTCGAGACAAAATTGAATATAAAAAAAATTCTTAATAATTTTATGTACGAAATTATTAAATGAGAGTTGAGACTTTTATTGTGGAACTAAAAGGGTAATATTCCAAGCATTATTGGTTTGTGGGGAACCGGAAGTATCTTTCTTTGTATATTAAAAGCTAAACAAATTTTTTATCCAAAATTTTTTTAAATAGGTGTCTAAATTAACTTTATCACTGTTTCAATTTGGTTCAACATTTAATAAAATCGATTCTGAACGAGTTAAGAAAAATCAAACTAAAATCTCTTATCCAACTAAAATTTAATTTGTAACCAATTGCAATTCTTATATAATAAACCAATTTATGTAGAATTTTAATTATTAACTTTTTATTGTAATAAAATTTTATTAAAATATGTACTAAAATGTATAATTATGAGAAACCATGTAAATTTTTTTATTAAACATGTATTCAAATAATCTAAAAAATTGAAAAAAATAAACTAACTAAATTGACATGTCAAATATTATTACTATTTATAATAATTAAAAATATACAAATTAATTTAATTTTTATAATTAATTTATACAAAATAGAACTCGTGCTTGATAAGTTCGGGGGTAACAAAACTGGTATAAATATATGACATGATCGGCAAAGGTGCAAATCCGGATCCAAAATATTGAAATAAAATGATTATATATACAATTTTGACAACATTAAATTTATACGGAGTTAGCATATAGGTTTTGCAATTAGCAGAACTGTTGAGCATTTTCACGTATTTGTAGATCCAAGGAAGTGCCGGGATGCATTGAAACTTATAAAAATGAAATCCAACTAATATGATGAACAAGGCCTCTTGGACAGCAAAAGTTTAAAAATTAAAATGATCTTCTCTGCGTCTCTATGCAATTATATATCAGTTGATATGCTAGAATCAGCTTATGTTCTCAACTGTATAAATTTCAAACTGTAGTCTAGGAAAATTTTCTTTTTCTGATCATGACTTGAGTGATAATTATATAAAGATCAATAAATGAGTAACCAATCTATGTCACATAAACAGAAAGTAACAACAAAAGAGAGAACACAATTCTATGCACAACAAAAGTTGTTGGCAGTTATATGATAGATATGCTTGGAATTACTCTTCACTAATATTTTACAAAAAGCGCGGCGAAAATCATTATGGTATGCAATACTGCTAATGTGATCAAATCACTTCTACAGCAGTGTCCCTAGCAGACCACTCTGAAGAAGATCATGACTAAAATAGAACTGTTCTTGCAGCTCAATGGCATGATCAGACGAGGAGAACACAAACGGGTTATCACCATTTCCACTGTGAAGAATCTCGCCATATTCATCATCGCTGCTCATCTGTGGTTGGTTCCTTGTATCTTCTTCACTATCGTTCTCTTCTTTACTGATTATGGAGTTCTTCTCCACCAGTTCTTTAAAAACAGATGAGCGGAGGAGTAGGCCAAGAGCTGTGGGAGAAGAAGACGTTTTATTAATTGAAGTAACCGATTGGTTCCTGGACAAAGCTCCTTGTTTTTGTGGAGTTTTCAGGTAATCTTTGGTGAAGGAGTCTGAAGAATTATAGAAAGGCAATTGGCATTCCTGGATAGAGTTGAAATTATCGTATGTTGCTGACTGCAATTCTCTGTTTGCTTCAGGAACTTGAGGAACACCTGCACTTGTAAATCTTGGCTTCAACCACGTGATGTAAGTACTCAGATCAAAATTTGTCACAGCATTGATCCCTCTGTATTCTATGGCAGCAATGTCATATGCACGCGCAGCCTCCTCTTGAGTACCTACGCACAACGAAGCCACTTCATCAGGCGAACATTTTTCTATCTTGTTTCATATCATTTTGTCACATGTATATGTCAATCAACTGATCATATATATATGCATCACACAAAAATGAAAGGTAAAGATCAGTAACTTACTGTAAGTTCCAAGGTAGAGGTACTTATTCCCAAAAACTCTTCCTATTCGGGCTTCCCATCTCCCATTATGATGATGCCTGCAATTATCAGTCAGTAAAAGACAATAGTAAGAATCATATGTTACCTGACAGTCACAAATGGTAAATGCTTTTTATCTCATTGTCTGCATAAGAAAATATACCTTGCGACGCCTCGGTACTTGGATACGCCTCTTGAAAAGCCACTGCTCCTTCTGTAACAACGAATAGAAATCAATGTTAAACTGGAAGAGGCCAGTAAAGATCATTATCACACAAATACATAAATTTAGTATGCATACCTTCTTAGTGATGCTAGGTACTCTTCTTTTGTTACACTTTGCATGATTACAAGTTCTTTTTCATAGTCAGAAACCTGAGGGAAAATTCACAAGTGTTGGTGATCAGAACTTGGAACTGATTATCTGCACCTACATTCATTTGTATTAATTTCGGAGTATTCATATATCACAGCTGACATACAGGGAAATTGGTAAAAGTTGATGTTCCCCAATACTTTAGTGCAGCCAAATCATATGCTCTTGCTGCAGATTCTTCTTCGTCATAAGCTCCTGAAAAATTTATAAAAGAAGCCTGTTAATTTCTGTTGCTTTATGACTGCAATAATAAGTATAAATTTCAACTTAAAAGATTTTAACAACTACTCACCAAGATAAACTGTTCAATCCAAGCAAAACATTCCAAAAGGAGGCCAATAAGATGCACAGAAAACTTGATGTTAGGCGCTGAATATTAAATTTCAAGAAAACAAAAAATTGAAAAACGAAGAAATCCATAATCTCTGAATAATAAAATTACCTTGTTTTCCCTTTTTCTTCTGTGTAACATTCCAAGAAAGTTTATCCCACAAATGTGCTTCATATCTTCCTGTCCATCTGTGCCTGCTAACACCGCGAAATCTTGAACTTCTCTTGACAGTTGTAGGCACACAAGCTTGATCAACAACTTCTTGTGGCTGCACTTGTTGAGTATCGAAGCCCAGAGCAATTGCAGCTGAATCTCTTCTTCTTCTCTTCATGCGCCTTGCTTCAAGGCCTTCACCATCCACCATGTTCACGCGCCGCCTTCCAGGTTTTTCTTCCCTCTTGATCAACATTTCTGCCATTTATGTCTCAGTTTTCTTCTTTTGCTGCTATATTTGGCTCTTGTATGTATTTCTCTGACTTTGCTCTCTTTGATTATGTGCTTGCTTTTCCAACAATGTGTGCTCATAGTATATATAATCAGTTGCATTATTTTGGTTTTATTATTTTTTGTTTTTAGCTGTCAGAATAAAATTCTATATACGACATTGATGTCGATGATTACAATGATCTTGAAGCTTCTTAATATAAATTTAGTTTAACCATATTCTGTGTGCTGATGAAACCTAGACTTGTTAAGAGTTTTGGAATCTCCTAATATTCTTGTTAAATATTATAATAAGCTAGTAACTTCTGAAAAAGTTCTGTTATCACATAACACAACGGATGATAAATCTTCTTAACAGCTGCCCCTCAATTTTAAAATTAAAAATACATATTCTTTTTTAATTATAATCTATAAAAAATTATAAAATTCCTTAAATACCATTTTATTATTCTATTATTTCTATAAGCTCTGCAATCTTTGATACTTGGTAGTGCTTACCATAATTATTTCAAATAATATGACAATGAGAGTATATTTGAAATATAAAAATTATTTTTAAAAATTATTGTTTTAAAAAATGTATGTTTAATTTTGAAACGGAGAGAGTATATAATACACTCAACAAGTGAAAAAGTAAATTAAGAAAAACAACCCACAAAAATTACGGCCTTGAATGTTCTCTTGCAACAAAACATTAATTTTGTATTTGCTCTTATTTAGAAATTTTTTATCTTTCATGTGAACATAGAACTTGAGTAGAAGTTCAGAAATTATTGTATAGACTTGGGCAAATTTAATTATAAGCCAATTCATTATTATTTAATTTGTTGTTGACTCATTAAACACTATAATTCTTCGGAAAAAATCCGGGGTTTTGTTTGATATGATTAGAGAATCAGTATTAGAATCATATTAAGCAAAGAATGGTGGTGATGGGAAATGACAAAAACATATACTTTCACATTTAAGCATTTCCTCGAATTCTTAGCCTACTCAACTAACAATTTTTTTTGTTTCTTATTGTCAAGGACTTCATTTGGCTTATAATAAGTAGAGTACTTAATTTTTGGTTATAATGGAATTTGTTTAGTACGCCAGCGATGTTATCTATCGATGACTCTGGCAATAAATACCCTCTTTTTTTCTTTTTTCCCCCAGCATTTCTCATTCAATATTTGAGTTATCTTACTTAATTTAAATTGTACTTTCTTTACCTATTCTCAGAATTTTTTTACATTTCAGTGTTAAAAATTGAGATTTCATTAATAAATTCAAACTCTTTTCACTTAATCTAACAAATATTTGTTATATTGAATTTGCTAATTGATAATATGATAATAGTGTAACATCACTATTGATTGTTTTGAATTACGGTTATGGGTTTTAATTACTAATGAAGTGCATGCAAACACGCCAAAATGTTGCATAACGAATTATAATTGTATGAACAAATATACACATCACCACTTGATTGGCAATGATGATGAATTTAGGTTATGTACTTTAAAATTTATAGTTTTATTTCTTATTTCGCCAATTATCTTTTAATAACTTAATTAGTCAATGGTGTTAAAAAAACAATGTTATTGATTCAAATGCGAACATCAAATTTGAAAATTAATATAAAAAGTTAGGTATGTAATCTAAACAATCTAAAAGTGAAGCTGTAAAGATTTAATTAAACCATTTCATTTCTTATGCAAATTTAAGCTTTTACTACATTTCTCGTACAACTATTCAGTACAGTACATCGTAGTTGTTTGATTCTTAACAAATTCAAATATAATCCAATCAAATCTTAATATTTTATTTTTAGAATTAAAATACCAGTTGAATTGCAATTGTATAGGAACTAATACTTTTATATGAACTTTTTTTTGACAATTTTATTATAATATATATATATATATATATATAGAGAGAGAGAGAGAGAGAGAGAGAGAGAGAGAGAGATAGATAGATAGATAGATAGATATCTGAAAAATTATAAAAGAAAAAGAAAAAAAGGGAGTTGCACTATTCTTTACTAAATAATTCTTACAATATATCTTTTTCTTACATTAAGTGTTGTAGATATTTGTTTAGAAGCAGTGTAACAGCACTAATATCGTATCGCTTATATTCTTTATAATCTATGTTTTAAAGAAAAAAAAAATGTTAAAATTTTAAAAATTATCTACCATCAGAATCTCTAAAGAGATTTAAATAACAAATCTCCCATTAAATAATTTACTATTTAAATTTCTTCTATCTATATAATAGAGATGCTGATGAAATTTTAAAATAATTAAAATTTAAAAAAATATAATTTAATTTATAAAATAAAAAATCTGTTAAAAATTCGGATATAAATGACCTAAGTTCCATGAAAAGAAACAGAAAAAAACAAAGAACTCAAAAACTTACACGAGATGATCGGCCCGCGGCTTACGACGAGGCGGTGATCCAGTACGTAAGGCCCATTTACTTTCCTCTTTTTCGCGCCACATGCCGGCCGTACACTGCACCGCTTATATAAAAATGCATTTCTCAGTGTCGTCCTCATTTCATTCTTCCTTCTGAGAAACGATGGCGGATGGTCACTTATTCAACAATATCTCTCTCGGAGGACGAGGCGGCACTGTAAGTTCTCCATTTTCTTCCTCTATATCCCAAGTTTCGTTTTCAATTTAACCTAAATTTCTTCTTTCTTCTTGATTCTGAGTGAAATCTTCACCTATAAAATTCTCTGAATTTGGACTTAGTGTTCTGAACCCTAACCCTAATTTGACTTCTCACGAGCTTAATGCGTCGAAACTAGAATCAATGCACAAACTTTGTTACCAATTTCATTTTTTTTTGGGTGGATTTTGCTTACTTCTGCTTTCAAAGATTTGATACTCTGCATTTTTTTGGAGCTCGGCAGAAATTTATACATTTCTCTATATTTCAAATTGAATGTTTTGGTTTTTTATTTCGTTCATTTTTCTCCTTGGTAGTCTTCAGTACACAAGAAAATGCTAGGGTTCTATGTGACTTTTATTCTTTTCCTTAATTTTTTGGGCATCCATACTGATAGTTTAGACAATATAAATGTAAAAATCTAGTAGCTGATTAGATGCTGGATCCGTTTGGGTGGGGGCATCAAGCTTTTGATTAAAAATTTTCTTTATTATATCGTTGTCTACACAAGTAGGAGAAAGTGAAAGTAGAAGACAAGCAAAGAGATACTGTCAATTTTCTGTTCAGCTAAAATATTTTGGTTTTAGACTTGAGATTGTCCCAATTAGGTAAAGTTATTGTTTCATTTAGGCCCAATCTGTTATAGAGATTGACAAATATGAAAGTTGAATTTTGTTCGATAATGTGGATTTAGTTTTCTAATAATAATTATTTATTTATTGGGTGCTGCAGAACCCTGGGCAACTTAGGGTTCACTCGGGGGGTATAGCTTGGAAGAAACAAGGTGGCGGTAAGGCTGTGGAAGTAGATAAGTCTGAGTTATCAGGCCTTACCTGGATGAAGGTTCCCCGAACTAACCAGCTTGGAGTTCTTACGAGGGATGGTTTGAAGTACAAATTTACTGGTTTCCGTGATCAGGTATTTTTCTTTCAGTTTTTTAGTGTTCTTGGGTTGTTGAATTTGTTACTATTTTCCTAGGTTCAAGTAATGAAAGACAACAGCATTTAAGAATTTATTAGCATTAGATTCTCCAGCAAGTCATCACATGTTCAATAACTGACTGGTAATCAGAACTTCAAAAGGAAGCGAATCAGCCTTAATTTTTTTCTTAAACTATAACAGAACCAAGTCTACCAACTTAAATATGTCTGCAGGTAAAATCTGGTATCCTAAACAGATCTGGAGTAACCAGAGATGGTTGATGATGCGATTTTTGTCTCTTGTCATATGATTGTGACAGTCTTTGTTATTTGAATTTTCAATTTTAGGGTAAAAGGACAAACTATAGAAGATGTGGAGTCCCCATCGTCCCTTTTTGGGTGCTGTTGTGAAGTGCTGTATCAGAAAAATCTGTTTTTCTTTGTTTCAGTCTGTTGTTTGTAGATTCCAAGGAAGCATTAAGTGCTTAGTTTTCCTTGTTTTGAGAGAGAGGAAATAAGGGTAAACTTGTGTTAAAATTTGAAGATCTTGATGTTTATGGGGTGATGGGAAGGCTACTAGTATATTATTAATAAGAGACTACTGATAATTTGGGATTGCTGAAGTAAATTGTCTTCCAATATTGTAACCGTAGCCAAAAATAAACATGTTGCCAATAAATTGTTATTCCAAAAAAGGAAAGCGGGTTGAAGTTTTGATGGGGGAGAGAGGGGGTATTTGAGAGGGGAAATGAGGGTAAACTTGTGTTAAAATTTGAAGATCTTGATGTTCATGGGGTGATGGGTGGGCCACCAGTATATTAGTGAGGGACTATTGAGAATTCAGGATTGTTGAGGTAAATTGTCTTTGATATTGTAACCCTAGCCAAAAATAAACATGTTTCCAATAAATAGTTATATTAAAAAAGGAGAGCGCATTGAAGTTTGATGGGGGAGAGGGAGTATTTGTCTCTCACATATCTTCTGCAATTGTTGGTACCGTAAAATTTGAATTCTACACCTTATTTCTAGGCGGCAATGGTGTTTATTACATTCCTTATTCTGTATGTTTCTTTGTAAAATGACAATGAAGAAAGAACTGCTGGAATAAATATGAGTATCGGAGTAAGATATAAACTTAATCATGCTAGTGTATTGTTGGAACTGATGTGTAAACCTTAGACTGTATTTTTGTTAATTATCTCAGAAATTTCACTAATCATCGAGAAATTATCAATGTCAATTATAGTCAATAAAAAAAATTTCATGCAACACAAGATCATATTATGCGGGGTAGTCTTGTAAATACCTAGCTGCCTTAGATATGACCTTATTTTCCAGGAAAATATGATATATTGTTGTATCTTTACATCTTCTGATCTGAAGAAGATTTCAGTGAAGGTTGTCAAAGACTCAAAGAGCTTTCAGCCTATTAAATAAATGAAGCTCATAAATATTTAATTCTGTTCAGTCTATGTTGATGTTACTGCATATAGTAGGTACGGATGTCTATCTGCTTCACATTGATGTGACACTTACATCATACATTTTTCAGTTTCATCTTTTGTATTATATTGTTTCTTTTTTTATCTTTACTGTAGGATGTTTCAACATATGCAACTTGGGGAAATTGATGTGCTTTTTGTCTTTCATGGAATTGTGTGGAGTTTCTTATTGTTCATCCAAATTAGAAGGATTCAAATGTCATGTGTCTTCTTTATTTTCTTTGAAATTGCTAGTTATATCACTTCTACTTATGTACACATCTCGTTTATGTAATATTATTGACACTGGTTCCTGTTCTATTCAATAGAAACTTGCAATTGTTTTTCTAATCAATGTATTCGAGATCTAAGTATGTGGCTAGTTTTGTTAGATATCATGTCTTTACGGGACATTTTAGTCTAGATTGTGAGTTAATATATACAAGGATGGCAACTTATGTACCTTCTACATGACAAACTTTTTTCTCCCCACTGTGGACCTGCATTGCAATTCTTATTCCTTATGCCCAGTAAAATCAGTCTCGTTTATTTTTAAACAGAAGGTGATGGAGATTGTTCTCTCTCGTTTAAACTCTCTACGGCTTACAAAAAGAAAGCATGAATCAAACTTTAGGCAACTACTTTATATCTTTTCCCCACCTATTGTTCCTTTGAAGGTGTTTTTGTCATTCAGAAACTTATACTTTGTTGGTGCACCCTACTTCGTCTTGCAGGATGTCTCTAGCCTGACTAGCTTTTTCCAGACTTCATGCGGGATAACACCTGAAGAAAAACAACTTTCTGTTAGTGGAAAGAACTGGGGAGAAGTTGAGTTGAATGGTTAGTGTTACCTCCTGCTTTTCATCGCTTTCAGTAATCTGGTTTATTGGTTGTAAGCCTCAGTAATTTATCATAATATCAATGCTTTGTATAGGCAGAAAATCACTCCCAGTAAGTTCAGTGTTTGAGACTTGTAGCATTTTTTTACGGTTAAGTTATACAATTGAGGTGTCTGGATTTCTCTTACCAATATTTTTGCTCTTGCTTTCTGATTTCAATTATTTTATTGGTAATTGATGCTGACACTGATTATGGACTTGAATGTAGTCAGCGTTGTATTATTGTGTTCCTTGGTGTTTGTAACTTTCGTCATTCTTTTTTGGAGTCACTTACCTTGTTCATGTTTACCAGGAAACATGCTTAGTTTTCTTGTTGGCTCAAAGCAAGCATTCGAGGTATCCCTAGCTGATGTCTCTCAGACACAACTACAAGGGAAAAATGATGTCATGCTGGAATTTCATGTGGATGATACTACTGGGGCTAATGAGGTTGCTAATTTTTAGATGTTCTCCTTCAACTTTCTACTTCTTATGCCCTCTTATAAAGCAATGGCGATCTGCACAGCTTTTCTTAGAGTTTCGCTCTCTTAACTAATATTATGATCTGTTGTTATGATGATTGCAGAAAGATTCATTGATGGAAATAAGTTTTCATATACCTAATTCCAACACTCAGTTTGTTGGTGATGAAAATTGTCCTCCAGCTCAAGTAAGTTTCTTGTGGAAGCTGATGCTCAGTTACTTCATTCTGCAATTTTCAGTAATATTCTTTTTGTGAGTTTTTGTGTGTGTGTGTTCCTTTTTAATTTCATTGGTACTATATTTGATAGGTCTTTCGCAACAAAATTGTGTCAATGGCTGATGTTAGTGCAGGAGGTGAAGAAGCTGTTGTTACATTTGAAGGAATCGCAATTCTTACTCCTAGGTAGCTGTTCTTAATCTTGCCAGTGCCAACTCTTTCACCTCCTGCTTTTGCATTTTTGTGGGTTTAACAATGGTTAGTTGATTTTTGCAGGGGCCGATACAATGTCGAACTTCATGCTTCATTTTTACGACTCCAAGGACAAGCTAATGATTTTAAAATCCAATATAGTAGTGTTGTTCGCCTTTTCTTACTACCCAAGGTTCTAATTCTTGTTCCTTCAGAAGACTGCAATACAAATATGTTCTGATTATGTTTCATCAGATGTAAATAATTTTTGTAGACCTTACATGAATAAGAATGAATTTTAATGGAATTGTTGTAAATTCTATATTATTCTCAGTTTTCGTTTAATTGAACTCTCGTGTGAAAGACCTGAGTAAAATATTGTCCTTTCCTTTCTTTGGCAGTCCAATCAACCACATACATTTGTTGTTGTCTCACTTGATCCACCAATTCGTAAGGGCCAGACATTATACCCACATATAGTCTTGCAGGTATTGAGATTCTTATTATGTTGCTTATTGTGAACAGTGAATCAATGATATCACAGTTGTAGATTCGTACAATAACAGATGTTTTCTTTACACAGTTTGAGACAGATTACGTTGTAGAAAGTACATTGTCGCTGAGTGATGATGTCCTAAACAATAAGTACAAGGATAAATTAGAACCGTCGTATAAGGTAATGAATGAAATTGCCTTCTACTTGGAAAAATATATGGGATTGTTAAAGTGTAGCTGCTCTATCTGTACATCATGTTCTTATTATAAAAGCTTTGTAAATTGTAGATTGGACCTTGTGCACGAATTTGTATGATAGCTTTTCTTTAAATTGTCAGGGACTCATTCATGAAGTGTTCACAATCATATTCCGGGGCTTATCTGGTGCCAAAGTTACAAGACCAGGGAAGTTCCGAAGTTGTCAGGATGGTTATGCGGTGAAGTCATCGCTGAAAGCTGAAGATGGAGTCCTCTATCCACTTGAGAAGAGCTTCTTTTTCTTGCCAAAACCTCCTACCCTTATTCTTCATGATGAGGTATGATTTACTTTGCCATGACAGATGGTATATTCTTTGTATGCAAAGTAAGTCATCTTATCTAATTTCTTTCTAGATCGATTATGTGGAGTTTGAGAGGCATGCAGCTGGAGGTTCAAACATGCATTATTTTGATCTTCTGATCAGACTGAAGACTGAGCAAGAACATCTATTCCGTAACATCCAAAGAAATGAATACCACAATCTTTTTGACTTCATCAGGTTGGTATGGGGTTCTCTATTTCTCTATTTTGGGTCGGGCTATTTCTGTTAGATGCATCATTCTTCTTTTTCATGTATACTAATGCAGTTCAAAGGGTCTGAAGATCATGAACCTCGGAGGCCCCCAAGCTGCAGATGGTGTCGCTGCTGTCTTGATAAATGAAGATGATGATACCGTTGATCCTCATCTTGAGCGAATTAAGAATGAAGCTGGTGGAGATGAAAGTGATGAGGAGGTAACTTTACTTCTTCTTCAAGATAAATTAACGCAATGTGATATACTCCTGTTTTGTATGTCCAGTAATTGTTTGCAACCTGTTATGATGGATTTTTTGTTTTGAGAAATCTAATAGTATTTAGTAACCTCCTCCTCACTTTCTTATACTCCTTATTTTCAGTTCGGAATTTTGGTTTGACAAATGTATTAGTTTTTCATAACTTCTCACTTTCTTATGCCCTCATTTCAGTTTAGATGAGAACATATTTATAAATTACTTTTTTTCTTAATCGTTAGTAGAAACACCCTTCTTCCCGCAAAACAGTCCACTATAAAAAGCAAGAAGTAATTCAGAAAGTCTCGTTCCACTAGTGATACTATAAAAAGCAACATGGTCCTCAAGTTTAGTATTGCGTCTACTCTATCATGGTGCCACGGCTCAAAGTAATCACACTACTGGACAATTTGGAATAAATGTGGAAAGAAATATGTCCTTGGTATTTGGAGAACTTATAGAAGGTGATTAGTGATTGTGTAATGGAGGAGCTTTATTGCTAAAGATTTTGGTTGATGTGTGGTTTAATCTAGTGTACTGATGTAATTGTCTTGCTTTCCTTGTTTTTGTGTAAAGTCCATTTTTTGTCTGTCCTTGTTTGGATGCAACAAATGTTTAAGGTTGCTAATTATTGCAGGATGAAGATTTTGTTGCTGAGAAGGATGATGGAGGTTCACCTACAGATGATTCTGGAGAAGAAGATTCTGATGCTAGTGAGAGTGGTGGTGAAAAAGAGGTAAACTTCTCCCTTAGTACTTCATTCAGGTGTCCACCGTTATGCTGTAACATAACATATGCATTATGTCACTCTGCCCTCTCATGCATGATTGGTTGTTTCAGAAACCGGCTAAAAAAGAAGCCAAGAAAGAGCCTTCTTCTTCCAAGGCACCGACAAATAGGAAGAGAACCAAAGGTGGTGATGAAGACAGTTCAAAAAAGAAGAAACCTAAGAAGAAAAAAGACCCAAACGCACCAAAGAAGCCGTTGAGTGCCTTCATGTTCTTCTCAAAGACCGAAAGGGAGGTTGGTATTCATGAATTAGATGATCAATTTTGTTGTCTCTCACTTTTCATGTTTGACCTGTCCCATATAATTACATATGAATTTTGAGATACCCAAGTTTAATGGCTATCTGTAATTTTGTGCACTTCTACTCATACAAATTTTGTGGATTCAATAGTTAATGTAGATACTGTGCAATTGTCTTAGGTGTCTTAGGTTTTATATTGATATGGAACATAGAAATGTTTCCACGAGGATAACCGACTCTTGATAAGATCCCTGAAATATCCATATATGGGGCTAGCCTGATATTTGTTTTTTTGGCATATAATGACAATTCATATCGATTAGTTTCAGAAAGGGAAAAGCAAACTCATATTGCTGTTTATATTGAACATCTTTGGAGTTTGGTCACATAAGAAAGATGGATAGGTGTGGCATTATCACAGAGTTGTAGAGACTAATAGTTATAGGAATCGTGTAGTATTTTATTAATAGGAGTAGGACTTGTAGCATTAGTTATGGCGGAAGGTATAATCAATTAACCCTTTTTTATTTGGTTGGGTTGCGGGTGGATGAGGGAGGGGAGGAGGGGGTTTATGCATGCTGGCTATGTCTTTTCTGGGGTCCTCTTTTTTAATGTACCTGCAGTGGTTTTATGGTGACCGCTGATGGTTAATCATGTAGTCATCTTTTTATGTGGTGCCTGCAGAATGTGAAGAAAAGTAATCCTGGAATTAGCTTCACAGATGTTGGCAGAGTTCTGGGAGAAAGATGGAATAAGCTGTCAGGTTTGTTCAGTTTCTCACACAACTAGTCTAAAATGTGTTTATTTATCGTAATGGTTTCTTTCTGATTGTGGGAAACCTGATATTTGTAGCCGAGGATAAAGAAGCTTATGAAGCAAATGCACGTGCGGACAAGAAACGCTACACTGATCAAATGAAGGGCTACACTAACCCGCAGCAATCAAACGTGGATTCAGGAAATGAGTCAGATACCGAATAGGTTCAAAAGTGGTAGTCATGATGGCCCTTTCTATAAGCTGAAGATAGTTGTATGTTAATTTGATATCTACATTTCTGATACGTAGTTTTTTGATCTTAATGAGACGAATTTTATATAAATTCTAGAAAATCGACGCCCTTGATATATTTTATAACGAATGCTTTGCTTCAGTTAGGTTGGTTGAGTTTCTTCCTCTGTTTTCTAAAATTGGAATTTTTCATCAGGTTTAATCACGTGGATGCCAAAATGACGTTTCAAATTTTTTTTTTTTGTTGTATCATTCACGCAACCGACTTTCTCATTGGGTTATCACTTCTGATTTTCTTATCTTCTTTCCCACTTATCATCTTTGCTGGTTTGTCAACGACTTAACAGAACAAATCTGGTGTTTCCAATCATTTTTTTATATGTAAATGAAGGTACAGGATCAACAATAATCTTGGCCAATCGATCTATTCATTTATTCTGCACAAAAATGAGTAGCAGCTATTATTAGTCGCAACTGTTATTACGATAAAGTATGAAACCTGCCAAATAGTATTGGATTGAAATGGTAAAAAAAAGATCATAAAATACTTTTATGCTATTTATCGCTAGATAAATGTATAAGAGATAAAAAAGAAAAGTTAATTGGAGCAGCTTCTTTGGAAAAATGATATGCGAAGTATCAATCGTTGAACTTTTTACCATAAGAATTATAAATAACATATAACATAAGAAACTCATTTTTTTTTCGAGAAAATGAGAGTGCATAATTTAAGAGAGATAAAAGAAACCTGCCATAGTTTGCATTGATGGAATTGAGGATATATATCTAGTAACAGCAGAAACTTAACAACCTGAACCCAGTTATTCTGGACACTATTGTACTGCCTGGAGATATTTTGCTTGATTCCTATCTATTACATCAACAACAGGAGGCAACTACGTACAATGATAAAGCTACAAATCTACAAACATCATATTAAAACAATATAAAAACATTAATACGGACCTACAGTTTAACAACGTTTTCCAACCTTGCATCCAAGCGGACCAGCAAACTTGGTGAGCCTAGTGACCTCGGTTCCGGGCAGTGGCCCGATCAGGTCTAGTCTATCAATTGTTTGCGCCCAATCTTTACTTCCAGATTCGATGAAAAATGCTCCATTCATCATCAGATCACCCTCGGATCTCCAGTTCCAGTTCTTCCATTCCTCTGGTGTACCGCTAGTTCTATGGGTCACCTCTTTGGCTTTCGGGTCTGGCGGAGCGATAAATCGGTTACCCTGGCTAATGAGAGTTGCACCTTGACTGCCTCCAATGGCATACATGAGCCAGTGAGTGTAGTCGTTGTTGACGAGATGGAAAAATCCCCATCGGCATCTGGGCATTCTTTGGATTAAATTCTGCCCAAAATGTGTGTAGGCCACTGTGATTCGCATGTCCTTGTCCCTCGGATTGTTATCTTCAGCACCAAACAGCAACACCTGCACAAACATTAATAGGTGATGATGATTGCATGGAATTTTAAATTAATTCATGAAGCTTATGCTATCTTTTTGTTTGACGGAATAAAATGACTTTTATAGTATTTGCTAGAATATTCATGTGTATGGTACGCTTATTCCTTGTTTCATTCAATCCCACAAAATCATATATATATTTTTAAATTCACCATCAAAGATAGAACATTTCATTACAACCAAATTTTTACATACAATTTATTATTTTTTCATTCTACTCCCCTCAAAATTTTGTGATCCTATCTTTCATCTGTATTTTTTTTCTTATACACCTATTTAATTCTCATATCATTTTATTTTATTCAACCAAACACAACATTAATTTTGAATCTCCCTGCCAACTCTTTATTATATGAATATCTAGTTCAATTCTTGTAACAATTTGAACGTTAAGATTTGGCGAATTTTTCTACCAGTGTAACAAAAAAAAAAATTCGTTTTTTTGGGTTTAAAATGGGAGTAACAAAGAAATTCCATTTACCTTGTCATGATGAACAAAATGGCAATTGGAAATAGTGATGCCAGTGGAGGCCGCAACAACATCAATAAGACCATCGGCCGCATTGGAGCCGGAGATATGATCAATCCAAATATCCGAAGACCCGAATATCGAGATGGCATCTCCGTCGGTGAGCGTTCTCAGTCCGACATGTTCAATAGAATCCCTAATCATCCCGCCCGCCGTCGGCTTAATATCATGAATATGAATGCCATGTATTATAATATTCCTCACGAACTGGATCATAATTCCGGCGCCGCCAATGATGTGGACGTTAGCTCCACGGCCGTCAATGGTCTTGTCCCCTTGCATCAACAATTCTTGTTGAAGCGTGATCTTCATGCTCTTTTCGAATATGATCCATAACGGTTGCTTCTGGATCACGGCATGACGGAGGGTTCCGGGTCTGGGCTCCAAAACGTTGTCGTCCGACGGGTCGATGACGATGTAGAATTCTCCGTCCTTGCCGCCGGTAGTCTTCCGGCCGAACCCGTGGACACATTCGGCCAGTTTCTTTCTGTTATCGGCCCAATTGCGTTGACATCTCCAGCACAGGTCAATGGCATTGTACGCCTTGCATGGCCCTCTAGCTTTCTTTCTCAGTTGCCTTCTTGTGCTGTTTGAGGATCTGCAATATTTCACAAATTTTGAATAATCATTTTTATACGAAGTATTTAAATAAAGGACAACGAGTTATCATTTTTAATTTTTGTGTGTTATTTATGTAGGAATATATGTTCAAAATATAATAATAATAAGATAAATATTAATTATACTTTATTAATTAATATTATACATGGACAAAACGGTGAATGTGTATGAGCCTATGTTGAGTTTGATAATTTAATCATAATGATATGTATATAACAAACTGGGTATTCCAAATTTTATGTTGAGTTTGATAAACTGGTTGCAAAGATATATATACATATATCTATATATATATATTTCTAAAGCAACAATTTGTTTATTCCAAACTTAATATTTATGGTGTCATCTTGTATTAATTGAGCATTATTGTAGTAGTGAAGACATATATAAGACTGAACAATATCTCAAGATACAAATTTGACAAATAAAACTCATAAATGTGTGCGTGAATTCTAACCAATAACTTCCTATATAACTAAAAAAAAAAAAAAACTAATATTGCTGAGGCTAATCAAAAAAATATTTCCCGTTAAACTTCTAGCTTTGATAGTAAATCAGATTTGAGGTCCATCGGTTAAGGTGAAAAAGAGAAAATAAAAACAAATGAAACATTTGATTTTTTAAAGAAAAACTTGTACTTGTAGATATTTTTTTTAGGTCATCTTTATGATTATAAATAAGACTCTCTCTCTTTTTAAAATTTCATTATAAATGAATTACACTCATAATGTTAATTATACAAGATGAATCCGAGACAAATCTTACTCTAACTCTAATAAGGGGTATAACCTTTCGATTATTATCGGTAGAAATTAAATTTGTAATCTCTCAATTACAACACATCAGTATTAACTATTAAACTAAAATCTCATTGATGTTACGTCACTCTCTTGAAAAAAGCGCTAACAAGGAATAATATAAAGAAATACCGAGTAAATGACAAGCTTACTCTTGGTCCAACTGTATGGGGGTCTCATCATCATCATCTGAATCTGCAGGCGCTTGGTTCTTGTTGTGGTCTTCATCGTCGTCTTCCTCAATTTCTTCAAGTGGACTCTTCAAGCAAATTTTATCGTCCTTAGCCATTAACGACACAATAAATGTCATAAAAAACAACACCATGATAAATAGCACGAAGGGCTGCTTAACTCCTCCCATTTTTCAATTTCAATTGCCAAAAATTTACCAAAAAAGGAAAAATATGTATAAATACTTACAATAATTCTATAAGCTATATATGACTTTTTTTTCTTTTTTCTTTTTTCAGTTAAATCCCTGAGTGTTAAAATTAGGAATTAATTAGACCATTTTAAAAAGATTGCTCATATCATTGCATGGCTCTTCCCTTTGATTCATTCACTTCTAGTATTACTTCGTGCAATGAGAGACTTTTAATATGTATAACATATTCTTTGTGTTTTGTTTCATTTGCACTAATACTCTTTTATTAATTTTTATCTGAGAATTGACGATAAACAAGAGCCCATAACAATGTTGACCCCCTCAAAGTGTGGGGACCCTCTTGTATTTTAAGGAGAGACAATAACATAATCCAACACCAATCGTTATTAACTGCAAATTGTTATTATTAGTTATTGTCTCCTATGGTTTTAGGAATGATATTAGGACTTAATTACTTTACCTAGTCAATCTGATGTTCCATGGATATAAAATTTTGAGGTCCTTTTGGGTTTTTTTTTTCTTTTTAAAATTGAATCTTTGTAAAATTTAAAAGCATAAATAATTTTGATCTAATGTGATTATTGGTATAAAAAAAAGATTGGTTACAACTTTAAAAAGTTGCTGTATATGATCTTTTTTCAGTTATCTTCAGAAAACCCCTGAATCAAACAGCCAAAATTTATTTATTGTGAAAAGGTAAAAGCTATTAACAAGCATATTCAGCCAAAATATACTAATGTAGGACGCATAAAATAAAAGCAGAGAAGTGTTTAATTTAAAATTTACCATGTTTGAAGGAAATAAAGAAGGAAATGAACAGATAAAGAAAAGAAAGGAAAGAAATGAGCCAAAGTCACGTACTTATCTTCACTTCTTGGAGTTGCGGTTTTCATTGAAAAGTTATACACGAGGAAAGAAGTTTGGTCAAAAAGTTATAGTTGCACGGACTTAATTTTGTAGTTACTTTTGGACAAGATCTTAGTTATGAAATTGTTGGATTTGAACTATATACTAGTATAGATCTTCAAGCAAATAGGAGAATATACGAAATCTAATTCCTTGCTTCTTAGTAACCCAAACAGTACTTACTTCAGGTGCTTTTGTACTTGCTGTGCACTTTTATTCCATGGATGCTCTTTTAATTAAGAAGGAAGGTCCGATCAGCTAGCATTACTCTTATTATTAGGTTAAAAGTTTAAGTTTTATTAGTTGTTTTTTTTAACATATAATTTATAAGTATCGTGGTAAATTTTCAAAATGACAGATGACATGTCTTAATGAGTGAGAAAAATTCTCTTCACCAACAAAACAAAACAAAGAAAAGAAGAAGATGAGAGAATTAAACCAGTACTCCGTATAAATTTGTCATTCTCAGTTACACTAGCAAACCAGCATTTAATAACATATATATTTAGGTTTGGGATTATTACTAGCATCTTTCTAGATGAAATAGAACCTTTTTTTTTTTAATAGCGTGACACAAACTTTAAGACGTATTAGAATTATGTATAAATATCTCTTTCCCTATATATTTTTTACAATATTAATATATTCAAATATTATACTTTTAGTTGATTTTTTAAAAGAAATTTAAAAAAAATTAAATATAAAATTTAAATGTCATAAAAACCGTGTCACTCTATTTTTTTTTCTTTTGTTGTATTTTATGTTGAACGAGCGTATTATAATTTCTTAAGCGCACCAAATTTATGTTGAACGAGAGTATTATAATTTCTTAAGAGCACCAAATAAAAAGTAACTTATACTTGTATTTATGAATTTTTTTTTTCTAACTGCATTTATGGTGGTTACCAACTTGAGTATAATTTTGAATTGAAATTTTGGATAGCTTAAATTTTCGAATCACCTTGTACTTCTACCATAATAATTCAAAACTTAAGAGTGTAATTGGTCGAATACGGATATGAATATACTTATATTTGTATTCATATGTATTCGTTTAGTATGGATACAAATACGGATAATATTCATTGGATAACAGCGACACAAATACGAATGTCAGATATGATATAAAAAATAATAATTTAGTAATTATGTGATATAAACTAAATACTTGACTAAATAAAATCATATTGAAATATTCATTTTGTTATAAATTCTCAATTATATATATATATATATATATAAACTAAATACTTGACTAAATAAAATCATATTGAGATATTCATTTTGTTATAAATTCTCAATTATATATATATATATATATATATATATATATATATATATCATAAACCTTGACATAATTTTAAAAATTCTAAATATTTATAGGAGTATAAAGTATATGTTGTATAGAATTTAGTATAAATAATTTAACAACTATAATGAATATTACTCACGGATGCAGATAGACTCGTATTCGTATTCGCTTTTAAATAAGTACAAGTAATATTTACTTTTTCAAATAATAAGATTACAAATAAATTTCGAATTTTATTTAAAATCCTACCAAAACTTTACAATCCCAATAAAACGACTCCGTATCATCTACTCCCTCCATTTTTGACTTTTTTGATTAAACGATAATATGTTGGACTTCAAAATTTATATAATTTATAAAAATTTGGGATGCAAATTATATTGTGATAAAAGATTTTTGTTATAATTTTTAAAAATATAATAGTTGAATCAATTATAATCAACTTAATTGATAGTAATTTGATATTTAATTTGTTATCGTTTAATTTAAAAAATCAAAACGTATAGCTAATTTTGAAATTGAGGATAGTACTATTTTAGTAAAAAATTTCAATTTTCCTCGGCAGGCTGTTGCTGTTTACCTTCCTTGATCCTTGTTGCTGCGCATCGAGAACCTCATCAAAGGGTGACACGGATACAGTAAAGGGCAACTCATTCCATCCCAAGAGTCGAAGAAAACTCTTGAAAAAAGAGGCACTAATGACATTTCTGGCAAAATTTCATTTTGTTAAAAGCAAAATCTCCATTACACTTATTCTAACACTTTTGACCATTTCTAGCAAAATTCTTCCTTCTACCCTGTTACTTTCCTCACAATTCATTTCTTTATTCCTCTTTCCAGCAGAAATCCGGCAAGGACAAATATGGGTTTTCATAATCATGGTTAAAAACTAACTTGGAATATAGCACTACAATGTTTTTATGTCCCTTCATTTCAGATTTTCTGGAAATCATATCTTAAAAGAAATATAAAGACTAGTGATCAACTATACTTTTTTAGGTCCAAAAAAGAACCAATGAAGTAAAAAGAGATGAAGCCACAACCTTTTGGACTAATGAAGACTAGATTTCTGCTTTCTGGTGAAAACTCTTTGTCATGTTTTTATATTATAAACATTTTCTTACTTAACTACTATCATGCAAGCAAGGGCAAAAGGTTCAGAATTTAAAAGTAGATTAGTAGTTTACAATTTTGTTACACAATAAAATTATATGGAAGATGATCACTTTTACATCACTTGACAAATGAAGAAAGCAAAAAATATGAGGAATTAAACCATATGAAAGATGAACACTTTTACATCACAAATGAGATTGCGGATTAACTGAGTGGTCCATATGCGTATTCCAGGTTTTGAGGTCCGGAGATCAAGTCTCATTGAGTGAGAATATGGAGGAACTTGGCTGATAAAAAAAAGTTAAAGAAAACAAAGAAATTAACCCCCACAACCCCACTTCCCATCCTTCCCCAAAACCCCTACCCCACCCCCACCTTTTCTTTGTGTTATGAAAGCCCACAAAGTAATCAATATATATAAAGCAAGAGTAGGCTTATGAACAATGTTCAGTTACATTTTCAAGGGGGATATTTTGTAGTGATCATCTCTCAATCTTTCAATCATCTGGAGGCTGATTGCCATGATATCCCTCAATCAAGTCTACCAAGTCATAACAGCCACCGTGCCATTATACGTTGCGATGATCTTAGCCTACATCTCTGTAAAATGGTTGAAACTCTTCACACCAGATCAATGCTCAGGGATCAACAAGTTTGTAGCCAGATTCTCAATACCCCTTTTGTCCTACCAAGTGATTTCTAAGAGCAATCCTTACAAAATGAACCTGAAGCTTATAGGTGCTGATTTCCTTCAAAAGGTTCTTGCTTTTCTTGTATTCGGAGTGATAACAAAACTGAGTTCTAGAGGAAACCTCAACTGGATCATAACAGGCCTTTCTTTGTCAACACTTCCCAACACATTGATTCTTGGAATTCCACTAATAAAAGCAATGTATGGGGATGAAGCTCAAGGGCTCCTTGTTCAGATTGTTGTACTACAAAGCTTAATATGGTACAACATATTGTTGTTTCTCTTCGAGGTTAGTGCCACAAAGGAAGCTTATATGACACCCTCTCCAGAATCAGTCACAGGTATAAATTAAGATTGATAAGTTTAATCTCAGATACATAAGCTATATATAGGGCTAGCCACTATATATAGGGCTAGCCACTATTAAAAATCTCCGTCTAATTTGATTAACGGCATCAGCGGTCATTTATTGCGGCCGATTATTTTCCACATAATTCCAACAGATCTCTTTAACTCCGATTAAGCCCCTGCTAGGTGTTTTGTTTGACGACTAGCTAGATCCACCCAAGATGTTTTAAATTAGTGGGGTAGCAGTAAATACTCTTCTTCTTTTTTCGACTTCAAGCTATATAGCTAATCCATTTTTCATAATTTAGTGCATGTGAGAAGCAAGTGATATTTCCATAAATATTTACAATTTTTAATCCACATGGTATAACATTTGGAGCTGTAATAACAATTCCAGCTATCCAAAAATCTGCCTCCATGAGGTATAAAACTATTGTCCACCATCTCCGGAAAACTGCAATTCGACTTTTGTTTGCTAGTAACTACAAATTTGCCATCTTAAATTTGAATATACATACGTACATTGTTGTGAACCATATAAAAATCTTGAGTATGTATATAGTATGTTTTTCTATGTACTAGTATGGTATATAATCAATTATTTGGCTATACGAAGAAGAGCTGGAGGCGGCAGAAGAATCACAGCACGAAGAGGAAGAAGAAGAAACTGAAAAATTAACTCCGAGAAGAAACAAAGTAGTGATAATACTTTTGAAAGGAGGCTGGAAGCTTATAATAAACCCCAATACTCATGCAACTCTCTTGGGGCTCATTTGGGCAATGTTAAGCTTCAGGTTGATAACTTATCATGCCTACACTTTTGAAATAGACAGGCTCAGTTAACTATATATATATATGCCATGAGTGCTAAGAAATTGTTTGAACTTGTTTGTTAGGTGGGGATTACATTTGCCAAAGATTGTTGATAGTTCAATCTCAATACTGGCTGATGGAGGACTGGGAATGGCAATGTTCAGCCTTGGTAAATTACTAAACTGATTTACTCCCTCCCTCCTAAAAGGATGATTTAGCTAGCTTTTTACACAGTAAATTTATGTGTAATTTAGTGTATATTAGATATGTTAATAAATTTAACAAAATTATAAAAGAAAAATATAATAGATGAATATTAATATTACGAAAAAAATGAAAATCATCTAAAATGCGTAACATGTATTAAATTTTATGTAAAATCACGTGTCGTTATGATACCTCTGATTTGCTAGTATTTTCAAAGGTAGAGGTAGAATTTTATATTGACATCGTACTCAAATGTATTTGTACACACATATCCAAATATCATAGATATAATTACTGAATTACCCTCAAATGTATACAAAAAGTAGAATTTGGGCAAATGGGGTGCATATAATTTTTGGTAATATATATATTTGCAGATATCTGCTGAAATTTCATACATTTAAAATTTGAGACCATGGTTTGTTATTGATGGATATAGGTTTGTTCATGGCATCCCGACCTGGCCTAAAAGTGAGAGAGAGCCAAAGGGTGGTTTTGGCCTTGGGACTGAAGTTCATAGCAGGACCCATTCTAATGGTAGCCTCCTCCTATGCTGTTGGATTAAGAGGAACTACCTTCAAAGTGGCTATTGTGCAGGTGCCAGCTAAATTAACAATCTATTTTCTAAATTGTAAATCCCTTTTTCCCACAATTAAAAGGAAAATTATTTGATATTAGTCAAGGTGAAAGAAATATATGGAGAATTTTTATACTTTTGATGGAGAAAAATGATTATAAATTTATATTATATGGTTGTGGTGCAGGCATCTCTTCCTCAAGGAATAGTTCCATTTGTATTTGCCAAAGAGTATAATGTAAATCCGGACATCTTGAGCATCGGGTAAATTAAATATATGTGTCAATAATAATAATAATATATGGTGCAAATTATTTTTGGAGCTAATTTCCCATAAATGTTACATTATACCGTATATATATTCCCTCTATTCCATAAAAATAACAACATTTAAACTTTTGACGACTATTAATTTTGTATCTTTGATTAAAAATTAAACATACAAATAATAAAATTTTCTTTTGAAATTTGTTATAAATCTTTAAGTTATGACAAGATATATAAATTTGTAATTGAAATCTTTTTAATTTATAACAAAATAACAAAGAAAATTTTCAAATGTAACTCTTTTTTTAAATAATTTTTTTTCCAAATGTAACTCTATTTTTTTGGAACAAAGGTAGTATTTATTTATTTATACTAATCTACTAATTCACAACAAGATAACACGTTCCAGAAGACTCTTTAATTTTAGGACTCTTTATTTTTATTTATCAATATTAATCTAACTAATTATACAAATTGACCCTATTATGTCTCTACTAATTCATTTATTTATTTTTTCATCACAAATTGGACTGATCAAGAGTAGTTCATTTATGCATTATTTATATTTATCTATCTATCAATCAATCTACTTATACTAATTTATGTTAACAATAATATTTTACGAATTAGATTGATTGAAGTAAACTTATTTACAGACCAAATTACAATCAAACTAATCACAATATAATAAAACTAATTATTAATCTAATTTATATGATTAAAATCGTTATGATCAAATTGATAATCACAAATAATAATATGATTTATCATGATTAATCAATGCTAACTAAATCACTTATAATATAAATTATTAATTAAATTAATATATTCAAATAAAATAATTATAATTAAATTAATAATAATAAATTACTCGTTATACACGGCTTTTCAACTAATTTAACTAATAATAAGTTTTGGTGTTTTGAAATTTATGGTTGCAGGGTGATCTTTGGTTTGCTTTTAGCACTGCCAGTAGCATTGGCCTATTACTTCCTGTTGGCATTATGAGCTCCGGTGTTAACAACATCAATTTGAGAAATCCGTCAGAAGGTCATACTATTATATAGAATATATTTATGTAATTATTAATTATTTAAATTACAATTACATAAGAAGAACATGTACAGTGGAGCTATTAAATTTGTATTTTTCTATTTTAAGTTTTGGTCTCCCTCGGACCATACACATTTTATATTGTGGAAATTGTTTAGCAGGTAGCATGATAGATGTTCAGCCATAAACATATACATATTCTTTTTAGTAATATTACTACCAAGTGGATTCATAGCTAGCAGTAGAAGAAATCTTACATGCATGTACATAAGTCAATTAGTTGACTCTATGATGATATATTCAATATGTAATTCCCATTAAACAAGATAGCAACAGCTAACAGATATGTAGCAGAGAGTTTTTCTTGTGATTTTTAAAGTACTTTCATGATATTCTTTTATTGTAAAGAGAAAAAAAAAAAGCCAATTAACATCCTTGAAATGAATGTTGCTTGATTATTTTTAATTCATGTTGCTGAAACTTCGAATAAGTCAACATTATACTTGAAATAAATTTGAGATTACCCAAATTAGATTTGAGGTTGAGTCATTTTTGTTGTCACTATTCACAAACAATAAAGTTAATAAGTATAGTAAAACGGGAAAAATTATAGAATAAACCAAACTTTTTCCCTCCAACAGTGCTATGTTTCACCACATATTAAGAATTTAAGATGTTTTGCTTTTCAATTACCAAAAGCTGGATGAAAGAATTAAAAATGAGGCTTATGCTTTAAAAGTGACAAGTTTCTCATAAACTTGATTTCTAATTAAAAATTTTGTTATTTCACTTTGAGCTTTTGAAAATTTTAATTGGTTTGATTTAAATAGTCAGAATTTGAATTATATATATTTTTTATACAGGAGGTTATTGCGTACATATTACACCCAACTACCTTATAAATTTTTTTATTAATTTTCTTACTTAGGAGGGAAGTTACTGTTGAAATACTACACTCATCGAAAACTAACCTATAAATTTTTTTATAAGTTTACCTAAATCTTAGATAATTAATAACTAGTGAATTCACCGACGAAGTCTAGTATAGTATTTTACATATCAAGGCAGCGGGTAAAATTATAGTAACTCTAAAATGATGATGAGTGTGAATGGTGATTTGACGGCAAATTGCAAGTTTAAAGTTTGTTTATTCTAATAATAATAATAAATAAACCAAGAAAAAGGAATTCGGCTTATGTGAAAACATTGGTTGTGGACTTATGCATTATATCCACAATCCATCTTCACCATAGTTTTGCTCAGGCCCAGCTATCCGACCCGATTTATTGTGTGGTAGACCGTAGTCTTATCGTACCATGTTATCATCTTAAGAAATACAATAAAATATATAAAAAGTTGGACTTTTTTTTTGTGGTAAGTACTTTAATATAATTTATCCAAAGAAGGGAAAAAGCTCCTGTGAAATATATATATATATATATATATATATTTCTTGAACAGCAATAAAACTTCTCCTGCGCAAAGAAGAAAAAAAAATGTGTTAAATTTTTTTGCGGTAAGCGTTTATTTTTTTATTATTTATTTGACTAAAAATATTTACGTAATTTGTCCCCAGAAGCAAAGAACTCCTATGAAATATCTATTTCTTGAAGAACAATAAAACTTTTCCTGTCTTTTTGGCAAAGAAAAGAAATAAGAAAATATTTACCGCAGCTATTGAGTAAGTTCCATCAGCCACGTCCATTTTCTTCCAAAAATACCCTCCAAAACAAATCTATTTCTACCTCCACTTCAAACTCGACGGTCCAGACAAACCAAAAAGACCCCTCATAGGATCTGACGGTCACAATTAACCAAAGAGCACACCGTTCAAAAAAAGGGGTTCAGAATTAGGGCTTTTCACATATAAATATACACCCGCACATAACTCGTTTCTTCCTCCCTATTTCTGCTACGAACTACAGAAGAGCTGCTGAGCTTCTCCTTCCTCCAATTCTTCTATTCAGTTTCTAGAAGAAATCATGGGCAAAGGTCCTGGACTTTACTCCGACATCGGCAAGAAATCAAGAGGTAGGTTTCAATTTCATACCTTACAGATTATAGTTATGTCATATGCAAATGCGTATATGAATAATTGGTGCTAAAACAGATTTGGTAGTGTATATTTATAAGTTTTGTGTATTATTTTGAGTTTGATTTCTGATTGTTGTGATGTTTTTTGTTTCATGTATTAGATCTTCTCTACAAGGATTATCAGAGCGACCATAAGTTCACCATCACTACCTACTCGCCCACTGGAGTTGTGAGTTCTGTTTCAGATCTGTTTATTACTTGCGCTATGTGTATTTCTCTGCTTCATCAGTGTGTATGGTTAATGTATTATATATTTCTTAGTTATACACCTCCACTATATGCATTCGCATTTGAGGTTTTTTTTCTTTATAAATATAAATCACATTTGATTTGTGAAATACGTCCCTCATCCGAGATTAGTAATGCGTTGTGGATTTGTTCCATTTATAAAGCCCTATGACTTGTGATGATATGAGCTCGTCGATTTTAAAACCATAAAGTTTTTATGGTAACTTTTTAATATTAACTTCCATGGTTGTTAAAAGTTAATAGAATGATATTTGAATAGTAGATTTTCCAACTGAACTAGGCGTGAAATGAAATATACTTCTAATTGTTAGAAAGGGGATATCAAGTTGTTATTATTGCTTCTGTTGTTTTAGACAGTTTGTGTCTGCATGTTTGCATTTACGTTATTTGATGTAATCCGGTTTCTTGGAAAGTATTTTATTGGAAAAGAGCTCTCTCTAAGATATCATGTTATCGTTTCAAGTGCTATTTCCAGTTGTTTTTTTCAAACTATGATTTGCATCAGAAAATAAACTTAATTATATGAATCATGTTGAATAATTTCAGTCCTTGTACCACTTTAACTTATGTGTTTGTACAACGATATACTACCAGTTGTAGAACTTGATGAATATTGTTTGCTGTAATACATCCATTCAGCATTAGTTTCCAATCTCACTTTTCTTTTTAAATTATGTTTAAAAGTTAGCTGTATCATGACAAGCTAATAATTTAGATCATGGAAATCTTGTTCATTCGAACTGACTGGATGTCTCTATATATTTGGTTTGAGCTTGGTTGAGCAGAAACATATCCTGTAATTTTGTCTTTTTCTTTTCTCCCCATCAACTTGTACGCATGTATTTTATGCCATCATTATGGAACTATTAGTGAGCAACTGAGGATGTTGATTTGCAGGGTTAAGTTATTCAATAGACTATGGTTTGTTAATCATTGTAATCAGTGACATTTTCTTTGTGATTCTTTTGAGTTTTGGCAGTTACGGTCTAGGCCAATTTCATTGACCATATTGTTGGTGCTGAAGTAGATGTTGTGATCTATTCAGCATGTAGTTCAGAAGATTCTCATATGCCTCGATGACATTGAAGTTGATGTGATTGCACTATCCAGTGTTTTCATTTTTCATCTATTTATCTTTCTTCTCACGTAGTTTCAGTTATTTTCTGTTCAATATGTAAAGAAAATTCAGAAGAATGACAGCATATTACTTTATCTTTGTTGTGACCTGTTAATGATGTCCTCAAACCAAATTTGTTGATTTATATATTTTTAAAGATTAGCTTGGTTGTTTTTAACTGGGCGTCAGTACTGTTGCTCCTATATAATTGCTTTGTTCCGACTTTATTTTGTCCAAGCCTAATACTTCCCAATTATATTTGCACAAGTGTTTGATAATCTTGTCCGACTATCTTTCCAGGCCATTACTTCAACAGGAACCAAAAAAGGAGAGCTATTCTTGGCTGATATCAATACACAGCTGAAGAACAAGAATATCACAACTGATCTTAAAGTGGACACGAGTTCCAATGTAATTCCAACCTGTTCTTTTTGTTATTGTAGTAGTATTTTGCCTTGGTCTTTTGTAGTATTGTTTGTCAATTGGAAAAAAAAGGATAAATAGTGTTAATAGAACCTTTCTGTGGGTGTGTATGTGTGTTTGTTCTTGATGACTATATATTTAGTTGTATCAGGTTGGCTTAGTGTATTCTAATTATTCAGTAATGTTATCAACAAAGAATGCTGCAAAGAAATGGTTGTCCTCTTGGTAATGATTTTTTTAACTTTTATTAGGGACATCTGATATTGCTTCCCTTAGTGTTGAAATATTCCAATTTTGTTGGTCTCTGGATTACTATTTTTTCTCAAGAATTCCAGTGGACTACTTTATTTCCTTTGATTTTATATTACAGAAATGTTGCTCAGAAATTTATCCTTGGTATCTTGGTTCCTTGTGGTTTCCAAAAGAAATGTTAGGAAATTGTTTTGGGATGGTAGACTATACATTTTTCCTTATGTTCCATCTTGTCCCAAATTAAATGGCTTAACTGCTGTAGCGGTACTTTTATGTTAAATTTATTACATGTTAGATATTTAAAATAATTTTATTTTTCAATTATATTAATCTTCATATTCCAAAATTTTATTCCATTATTTTTATTAAATACAATAAAATTTCTAACATATATTAAACTCCACCACAAACTACATGCAAAATATGTGTTAAGCCACTTATTTTGGGACGGAGGGAGTATATAGTAACATTCCTTCGCATTATCTCGATTTCTCTGGCCTTTATGTTATGCCTAAGATCTGATGAAAAGCTAATGTTTTTCTTTCTGATTTTTTGTTTTAATTTTTGGGTAAAATTTCTCTCTTTTTGTTTTTGTTATGATTTATCTTTTCCAATATGTCTTCCATCTGTCATTGACTATTTTTGTTTCCTCTATCTCTTTGTTTATTTAATTGTTTGGTTCATAGTTTCTTGTTTACACATGTGCATGTGACCATCTTTCTATAAGCAGTTGTCCTGATAGTTTACATCAAGTCTAATTCTTAATTAATCAGGCAATGTCACTTGATTTTGCTTTAATCATTAAACTAACTCTTTTAAGTAATTCCAGCTTTTTACAACCATCAGTGTTGATGAACCCCTTCCTGGCCTGAAGACAATTCTTAGCTTCAAAGTCCCTGACCAAAGATCTGGCAAGGTAAGCAAAGTAATTTGGTTTGTCATAAATTGCTTTTTACAATTCAGACATCATCTACTTTTCTTTCATTTGAGGCTTTCAGTGAATTTTTCCCTTTTGTTTTTCTTTTTGTTTTAGGGTGGGTGTGCGCGTGTGGGGTTTGGGGGAGGGATGTAATGGGTGTTAGGACCTGGTGGTTTTATTTCTGATAATTTACCCTGTATGAGTTTAACCCCTTGTTGGCACTTCAATCATCCAAATTTTGGCCTGTATAATTTTATATAATTTTATTTATACTTTGCTTGGATGTTACAGCTGGAACTGCAATATATACATGACTATGCTGGGATCAACACGAGCATTGGGTTAACAGCAAACCCAATTCTCAACTTCTCAGGTGTGGTGGGAACTAATGTTGCCTCACTTGGGACAGATGTCTCCTTTGACACCAAAACAGGAAACTTCACTAAGTGCAATGCTGGATTCAGCTACTGCAATGCAGACCTGATTGCTTCTTTAACTTTGTAAGTATATACTTTGAGTTCTGAAGAAATGTGTGTTTCTTACATAGTTGGGTTTTGGGTATGTGCATTAGATGTAGATTAAATAGAAGTAACTGATTTGGAAAATATGCTGAAGAATGTAGAGAGGTTTGTGATATATATTTGTGTGATAAGTAAATTGACAGGTTCTCACTATCTAATATTGCTCAAGGTTCTTGCAGATGTTTTGTTACTTTTGTTTCTAGTTGTAGATTAGGCATGATATCAAATATGATAAAAGATTCATATTAGAGGATAATTATCATGAACACTCTCCATTCATTTGCTACTTTCCTGTAATTTGTGTTCCTGATTAATGCCCGAGTAGTCTCATGCTGGGGTTAGTCTTAGTCATGGTGATTAATTTTATAGAACTTTATAACATTGATGCAGGAATGACAAGGGTGACACTTTGACCGGATCCTATTACCATACAGTGAGCCCCCTGACAAGTACTGCAGTAGGTGCAGAAGTAACCCATAGCTTTTCATCAAATGAGAACACAATCACCGTCGGCACTCAACATTCGCTGGATCCTCTTACCACAGTGAAGGCACGAATTAGCAACTTTGGCAAGGCAAATGCTCTTATCCAGCATGAGTGGCGCCCAAAGTCCCTTTTTACCATATCAGGTGAAGTTGACACCAAGGCTATAGACAAGACCGCAAAGTTTGGGTTGGCATTGGCTCTCAAGCCATGAGCAGCTCTGCTTGCTCAGCACATTATGGGTGTAATAAATTAGGAATGAGGAGTGAGCGGTAACAATTTCTGTTTAGACGTTTGTTTTCTCCAGAGTTGCTCTTAAATTTTTCATGGTTTTGTGACGGAAAAATAATTTTTTTAATTGTTTTCCATGAGCCTATGTTGATACTTGGTTCTTACTTGCTCTATTCATCCCTTGGAATGTGGATGATGGATGTTAATTTGAAGATCCAACCTAAGAATTTTGTTCGGTTCCAATTATGGGTATTTTTTTTTTAATTTCTCCTCGCAGGTTAAAAATTATTTTTCTTGTTTTTAGGCCAACTGTAGTAGCATCTGACTGCGTACTTTCATAGTGGGTGGATATTTTATGACGACTAATGTACTGCATGTGGAGAAACTATTTACAGGTATTTGACAAAGTTAATGATGTATGATATGTCGTAGCCCAAGTTAATGATGTTTTGATATGTCGTAGCCCCTCCTCTAATTAGATATGTAATCCTTAAAAAGAATTAGTCACTTGGTATATGTATGATATTTTGAGAGATGGTTGACAATCGATATATCTAACGACATTGTGGGGGGATAAATGATGTGCTGTGGTATTTGTATATTATTAAGGGATTTGGATATTTTGTGATTATACATGTGCTGCGTTTTGTTTAATTAAATGGAATTACAGCAATAAATCAAATATACACTATTATTTATGTATAAAATTTATTTCTTATTTAATTCTCTCATACAAAATTATGTATAATTTTAATAGTATTTTATACGGAGTTTATTAATTTTATCATAAATTAAAGTTTTATGTATAATTTATCATTTCTTTATTTATATATTTTTTTCATAATTTTGTCTTCTTTGTTTCACCTCTAATTTTCTTATCTCCTCATTCATTCTTATTTCATTCGACAGATCATAGCTTTAGATCAATTAAATAAAATGTTTGAACAGTGTTTAGCGGTTTGTTCCACTCACGGGCAGAGTTGGCTTCTAAATTCTGTCCACGAGTAGCATTATATTTTATTTATTTATTTTTGTTATCTTAGGCCATCCAAACAAATTCTTTATAACAGTTTTCTATTATAGAAACAAACATAATTTTTTATATATATACAAATTTGATTTATTTCATTTACACAAAATTCTCTAATATATAGTATATTATAATAAAATAACATTATTTTAAATTTTTATTATTTATATTTGTTGATTTCTTAATTAATAATTCATAACTTACGTTAGTTATGAGACATATATTAACTAAGTCAATCTCAACCATTGATTAGATAATTTGACAACTATAATTGAAATAAAAGTGTGGATCTGCCTTAATATTTCAAAATATTATAGATACATTAAATCATATGATTGATTAATACGTTAAATCATATGATTGATTAATTCGTTAAATCATATGATAGATACATTAATATTTTGTACTAACGTATTAATCAATCATATGATTTAATGAATTTATATATAAATAAAATATTTCTTTTATATTAAATTAATATATAATATTTTAATATAAATAAATTATATAAATTATATAGTAAAATAAGGTTATAAAATAAAATAAAATAATATTATACTTTTGATAAATATAAATAGTGAAACTATAAGCTAAAAATTCACCATTTACAATCATTAAACTAATTTTAAGATTATAATAGAACATGATTGATGTTTCACGTTGGAGTTTAATAATTGAGAAATTCGTAGCTAAGAGAAGAGCGAGCATAATAATTTCCAAGTCAATGGGGGTGGGAGGGTGGGGGATTGTTGACCACAAAGAGAGGTAGACTTGATGTCTTGATGTCATCATTTTCTTTATTTTTTATTAAAATAATTGAGAAATTAATAATTTCCAAGTCAATGGGGGGAGGGGGTGGGGGGTTATTGACGAGAAAGAGAGATAGACTTGATGTCATGTGGTTCAGCCTATTCCAACTGGCGTGATGAGTGCTATAGGCACTGTACATTGACTGACAAATGGATTAACCGAATCATTCTTATTTTGATTTTTAAAAAAAACATTGAGTTACAGTAATATTTTTATTTTAAAATTAATTTAATAATTATAAATAATAAATTTTTAAATTTATTGTATCACTATTTACATTTATTAAAAGTATAACATTATTTTATATTATTCTATAACTTTACTTTACTACATATATCAATATATATACACACACACACAAAAATATATTATTTATATTAATTTAATATAAAAAAAATATTTCATTTATATTTAAATAAAATATATTTTTTAAATAAAAATTTACTATATATTATTGTGATTAATTAGTACATTAATACAAAATATTAATATTTGTGAAAAATTATTATATTATATAAATATTATAATTATTATATAATATATAACTTTGAGATATATATATTTTATATATATATATATATATAAATATATATATATATATATATATATATATATATAAAATATCATATATAATAATACTATGTTATAATATATTAAACTATGATTATGCATCAATATATTATCTATATGTATTAATATTTTAATATTATATTATAATTACTTTATATATAAATGTGATATATATATATATATATATATATATATATTATATTAATGTATAATAACATATTATCTATTAATTAAAGAATTAACAAATATAAATGAGAAAAGTTTATTATTATTTTTATTATGTTATACTATATATTAGAGAATTTGATATGTATGAAATAAATAGAAAATTTATATGTTATATATATATATATATATATATATATATATTATAATATATTA
>CM025784.1:41494234-41511368 GCA_014636745.2 Centella asiatica | reverse complement strand
ACACGAACACAACACAATTTTTAAACGGGTAACACGACACGAATAACACGGTTAATCCAGATAACCAAAATAATCCAGATAACCCGAATAATCCAAATAACCTGAATAACCCAGATAACCCGAATAACCCATATAACTCGAATAACTCAAAGAATCCAAATAACTCATTTACACATTACTACACGAATAGGTTACTACTTGAATAACTCACTTAACATTACTCTAAAATTAAACTTTTACAAATATATAATTCAAATTCTACATAGTTTTGAGTTTTTTTGGCAAAATAACATATTTTCTTAAGTTTAAACATAAAATTACTTTTCGTTTGTTATAAATATTGTTTTGTAAGTTAATCTATATAAAATAATATCAATAAAAATAATTTAATAATTTATATTATTTATAAATTATATATATAATTATTAGTTATTATTATATTAATATGTTTTTATTCATTAAAAATTATATAAGCTAGTCTTAATTACAATATAAACTCATCTTATATGTTTGATATATATATTAACTTAATGTATAAATAGAAAAAAGTATTACTTCATATATATTAACCAATAACTAATGTTATAAGGTGAGTTTAGATTTTTTAGAATGATAAATAAAAATGTTAAGTATATATGACTTACTAAGTCAATATATACTTAGTGAATATGATTAACAAATTCATATATACTAATCAATAATTAATTGATGATATTTAATCTAATTCAAAATTTATAATGTATACTTAATTAGTTAATTTAAAAGAAATAATAAAAATATAACATGATTACTTTAATAAAATGTTTAAATATTCTTATTTTGATAATCGGGTTAAATGAGTCATAAATGGGTTTTGATGGGTTGACTCGTCAACCGGTTATTTTAGTTGTGTCTTAAATAGGTCGACCTGTTTATGACTCATACTCATATAAGTCAACTCAAACCTTAAGTTGTGTCGTGTTCGTATCGAATTAACGTGTTGTGTCAAAAATTGCTACCTCTAGTTCGGCCCATTCCAACGAACATGATGAGTGCCATAGCTAGTGCCTAGTGATGAACATAGAGATCAATTTGTTCGGATCGGATCAGTCATTGAAAATATTTGTATTGATCAGTTTGGTTTTTGAGCAATTTTTTTGTTAACGAGGTCAGTTCAATCCAGTCTTAATTCAATAAAAGGTGAATTATTGAGTATTTCATGTCAGATTAGTTTTGAACTGAGTCAGTACTAAATCAGTCTCCGTTCTTTTTTATTTTGTACATAAATTAAATTTTAAAAAAATAAAATATTAAAAATTCTTTTTTTTGAACAAATTATTATAATTATAGTTATAACAAACTAATTCTTTATACAAATTTTATATAAAAAAAATGTAGAAGAATTATAGAAGTATTTAATTCATATAAAATTTTCAAAATTCGAGGAACATTTAAAATATTCGGTTCCGCTTCTAGTTTGGTTTTGGTCTGATCTAAGTACATTCCCCATCCTGGTCTGATCTTGATCTTGAACCAATCTTTATATAAACGGATTAAAACTAATTTTTCACCTTAATATTACGAACTATTAAAACTATATAAATCGATCCAATCTCGAATCAATTTTTTTCGACCTCAAGTTCGTTTCGATCTGGACTACGATCTCATTCTTTTTATTCAGAGGCACTATATTAAAGTTAATGAATCGAATGGATTGCCTGACGACAATATACTCAAAAGTTCTCAACTCCTTCGTTACGTCCGTCCAGTCATATGCTTCGGTCCATAACAATTAACATAATTTTCTGAATATGTAGACCTCGACCTCTCTAATAATTTGCTCACCGAAAGTATCCCAGAGGAGCTTGCACTTATGACTAATTTGAGAAATTGATATCTCAATAACAATAATCTTTCCGAGAAATTTTCTAGGTGGTTCAATTCCATCAAACCAAATACAACAAAATTCCACGTACAGAAATTAATACCAGTGACGTTGATGGGAAAGACTTAACAAGATAAGCACGTAACTAGAACTATATTACTACATAAAAGATGTACTTGAAAGACCAAGAACACCAGAAAGACATGAAAAGAATATAATATATACATACAGAATAAATTAACAGATGGCAAACATGGTGTCGTGGCCGTATGTGAAAGTTGGGGTACTAGTCGTCATGATAATATGTTGTTTGTCAGCTGATGGCGGTCTTATTAATGTTTTAGCAGCTAAAGGAAATGCTGGTGATGGATCGATAGCGAGAGAAGCGGAAGCACTTGACAACACTGGCTGGTGGGTAAAGACTAATGGAACACATTGTTATTTGGGTGGCGTCCATTGCAATGACCAAGGAAGGGTCATCCTTATAATTACGCCCTCAGACGACTACTACGGAGTATGTCAATTACAAGGTAATGAGGAGCTAAGAAAGCTCAACTTTTCTTCATTTCCATACCTTCAAGTTTTAGATTTAAGTAGCTGTGGACTTGAAGGGAGCATACCTTATGAAATTGGAGTGCTTTCAAAACTCACCATTCTCAGACTGCCTCACAATTCTCTTACAGGTAAGCTACCTTCTTCACTTGCTAATCTCACCACACTAACAGAGCTTGACCTTTCTTATAATAGTTTTAGTGGCTCCATACCTGTGGAATTTGGTAAATTGACAAGCCTTGTTGAATTAGATTTGAGGGCTAACCAACTTGATGGTTCAATCCCTTCAGTTTTGGGTTTATTGACAAACCTGACTCAACTGTTCCTTTCTTCAAATCAGCTTCATGGTCCACTACCTTTATCTCTAGGTGGCTTGAACAATCTGGAAAACCTGAATATCTCTTACAATAATCTCAGGGGCTCCATACCTGTGGAAGTAGGCAAGCTGACAAGCCTTGTTGTGTTAGATTTGAGCCATAACGCATTACATGGTTCCATACCTGTGGAAGTAGGCAAGCTGACAAGCCTTGATGTGTTAGATTTGAGCCATAACGCATTACATGGTTCCATACCTGTGGAAGTAGGCAAGCTGACAAGCCTTGTTGCGTTAGATTTGAGCCATAACGCATTATATGGTTCCATACCTGTGGAAGTAGGCAAGCTGACAAGTCTTGTTGCGTTAGATCTGAGCTATAACGCAGTAGATGGTTCAATCCCTTCATCTATTGCTAATTCCAGTCTTCTGAACACTCTTAGCTTATCTTCAAATCAGCTCAATGGTTTCATACCTGCTGAGCTTGGTGAGCTCTCCGATCTAGTTTCACTTGATCTCCGCTCCAACCAACTTTCAGGAAATATACCTGTTTTCAACTATTGTGACAATCTGAGATATCTAGACCTCTCCGACAATTTGCTGAGTGGACAAATTCCTAAAGTAATTGGAAACTGCAATGAGTTATCATTCTTAGAATTAGATAGAAACCATTTGAGCGGGCACATCCCAAAAGAACTTAGTCGCTGCTACATGCTGGACCACTTAGGTTTAAGCAATAACAACTTGAGTGGGCATATTCCGGAGGAGTTGCTATATTTATACCACTCAGATAACTTGGACGTCTCCAACAATAGTTTTCTTGACACGCCAGTTGTTGAACTGACTAGTCCTCACCATAGGAAGGGAATCTTGTCTGCTCTGTACATATTTCTTCCCATTGCCATCTGCCTTCCCATCTTGATACTTGGATTTGTATTCTTTCAACGGAGAAACACCACCGTAGAAAATCAAAACAAAGTGAAAACTGGTGACATGTGTTCAGTATGGAATTATGATGGTAGCATCGCATATGAGGACATCATTAGAGCAACAAATGACTTTGACATTACATACTGCATCGGCACTGGAGGCTACGGCAGTGTTTACGAAGCCAGACTCCCTAGTGGCAAAACGGTGGCCCTCAAGAAACTTCATCGCTTAGAAGCTGAGGAACCAGCTTTCGACAAGAGTTTTAGGAATGAGGTGCAAGTCTTATCAAACATAAGACATAAAAACATTGTCAAGCTCTACGGATTCTGTTTGCACAATCGATGCATGTTTCTTGTGTACGAGTATATGGAAAATGGGAGTCTATTTTGTGCTCTTAGAAATGATGCGGCAGCCGTGGAGTTAGATTGGAGTAAGAGGTTGAACATTGTCAAAGGAATAGCGCATGCCTTATCTTATATGCATCATGATTGCTATCTGCCTATAGTTCATCGCGACATTTCAAGCAATAACATTCTCTTGAACTCCAAAATGGAAGCATTTGTTGCTGACTTTGGGGCAGCGAGATTGCTACACCCCGATTTATCAAATCAAACAATACTTGCAGGGACACTCGGCTATGTTGCTCCAGGTGAATTTTTTTTTTTTTTCAATTTCTTGCGTCAATTTTTTCTTTTATCATTCTAATTTAATTTGTTGATGTACTACATAATTTTCCTATGATTCTGCAGAACTTGCATACACCATGGTTGTGACTGAAAAATGTGATGTATATAGTTTTGGGGTGGTAGCACTAGAAACCATAATGGGAAAGCATCCAGGTGATCTCCTCTGGTCACTAACTGACGTCCGGTCTACTCAAAAGAAAATGATGAATGATGTATTGGATCCACGGCTTCCTCGTCCAACAAGACAGCAAGAACATGACATAATTCTGGTCCTAACGCTGGCATTTGCATGTTTACACTGTGATCCTAAATTTCGGCCATCGATGCTAAGCGTATCTCAAGAGTTTCTCAAGACACCCAGCAGGACAATATTAGCTGCCAAATCTATTTATACGATTCCTATAGACATCAGTAGAGACATAATCACGGTATGATTAAATAAATAGTAACTGCAACCTTCTCATGTAACTGTACTATATATATATCAGTAAGGCTGTGCATTTATAATGTTCAATTATTTGTTGTCATATTTATCCTTGTATTCAAGGAAATATCAATATGTAGTAGTAGTTTTACGTAAAATTTGCGACGAGGCAAATAGGCAATCGTCCATGGACATGTTAGTATGTGGTTTAGTAAACACATTTTGCTGTAAACTGCAAACTATTCACTGCTTGTGCAGCCCAGAGTTCAATATCTCCAGTAGTTGGACTAGCTCCAAAACATGGGCATCCCATGGTATATATGTGAATTGCAAACTGACCTTTTTGCAACCAAAACATGGTATGTGAAGTAAAAGTCATTTTCATGTCTCTGTTGGGTGCAGTAACATATCAATGAGATTGACGAGAGAAAGACTTGGCTAATATTGTGGTCCACATTCTACAATGGTTAGCGGAATGTGTCACAACACTTGTTACCCGGGAAGACTTGACCTGAAAGTCTTGTGGGCTAGACTCAAAGTTATAGTAAAAAATTATCAGAGAAGAAAATAGAAACCATAGTGTCAAAATCTTCTATTTCAATTTGTGTAGTTGCTGCGAATTTGCATCAGCTCACAGCAGCATTTTGTTTACAATTGGAATAGAGAAGACATGGTAACATGCTTCTCAACCAATTCTGCACTACTAGATACCCTACAGTGTTTCTGTAGTTGATTTCGTCTTAGTTTGTGCTAGGTGCTCATATACGCGTATCCAACAGCTTTTACTTTGCGATGTAGCATACACTAGCAAATGCATTGTTACAACTCGATCCCCAAGAGAATAATAATGTCATAAATAAACTATGATTAGCTGAAGAGATTCAAAACTTTATTTGATATAATGATGAGTACGAAATTATTTGAGATATGAAACTTTATCTTTATCTTGAATTATGTACAAGCTTCTTAATTATCAATTTTAGCAATGCAAGGTCCATCTTCTAGAGGCTGTCTACTTTTAACTAAAAGTAAAGCTTGTGGTGGAAAAGCCCCAAAATTTAACCAGTGGATGCTCCCTTTATTCCTTTGCACTTGATGATGTTTTTATCAGATCGAGTCATGTTGTATTTTTATGATGATTTTGTTTGGAACTGGCTACTTTTTTCACTAAGCCACGAACTAAGAAAATGTGTGTATAATCAATTAAAGTTCTGTGATTAGCATGAAGAAAAAGGAAAAAAAGAATTCTTTGTACATAAGATGGGCTAGTCAGTTGCCCTCCGAAATAATTGGATGAATTAAGTTGGTCATTAATGATCACAGATCCGGCCTATCCAATTTTTGTTGTCTCTGTTTCTAACACATTTTGGTTAGATGGGTCTCTCTAACCCTTTCGCCTATTATCTTCTGTTTCAAAATTAAAAATACGTTTTAATTTTTTTAGTTAAACGATGGTAAATTAAATTATAAATTACCATTAATTTAGTTAATTATAGTTGATACAATTATTATATTCTTAAAATTTATAAAAAAAACTTTTGATCATATTATAATTTGCATTCAAAACTTTTATAAATTATATTAATTTTAAAATCCGTCGTTTGACCAAAAAAATTATAATTTATCTTTAATTTTGGACGGAGGGAGTAACTAGCTAGGCGGTGTGCTCATCTAAGACAGAGAGAGCATAATGAAGTATCAAATAATCAATTTTACTGATATAATATTTTTTTTCTTTAAAATTCATTTAATATTTAAGTACTGCCTTCTCCTCCTTAGATTTATGCAAGTGATGCTACAATCACAATCGTTTAAAACATACACATATATTGATAAATTTGTTTTTGTTCTTGTTAAAAGATAATGCTCTGTTTTCTTTTGTTTTTATATTTATTTTTTTGTCTTAGAAATATTTCTTATACTAAAATATTGAATTATAATTTTTTGTATCATAAGATTTTGTATTATAATATTTTAAGTGGAGAAATTGTTAGTGCAATATACGCAAGGGGGATGAATACAAACACCTGAAACTTTTCGCTCTTTTAAACTTAAAAAGGGTTTACTGGAAAACAATTGTAACAAACAGAAAAACTATAAGAAATGAACATACAGATTCAAGTAAAAATAGTTATATTAAAACTTGGGGTTTTTCTAGAAATCTGTATAATCACAAATGTGATTTACAGCTACAAATTATGTGTTTAAATACACAGCTTCTCACACTCACTAGGTTCTAACTTTCTTTGAAATATTTCTCGCAAGATCTATTACAAATCTTCTCTCTAATGTTTGTGTGCTTCGGTGTTTGTTTTTTTCTTATAGATATTTAAATCTCTCGCTTTTGTTTTACTATGTAATGAGAACTGCTTTACTTATATGTTAAATCAGTGGGTTGAAATCACGTGCTTGAGACGTGCTGCTTTTCTCAACTTAGTCGCAAGTATGTCACATCGTTACTTTATGTGTCAGACTGTTGCATGCTTTGTTGCTACTTTTCTTCCCCTGATCTGTGTGCATTTAATGCGTGAGAGTTCTCATTGGACCAAAACAAACTTCAAGAAATATCTTCTCAGTTAATATCTCTTGCTTCTGAAACACGTTACGTTAATTTCCGTGTAAACTGATGACGGGTGCATGCTATCATAACGATTCACTGACTACCAGCCCTGATGGACTTTGATCAGTGCTTCTGGATCCCCTGATGCTTATTGACTGGATCAGGGCTTCAACCTTCACTTGAGTTTCACTCAGTGCTTCTTGATCCTGATGGTTATGACTGACGGCATACACTGATGGCTTCCATTGATGTCATGATGGTCATTCTCCTAACGGGTTGGTCTGCCTTCGTCATCCCCTGATTGAGGGTTGGTCTTCATCCCCTGATGGATCCCCTGATAGGTTCCTCTGATGGGTTCTCCCTGATGGGTTCTCCCTGATGGGTTCCCCTGATGGGTTCCCCCTTATGGGTTCCCCCTTATGGGTTCCCCTGATGGAACTTTAATAACGTAATTTTGTTTAGAATTTCTGATGTGTGGAATACTTTGACTGTTTACAAGTAGCATCAAACATTCTTTTTCACTTTGTCAAGTCCTTTAATTGTTTCTGTTTTCTGACTTGCCTTGTGAAGAGATCGACCATCCACTGATTAATAAGATTATTATCAGTGGATGCAAAACATGTGTTTATCTTAAGATTTATAAAATACCTCAAATATTTACAGTTGCACAATTTATTACATAATCATCATCATCATCATCATTTATCTTTAACAGAAATTTTAGAAATATTAAACTAAATAAAATAAAAATAGAGAAATTTTAGAAATAAGATCTTAGCTTAACTATTTATATTGGGTTCGTTGACGAATCTCACTCAGCAGGTTGTGTGAGTGAGAGAGAGAGATTTTGATCTTATTTTTTTCCGTGTTTATATGGTGAATATTTTCCTCCACAAATTTTCCTGTTACACCAACCTTTTTTGCTAATTACTCCATCCGAATCCTTTCATATAAGTCTTTTTTTATAATTCACAAATATTAAGAATTCACTAACTATTATATTAACTTTATATAGAAAATATTAAAAATAATCTTACATTTTTCCAATGCAAAAGAATAATTTTTTTTCTCTCTATTAAATGACTAATTTTTATCATATTTAATTGAGAGTATTTTGAAAAATGAATCATTAAATTCTCTTTAAAAAAATATAAATAACTTATATAATGGGACAAAAAAAAATAATCTAAAAAACTTATTTGATGCGACGGAGAGAGTATTATTTTGGTCTCTCACAATTCATATAATAGTTTGAAAGAGAGAAAATCCAGCACACTCTCTAGCTACATTGCTCTTCAAGCTGGTGATTGTATTATTTAAATTAAGTCAATATGTATAAATTTAACATTTAAAAATATATCGGTTAAATTATCAAAAGTCAAAGTAAATCTTGTTTCTTTTAAAATGTATGAAATATTGTATATATACGTTCTTTTGAATAACAATAGAAAATAAGTCGTCATATGTGACTATCTGTAATTAATAAGAGGCTTGATACTAATTAACCTTGACATGATCAAAATCAAATTCGAGTTCTAACACAGTGACTGAAAATGTGGTATCATATGATTTTACTAGGAAAAAGTCCAGACCCCTCACTTTGACATTTCAACCAAATTCTAGTCGTCATAACATATTATTTTAGTTGCGTACTTATTAATTTAAGACAAACTAATTCAATTTGGAAGACTAAACATGACTTATAATCTGTAATAACAGAGAAGTTTCTTGAGGGGAAGAAGACCATGAGAGCCGTGATCGACTCTATCATTTGTGTGCTATAACAACACATCGAATAGCATTCTGAGTATGCTGGAAGGTATAATTTGCAGCGAAATACAGATCCATCAACTCAAATATTGAATCAACATGATACTCAACTTTTTAGGTTTCTTACTTCAACTAGTTGTCATATGCATCACGGCTAACGTAACTACTATAGCAGTGGCATCCACAACAGAGGCAGAATCTCTACTTGGTAGTGGGTGGTGGGGAAAATATATACCAGTAAACACTTCAGAAAGCCATTGTAGGTGGACAGGCGTCCGTTGCAGCATTGCAGGAAGTGTCATTGATATTGACCTCGGGAGGTATCCATGGCCTTTAGGGGGTGAACTGGGGAGACTCAACTTTTCTTCCTTTCCGAATCTTGAAATGCTTGATCTTCGCTACTGTGGCCTTAAAGGTGCCATCCCTTACCAAATTGGCGTTCTATCAAAACTACTCCGCTTGTGGCTCTCTGGTAATTTTCTTGAAGGTAACTTACCCCTTTCATTGAGTAATCTCTCGCGACTAATATGGCTTGATGTCTCTAACAACAAGCTCAATGGCTCTATCTCGTTGCAAGTCAGGAATCTCAAGAAACTCATCTTACTTGACCTCAGTAGGAACAATTTTGTTGGGCCAATTCCTTTGTTTGTAGAATCGTTTACCCATTTGGAAAGACTCTGCCTTTATGAAAATTATTTAACAGGTCCAATACCTTCAGCATTAGGCAGTTTGAAGAATTTATCAGAGTTAAACGTAGGCGTAAATCGGTTTCACAGTTTCATCCCTCCAGAACTAGGAAATTTGAATAGCCTTGTTGTTTTAAACCTCACTGCTAATGCACTCTATGGGTCAATCCCTTCATCACTAGGTGATTTAATCAATCTCGCATACTTGGACCTTGGTTCGAATCAAATTAATGGATCTATCCCTTTATCAATCATGCAATTAACAAGTTTGAATTACTTGTTTCTTGGATATAACAAGCTCCAAGGGCCAATTCCACCCTCCATCGGTAATTTGACAAACCTAATCAAACTCGAGCTATCTAGCAACCGAATCCATGGTTTGATACCTCCTGAACTTGCACTTTTGTCACACCTAAAATATATGAATCTCTCACATAATAATCTTTCTGGTAAAATCCCAACTTGTCTTTGCAAATCATGTGAAAACTCCTCAATTAACTTGTCAAACAATTCCTTGGAGGGCCAATTGACTTGTTCAAATGTAGATAACAACAATGTCAACAACACCATGAACAACGAGAACACCAACATTGACACCACCACCACCAACAGCAGTAACAACACCAACATTGACACCACAACCAACATCAGTAACAACACCGACACCACCACCATTAGTAACAAAAAGAAAGGTTTGCGCCATCTCTTTGTTGCTCTTCCACTCTCAATTTTCGTCTCTTTCATACTGGTTAGTCTTATATTATTTTGTCGGCATAAGTTGGTGAAAGAACAAAGTGAGGATAAAGTTGAGAAGAATGGTGATTTTTGCTCAATATGGAACTACGATGGAACTATAGCATATGAAGACTTCATCAAAGCAACAAATAACTTTGACATCAGATGCTGCATCGGGACTGGGGGTTATGGTAGTGTTTATGAAGCAAGACTAGCAAGCGGCAAAATGGTGGCACTAAAAAAACTCCATCGGTTGGAAGCAGAGGAACCAGCTTTCGACAAGAGCTTTAGAAATGAAGCTGAAATCTTATCAAACATAAGGCACAGAAACATTGTTAAGCTTTATGGATTTTGTTTACACAACAGGTGTATGTTTTTAGTTTACGAGTATATGGAAAGGGGAAGCTTATTTTGTGCCTTAAGGGTTGATGTTGAAGCGGTGGAATTGAGTTGGAGGAGAAGGATAAATATAGTTAAAAGCATAGCATATGCTTTATCGTACATGCATCATGATTGCACTCCACCAATTGTTCATCGGGACATATCCAGCAACAACATTCTTTTGAACTCCAAACTGGAAGCTTTTGTGGCGGACTTTGGGGCGGCAAGATTGCTATACTCTAACACATCCAATATTACCGTAATTGCAGGCACTCGTGGATATGTTGCTCCAGGTAAGTTCTTTCTACAAGTATCAATCTTGTAAATAATTTGTTGCATACGAATGCACTAGGAACAGTTGATGAACAATTACTTGACATCTTAACTGTTTGATAATGCAGAACTTGCTTACACAATTATTCCGACTGAAAAATGTGATGTGTATAGCTTTGGGATTGTGGCGCTAGAAACAATGATGGGAAAACATCCAGGAGAGTTCCTCTCATCTCTCCAGTCTACCAATATATTGTCGAATGATGTGCTAGATCCTCGCCTAATACGTCCAACTGACCAATCCCTTGAACGTGATATTGTTTTGGTTCTTAAGTTGGCAATTTCGTGTTTAAATTCTGATCCAAAATCTCGGCCAACGATGCAGCAGGTAAGTCGGCAGTTGCTAGTTTGCTAGATTCAATCTTAGAAGCAGTCTCTTTGACATTACACTGCGATCATTAATAATTTACCTAAAAAATCGAATGTTATGCCATCTCTTTTTTGTCTATTTAGTTAGGAGTTAAAACTTAAAACAGAGTATTCTGATTTTCTTCTTTCTTTCATTCATTCGTGTGCATTATACATCTAACAACTAAAGTATCGCACTGTATGTACAACAGTGGTTCATATTTTATCGATATCTGCAAATTTTTAAGTGGCAATTGTTGGAGAACCTGGGTTACAAATAGTATTCGAAACCGCTAAATTAAATAAGAAAAAATTCGAGGCACGTGTGAACACGTTTTTCTTAAAACAGTTTAGTCCCCTCACTAGGTGCTTCAGAAGATCTTTGGACTACTGTTTCTCAAGATACAACGGATTACAGAGACCGAACATGGCACAAAGTCTGTCTATTGACGAACAAGAATAAGAAACTGTAATGAACACTTTGAAATTAGGGATGAAAGGCGAAAAGTTTCTGTATATTAGACCGATTGAATAATCCTCTATTTATAGGCACGAAAAACCATTTTAAGCAGATCACATTCTCATCCGTCGAGTTACAGAGTCACGTTCTCAACCGTCGAGATACAAGGTCACGTTCTCAACCTTCGAGATACAGGGTCACGTTCCCAACCGTCGAGATACAAGGTCACGTTCTCAACCGTCGAGATATAGGACACGTTCTCAACCGTCGAGATATAGGACACGTTTTCAATCGTCAAGTTACAGGACACGTTTTCAACCGTCATCGTCAGTGGATATTTATTAACGATCCCCTGACGAACACTCGACATCCCCTAACGGCTTTCTCGGCACCCCCTGACGACTTTCTCGGCACCCCCTGACGACTTTCTCGGTACCCCTGACGGGGAACGCGACATCCCCTGATGGCTTTCTCGGCACCCCCTGATGGGTACTCGACATCTCCTGACGGCTTTCTCGGCACTCCCTAATGGTTACTCGACATCCCCTGACGCACAGTCTGTCATAAATAAAATAATTAATTTTGAAATTAGTAAAAAATGAGGTTGATCACGCCCCACCAATTACTGTCCGGCATTCGCGTCCGTGCATATGCATGAGTCAAGCCAAATTGGCTTTTGAAAATTTTTGGCCAAATTGGCTTTTGAAAATAAATTGGATCTGCACCCCCCCCCCACAAACCCTCCCCCCCCCCCCCCCCCCCCCCCCCCCCCCCCTACGCGGGCGTGAAAATTGGAGCATAGTGTAACCAATCACGTTGACTAGTCTATTTGCCTTTCTATATAAATGGTGAGCACTACTCTTTCCAACTTCCAATGTGAGACTAAAATCCCTTCATATAACTCATTTCTACATCTTTTATTCCAAGTGAAAATTTTCTCAAATTAATGAGAGTAATTCTCATTCAAATTTTTCATCAACTTCCAACAATCCCCCACATGAATGAGATATTGTCTAGGTTTAACAATAAAGTGTTCATCAACTGATCCCTGCATAGAAAAAGTAGGTATTACCCTTTGAACTTTCTCTTTGTAAAGTATGCATGCTTTACCAGTTGTCCAGTAGACGCGATGTCTTTGAACTGTTCATCTATTAGAGTAAAGAGACATACACACAATACAAAAGAACCATCTCTGTGGTTCTTCTATTCTCATGATTTGGTCCATTGTGGCCATGAAACCCCCTTGGTTCTACAAGAGTTGCTAAAGAACTACGCCTTCAAGTTATCCTTTGAAGCGGCCCCACTTCTCTCTCACATAGGTGACTGCCTAAATTCAGAGTAAACACGATACTCTCTTAGTAGTCATTAAAGCACATGGTATTAACCTTACCATTTTTATCACTGTTTCTTGACGGGAATGAGTTAAAGTTACCCCCACAGTGATCATACTAAGTCGCACGCTTAGGTTGTCCTTTTGAACCTAGATCTTGGGATCTCCAGTCAACTAGGTTGGGTTTTCCGTCATAAAACTTTTAACTTTTCATCGGCTTAACACTCATTCCTTTGGTCAATCTCTCAACTGTTTCTTTGTTCAATGGTTTGGTTAACGGATCCGCAATATTCTCTTTTGACTTAACATAGTCAATTGAGATAATTCCAGTTGAAATTAATTGTCGAATGGTATTATGTCGACGACGTATATGTCTCCACTTACCATTATACATAGTACTCTGCGCTCTGCCAATAGCAAACTGACTGTCGCAGTGAATGCTAATAGGCGGCACAGGTCTATCCCAGTTTGAAATATCTTCCAAGAAATGGCGTAACCATTCAGCCTCCTCACCACACTTGTCCAGAGCAATAAACTCCAACTCTATTGTGGATCTGGCTAGTGTGAACACATACCCACTAGTGCAATTCGATTCCTTTATATCAGATATCCAGTTAGCATCCGTGTAGCCTTATAGTACAACAGGATATCTGGTATAATATATTCTGTAATCACGAGTATATCTTAAGTATCGTAATACTCTAGTTATAGCAGTCCAATGCTCAGTGCTAGGAGTACTTGTGTAGGAGCTCAACTTGCTTACCACGAAAGCAAGATCGGGACGTGTGCAACTCATTAAATACATCAAACTCCCAATAATGAGTGAGTATTCCACTTGGGAAACACCTTCAGCAAGATTCTTAGTTAAATGGAAATTACTATCTAATGGCGTTCTTACAACACATGGATCATCCTTGTTAAATTTGTTAAAAATTTTGTCCATATAATGAGTCTGGCTTAATCCTATACCATCTACGGTTCTAAGGATTTTTATTCCTAAGATCACATTAACAAGACCCATGTCTTTCATGTCAAACTTAGAATTCAACATATCCTTTGTAGACTTGACCAACTTATCAAAGCTACCAACAATGAGTATGTCATCTACATATAGACATAAAATGACATAACCGTTTTCAGTCTCTTTGGCATAAACACATTTGTCACTCTCGTTGATCTTAAATCCACTAGAGATCATTGCATAGTCAAAATTTTCATGTCACTTCTTTGGAGCTTGTTTAAGACCATACAACGATTTGACTAGCTTACAGACTTTCTTTCCGGTCCCTGGAGCTTTAAAGCCCCCGGGTTACTCCATGTAAATTTTTTCATCTAAGTCTCAATTTAAGAAAGCTGTTTTCACATCCATTTGATGAACTTCCACATTCCTCAGGGTTACAATAGCAAGAATCAACCTTATAGAATTTATTCTCGTCACGTGAGAATATATATCAAAGTAGTCTAAGCCTTCACGTTGCCTATACCCTTTAATTACAAGTCTTGCCTTGTACTTATCAATGGAACCATCTAGTTTCATTTTCCTTTTGAAGATCCACTTAGACTCTAATGGTTTATTCCCAGGAGGGAGATCGACCAATTCCCAAGTGTGATTCTGCAAGATGGAATCGATTTCACTCCTTACAGCTTCTTGCCACATAGGTCCCTCAGTGGAACTCACTGCCTCAGCATAGGTCAATGGCTCCTTCTCCAGCAGGTAGGTTTCAAAATCATCACCAAAAGATTTTTTCACTCTTGCTCTTTTGCTTCGTCTCAGTTCAATTTCTTGAACTTCAGTGTGATCTTGAATTTCTTCATTAGTCCGTTTAATTGAACTGGATCCACTACTAATCTTGCATGGAAAGACATTTTCAAAGAAAGATGCATTACTTGATTCCATTATCGTATTCTTATATATATCTGGTATAACCGAATCATACACGAGAAAACGATAAGCACTACTATTAAATGCATACCCAATGAAGATACAGTCCACTGTCCTAGGACCAATCTTAACTACCTTAGGAACTGGTACAACAACCTTAGCAAGACACCCCCACACTCGCAAGTATTTGAAGGATGGTCTCATTCCTCTCCATAATTCATACGAAGTCTTGTCCTCTTTTTTCCAAGGTACCCTATTTAAAAGGTAATTGCTTGACAAGATAGCTTCTCCCCACATATTTGGAGGTAAGCCGGAACTAAGCAACATCACGTTCATCATTTCTTTTAGAGTGCGATTTTTCCGTTCAACAACCCCGTTAGATTGTGGTGAATAAGGCGTCGTAACTTCATAAATAATTCCATTTTTCGCACAGAAGTCACCAATTGGTGCCTCATACTCGCCACCTCTATCACTCCTCAACCGTTTGATCTTTTTACCAAATTGATTCTCAATCTCAGTTTTATAGAGAATAAATTTTTCTAAGGCCTCATCCTTGTTTTTCATCAAATATACATAGCATTATTTTGTACTATCATCGATGAATGTGATAAAGTATTTGTTATCGCCCCGTGTTTGAACAATTTTCAAATCACAAACATCACTTTTTTCCACTCTTGCTCTTAAAGCCATGCTCTAGAATATTTGTTTTAGCCTCACCACCTCTTGATGCCTTATACTCAGATTTCTTGTTGTCTTCTTCAATTCGAAGTCTAACAATCAAATCCTCTAAGGTCATCTCCTTGCGTTTGTGCTTAAGATAATTCTTAAAGTCTCTCCAGCCCGGAGGCAATTTCTCAATGACCGCGGCCACTTGGAAAGACTCACTTAGTACCATACCCTCAGCTTGGATATCGTGCAAGATTAACTGTAGTTTTTGCACTTGACTGGTTACAGTCTTAGAATCAATCATCATATAATCAAGCAACTGTCCGACTACAAATTTCTTTGAACCGACATCCTCAATTTTATATTTTCGATCCATTAATTCCCATAATTCTTTAGCTGTTAAAAACTTACAGTAAACACCATACAAAGAATCGTTCAAGCCATTCAAAATATAATTGCGACATAAAAAATCAGAGTGTCGCCATGCCTCAATAGCAAAAAACATTGCCATATTTACGGTACCTTCCGGCATCACATGAGTATCCTCCGTTAAAAACCTTGCCAAATTCAAGGTAGTCAGATAGAACAACATCTTTTGTTGCCACCGTTTGAACGCAGTAGCAATACCAGTGAATTTTTATGGCTTCTCAACTTGGCTTGTTGGAACATGGACAATAGCAGCAACATCAACTGGAACAGTCGTAACAGTGGTGGCATCCACCGTTGCAAGATTTGAAGCAGACATATTTGCTGCAGCAACGGAAGCAACATCTACAGGAGCCTCTTCAAAATTAGTCATCACGAACAAAATCTAAATTGTTTTAAGACTGTTGGAGAACCTGGGTTACAAATAGTATTCGAAACGGCTAAATTAAATAAGAAAAAATTCGAGGCACGTGTGAACACGTTTTCCTTAAAACAGTTTAGTCCCCTCACTAGGTGCTTCAGAGGATCTTTGGACTACTGTTTCCCAAGATACAACGGATTACAGAGACTGGACTTGGCACAAAGCCTGTCTACTGGCGAACAAGAATAAGAAACTGTAATGAACACTTTGAAATTAGGGATGAAAGCCGAAAAGTTTCTGTATATCAGACCGATGGAATAATCCTCTATTTATAGGCAGGAAAAATCGTTTTAAGCAGGTCACGTTCCCATCCGTCGAGTTACAGGGTCACGTTCTCAACCTTCGAGATACAGGGTCACGTTCTCAA
>CM025784.1:41408686-41493887 GCA_014636745.2 Centella asiatica | reverse complement strand
CTGATGGGTACTCGACATCCCCTAACGGCTTTCTCGGCACTCCCTGATGGGATCCCCTGACGCACAGTCTTCCAAAATTAGTAAAAAACGAGGTTGATCACGCCCCACCAGTTACTGTCCGACATTCGCGTTTGTGCATGTTGATCACACCCCACCAATTATTGTCCGACATTAATTACTGTCCGACATTCGCGTTTGTGCATATGCATGAGTCACTGAAAATTGGAGCATAGTGTAGTCAATCACTTTGACTAGTCTATTTGTCTTTCCATATAAATGGTGAGCAGTACTCCTATCAACTTCCAATGTGGACTAAAATCCATTCATATAACTCATCTCCATATCTTTTATTCAAAGTGAAAAACTTTTCAAATTAATGAGAGCAATTTCCATTCAAATTTTTCATCAACTTCCAACAATAATTTTAAATTATAGTAATAAATTCAGCATACACCGCAAACACACGGATCAATGTTTCATGACAGTCAATGCGGATGAAAATAAGGTGTTCAGCTTGCAGAACGCAGATGGAGTTTTTTTTTTTTGTTTTGTTTTTTTATTTAATGTTTTTAATTTATCAGAAGTACTATTCTATCTCAGGGGAGAGACCTAGTTGGAAGGAGATAATAACCTTATACTCCTTTTGTTCAAAAATAAAAAATAAACAAAATTTTTGCATAAAATTTTTATTATAATATTATATTTTTAAAATTTTGTCATTGCAATCTTTTTTATATGATCTTTAATTAGACATTCATAACAAATTTAATTAAAAAAACTTATTATTTCTAAATATAATTCTTAATCAAATATATAAAATTAAAAATTGTTAAAAATTTAAATTTTTTTTTTGGTGGAATAGAGGAAATATACTTCAATAATTTATGTATAATGTTATTTTTGCTAATGGGTAGGTTCGAATATGTGATCTCAGCATCACATCATACTAATATAATTTTATTTTTTTCAATAATTTACGTATAATGTATAATGAATATGTGGTCTCAGTGTTACATGTTTTGCTAAATAAACTCAAACATGTGATCTCAATATTACATTACATTAATTTATTTTATTTCCTTCAATAATCTATGTATAATTTTTTTTTTAATACTAAATAAACTCCGACACGTGATTTCAACAATAATCTTCACCCAAAACTTGGTTCAACTTGTCCTCCTCGCTCCGCTATCCTCTACTGACGTGTCCTCCCTGCACAAGCATCCTTCCACCGCTCATTTCGTTCCACTTCCGAAATTTTCTTAATTCTTGAATTTATATGGGACAACTATATATGAATTGTAACATCTGAACAAAGAAAAAATTATACTTTTTCATTCCACACTAAATGAGTTTGTTATACAAAAAAATTACATTTGTATTTTTAAAATTTATCATGTCCTAATTTTAAATTTTGACACTACAATCTTCTTATTATTATATTTGTAACAAATTTTATTACAAAACTAGTTATTTATTAATGTAAATGAGTAAATCTCAATAAATTAATGTAACTTTAACATTTGTAAAATATAAAAATAAGACTTTTTTTAGTGTGGAACAAAGGTAGGTGTAGGTTTTTTCGATGGTTGACATTATTAGAAAATATAATACTCCCTGACTAAGCTCATCAATTCGCCTAAATCTAGATATTTAAATTGTGTAATTTATCTTTAGAAACAATGGTCTCTTACGTAAGAGAAGAAAAATCCTAATTTATTTAAAAAGACAGAAGTAAGTAATACTCTTAAGAAGGTATTGTTAGTCGAACGCTATGTTATATCTAAGCAAAATTGATGAGATGAGAACTAAACCGTTGATCACTACCTGGGTTTCCAGCAATCCACATCTCTTGTATGACTTTTCAAACAATAGCTTCATTCGCTCAAGGCACTACCCGTTGATCACTATGTAAATTGTTCTACCTCTCAGCATATGCCTTGCGATCTCCGTAGTAGGCCTTTTATTCTTATGTCAACGTTCTACCATCAAAATCCAAAAAAAGGAGCAGAATGGCGATATGTGTTCAATATGGAATTATGAGGGACACATTGCATATGAGGATATCATAAGAGCTACAAATGACTTTGACAACAGATACTGCATTGGAATTTGGAACCGGTGGCTACAGCAATGTATAGAAAGCAACACTTCCAAGTGGCAAAACAATGGCCCTCGAGAAACTTCATCGGTTAGAGGCTGGGGAACCAGCTTTTGACAAGAGCTTTAGGAATGAAGTGCAAGTGTTATCGAACATAAGATATAAAACCATTGTCAAGTTCTACGGATTCTGCTTGAAGCACCGCTGCATGTTTTTGGTGTATGAGTACATCGAAAATGGAAGCTTATTTTGCGCCTCGAGAGATAATGTCGAAGCAGCCAAATTAGATTGGACTACGAGGATGAACATTATAAAAGGTATAGCACTTGCTTTATCGTACTTGCAATCATGGTTGCGACCCGCCTACGGTTCACCGAGACATATCAAGCAATAACATCCTCTTGAACTCCAAAATGGAAGCATTTGTTGCCGATTTTGGTGCAGCAAAGTTGCTATACCCTAATTCATCGCATCAAACTATACTTGCAGGCACTTATGGTTCTGTTGTTCCAGGTGAACTAATCTTGTTTAAAATCTCTCTGTTCTTCCCAGAATTCTGTTACACAGTCCAATTCTTTTTACAAATGTTCTTTTTTTTTTTTTTTTTTTTACGTAGAACTTGCATACACCATGGCTGTGACGGGGAAATGTGATGTGTATAGCTTTAGGGTGGTGGCACTAGAAATTATAATGGGAGGGCATCCAGGAAAGCTTCTCTCGTCATTCATAAATGGCAGGAACAAGACATTACTTGGGTTCTACCACAGGTACATTCATGCCTATTCAGTGATCCTAAATTTGGGCCATCGGTGCTAAGCGTATCTCAAGATTTCTTGAAGACGCCCAAGACATCGGCTGCCAATTCTATTTATACAATTCCCATAGGACCATTTACTTCATTCCCTAGAGTACTTGAAAGTGATAGTCCATCAGTTTTAATTTGATATCAAGGAAAATTAGAATGTTTTCCTGCAGAGCCTGATGCTTCTATCTGAGGTTTAAGCTACAATCCTCGTAAGTCAAACTTTGCTTTAAACTGCATAGAGTTATTCACTGCTTGATATAACATATACACTGTATGTATTTAGTCACCAACTTATCCACTAATATATTCCAAGGAGAAGTGAAAATGTTCTGGTTCACAGTTTTATGCTATTTTTCTGTGTTATTGCATAATTTAACAACCCTTTTGGATTCCTCGGAGTTTCAACAATAGTAAGAAATCCTAATTTCCTTTTGCTTGAAATAACAGATATAGCCAACTGAACAAATTCTGCTATTTATACGATCAGGTCACTGAACTTCCAATAAGACGACAACTTCAGAGTTATGTACCATCAGAGAGTGTAAACTACCTTAACCCTCCATCAAACAAGTCTAGCAACAGAACGGAACGAAGAGCATCATATATACTAGCCATGGTTGAAAGTGCACTTATGTATCAAAAGTAAAAAAGAAAATCACCATATCTACTAACTCTGTTCATTTCAGAAAGCTTAAGAAACTACTGCTGAATAGCATTGCCTTGAAGAAGACCCTCTCGGATCTGCGAGGCTATGTCTTTCACTGCACCAGGTCCATGTGGGATAAATACGGAAGAGGACTTTGAGGATGCTCCGATTTCTTTCATGGTGTCAAAGTATTGAGTCACCAATACCATGTCCATAACATCCTTGGCTGTTGTTCCAGGAACATTCTCAGAGAAGGCAAGAACACTATCACGTAACCCATCAACAATTGCTTGACGCTGTCGGGCAATGCCAAGCCCTGACAAGTACTTAGACTCAGCTTCTCCTTCAGCTCTCTTGATTTGCAATATTTTCTCAGCTTCAGCCTTTTCATTTGCAGCCAGCCTCAGTCTAGCAGCTGTTGTGAAAAATATGTCAGATGATACTATTTGCACTAGAACAAACTAATATGAAAAAGAAACCCCACAAATCCTGCAAATAAAAGGTAGAGAAAAGTATTTACAGTTTACAGATTCAAAATTACATTCAGATAGTGGAAAACAAGACACTGAACTCATAAAACATGCTTAAGATGACTTGTACACAATGCTACAAACAACTAACAGCTCTAGTAATATTACAGCTCCTATCTAGACCTGGAACTCTACCATCAAAATTGGTTGTTAGGTAAACAAGTTGCAACCATAATAGCTGGGAACTCAACTAGTGCCTTTAATTGTTATGCAACTGATACATTATGCAGAGGATATCGTTTTTAAAACATAGGTAGAAAACTAATGTCATTGTACACATGAAATGGAAGATAGCTATTAAGTACACAAACTTATAGATAAGTAACAATTTTGATACCAAACTTTATACTAAAACATTGACTCACGTGATATATACTAAAACTCAGTTCAAGAAGCATTAACATGCATATATTACTTTCTAGCAGATAATATGAAAAAGCCAAGAAAACCGATCAAATTGGTTGTTACTTGTGTCCATACACTAAGTTCAAGATGACCAAGGTATAGAAGAATGCTAATAAGTGGTAATTTACCTGCATTTATCTCATTCATGGCCCTCTTTACTTGGGCATCCGGTTCTATGTCCACAATAAGGGTTTGAACTATTTCAAACCCATATCCAGACATCGCCTACAAAATGAAAGGAAACAATAAAAGAAATACAACCTATATGAGTACAAAGACATTTAAAATACAAATTCAGACTTGATAGTTGCATAAGTACCTTCTCAAGTTCTTCTTCCACAGCCTTGGCTATATCATTCTTCTGTTCAAATGCAGAATCCAGATATAACTTTGGGACACTTGCCCTAATCACTGAAGGAACAATAACTCATCAAAGACTCATGAAAAACGCAGTCAGCTATAGTAAACAAATTGAGCACATGCTTGTAGTCACGTCACTTATTTTGGAAGCAAGAACTCTTTCTGCTTGCAAAGGTTCAATGCATATAGAACATTTACAAGAAACTTATGTTCTCCATATAGGTTCTTACACAATTTTATTGAACACTGTTCATTAACGTAGTGTTATCTAAATAGAATAACGACATGAGTAAAATCATGTATTAAATAGTAGAAATCTCCAAATTCATCAAAAGCAATATTAGTTTATAAGGAACAGGCATCTACACATAATGATGCAACAAATATATGTGAAAAGCACACTAATGTGATTACAGAAACAGTACACAGTTTTCTTTCCTTTCTCCAGGAGACCAATATATGAATCTGAGTATAGAATTCTATATATGAGAAGTTCAATTCACTTAAATCTCCAAATTATTGAATGCAATGTCATTTGTGCAGGAAACAATATCAAACTACTGCTAGAGTACACATGATAGGCCATCATACCATCAAAAACATAAGCTTGGATTTGCGTTGTAGTGTTTGAGAGCTTATAGTAAGCATCAGATGCTTTCTCTGCCAAGGCACGATACTGAATGGATGCTACCACAGTCACAAAGACATTGTCCTGAAAGGCGATGACAATCATACCCTATTAATTATACGAAATAATAAAGAACAAATATGAATAGCAGCAGAAAAGACCATAACTAAAAATGCAAGCAAGCATAAATTGCAAAACTACGAAAGGAGGCAAGTGTTTGCCTTCCCACATGTTAATCATTTACATTTGATACCAGTTTAATATCCTTTTAACCAGGAATATACAATTTTGAGAAAAAGATATTCAAATGAGAAGGTATTCAAATTAAAAATAAAAAATAAAATCAAGAGTTAGTGAGTTACAACATGCGAGAAAGGTAAAAAAGGATAATTGAGGAACTTATATCTCATATTTCCAAATCAGAGAAGTAGCTATAGACCTTACCTTAGTTTTGGTTTCACAACGAACATCAAGCTGCTGCACACGCAAGGACATGTGGCCCACTATCTGGTAACCGAAACACCATGGCAAGCAATGGCAGCCAGGCTCCAAGACTTCATCGAACCTACCAAAATGTTCCTTCACAGCTACAGTAGACTGATCTACCTGAACACAACCAAGTGCTTGGCCCATAGCTCAAATCTACAAAACAATTAAATGTCAAACTGTAAATACAAGCTAAAAAGTATGCATGCATAATGATAACAGGCGCAAGCATTAAATATTATACAACTCTCTGCTGAATTAAATCACATTTTGTCATTCAAGAAGCAATACATCATCAAGTAAAGAAAAACGAAATGAAAAAACAAAAAATCCCTCCACCCAACGGCCCAAACTACTTACCTTGTTTGAAATGACACAGAATTTATCTTGAAAAAGTTTATAGATGAAGCTAAAAAAACTTTTGTATAGGTCCAATAAATTTTAAAGCTCAAAACAACAGAAAATTTGGTCATATATGTCTCAAACTAAAAACAATCTAGAAGATATATGCTGGTAAAGTTGGTAAAGATGAGAAGACCAGTTTAAAAAGGGGAAGAACATCTATTCCGGTTCTATGCTGGTAAGACAGACAAAATTTGATCTAATTTTCACTGCCCATTGTCATACAAATTTTTGTGAGTTTTCTACTTTTCTTCAACTTTGTATACTTCAGTACTCTTATGGTCCAAAAATAAAAACCAGCAAACATTATTGCCTGTTCAAAAGCAAGGTGGAAAAACCCATGAAAAATGACTTTGCTAATCACTTCAAACCCTAACAAGTATAATCACAAGAACTGTATCCTAAACAACTGAAAATTTGTACGATCATTCAAAAATAAAAAATAAAAAAAAACTCATGCCATCACATTTCATCAAAGGTGAATCCACCTCAAGGACGCACCAAAAAAATTTCAAAACACATTATACACAATATTAACACAAACGAAGAAGTTTCCAAGTAAATTCACAAATTAATCTCAAAGAACAAGCTCACATAAACAAATTCACATAAGAACGTGAAGAAATTGCAGAAAATTGCGATTGGAATTGGCACTAAAAAACCTAATTGGAAGTAGTTGAAGATACTTGAATTGCAGACCGCAAAAATCATAAATAATGCATGCGGTGTCGCATCGAGTGATCACTTACCCAGAGATGAAAGAAACGCACGAAAGGAAGTATGAGGATTTTATGCGTTGATATGTATATTCTGAGAATTTTCTTTGTAAATATCTAAATGGATCACGCGTTTGTCAACTTTTATCCAACTAGAATGACAAAACTACCCTTGTAAGCGGTACTAGCTGCCTAGCAGTTTACAAAGTAGTCGTATGACGGAACAATAATGTTATGTGCGGTTACAAAAACTTGAATAAAAGTTTGTAAACATAAATGATACATTTCGATTCATTGACTTCTAAATAATGAGTGTGCTCTTTATCAAAAAAATAAAAATAATAATAAGTTGAGATTCAAAATCTCCAATTAAGTCTAATCACGTCGATATATACGAATTATACATATGATACATTTATTTAGAAAATGTGTTCACTAATTAATATTACCTCTCTTTCACAAAAAAATAATATTTATATTTTTTACGACTATTAATTTTAAATTTTGATCAAGAATTAAATTTATAAATAATAATTTTTTTTTTGTGAAATTTGTCATTAATTTTTAAGTTATAACAAAATTTATAAGTTTGTAGTCAAAAAATTTTTAATTTATAATAAAATAATTAAAAAAAAATTTAAATGTAACTTTTTTTAAAATTTTTATTTTTATTTTTTTTTAGAAACAGATAGAGTAGATTTTGATTAAGGCCTTTGACTTTTTTTTGCTAACATAAAAAGGTATCATTGAAGGAGTTATTCTCCAATCTCTTGAACCTCTGGTCTTAATTCTGACTATTACACCAACTAGGACATTGAAAGAACTAGTAGCTTCGGAATAATTATCCAAATTAAATTAAATTTATTTATAATTATTTAGAAGGTGGGTAAGAATGAGAAAATAAAAGAGAGAGTTGAATAGTTACAAAAAGGACATCTCAAAATTATCATAAATATTTACAAGAAGAAAAGATAAATTACACCGTTAGTTCTTGAATTATAGTCAAAATTCATGTTTAGTCTCTCATATTTAAAATGACTACATCTGATATTTTAACATTATAAAATCACCATCGTTAGTCCATGTTATTAAAACTAATGGAAAATTTAAAAAATAATAATAAACTAAAAATAGATTTAAATTATAAAAACTTAAACGTAATTTAAAATTTATGGAAATGAAACAAAATAAATTATAGACATAAAAATTAAATAAGTTAGAAAATTATGTAAACTGAAACTAACTAAAATCGAAAAATGATAGAAACTAAATTAGTTAATTTAAAACATATTTAGCAAATGAAAATAAATTAAAAACTTATAAACTAAATGAAAATATATTAAAACATGTTGATAAACGTGTTGACTATGTTACCTTGTTAAATGGAATTATAATAAAAATATTTTTTATATTTTATGTTATTTTCATTTCTATGTTTTTTTTTTCAAATAAAAATGATGATTTTTTAAAACATTTCTGTTGGTTTTTAACAGCAGAAACTAATGACAATTACTTTGTAATGTTGGTGGAACAAGTATAGTTATTTTAAATATTGAGGACTAAACATAAATTTGGCTATTATTCGAGAATTAGTAGTGTAATTAATCAAAATAATTGACACAAAGAACATTATTGCCAAAGAATGAATTTGCAAAATGCCAAAATTGTGCATAAAGTGAAAATAACCATTTCTCATAATTTTACTAAATGCTAATATAATATACTAAGCTATAATAAGGTGAGAGATTCTGAACATACAATTTTGAATAGAGGAAGTTAATATAATCATTTAATATTTGAGAAAATGAAAAATTAGTAATTATTTTCATCGGTGTTCATCTATTTACACTAATTATGAAATTATTTTTTTGTTTTCACCTTCCTATATCAAGTTAAATTATGTGATTATTATTATCAACTGTCACTTATATGTTGTAGCTCCTTATCATTTTTATGTGTAAATTTAAGGATTTTGTATATTTAAAATCTATCATTTGCCTGTTTTTTTTTCCTTCTCATATATAATATGGGTACGTATTCCTCCCTCCTGATGTAATGATCTCCAACTGATTGGTTTCAAACGACCACATTAAATCGAGCATGAAGATTTTTTTGTTTTCCTTTTTCAAATTTTTATTTGAAGAAAAGAATTATATTTTAGTTGACGAAAAATAATTGTATTTTGGTTGATGAAATTATTCGCTTGCGTTTGTTTATATAGAATAAAATGGCATGAAAATAGAATAATTTAATTAAAAAAATAATTTAATTAAAAAAAATAAAGATAGAAGACAAGAATTACAAAATTACGTAGGGAGTCCGAGTATGAAAAAATTGAGACCATGTATAAAATCTTATATGTAATAGAATGGTCAATTTCTATGTGGGAGGATTGGTTAAAAATAAACATAATTAGCATAGTTGTCCATGCAAACAAGCCAAAATTTTGTGTGTGTAATTTTATATAATTTTGTTATAATTTATTTTAAATATGTAAATATAATTTTGTTATAATTTATTTTAAATATGTATCATATTTATAAATTTTTTGATCATTTAGACGCAGTTACGAGTTTAAAATTTATGTTGAATATATAGACACTTGATTAATAAATAATTATGTGAATATTTATATTGATTACAAAAACTTTTGTTCATATTTATGTAGTTTTTGGGGTCTATTCATGTTAATTTTAGTTAGTAATTTTTGTAATTATTATATTTATGATGATCATGTGATTGTTAATGTGTTTTTATTCTTTGGTTTTGCATTTTGATGCTATCATTTTTTCTTCTTCATATTTTAATTGTGTATCTATGATTTGTTTTTATTTTTTTGGTATGTAGCAAATATTTATTTGTGATTCTTTTTACTTATAAATTGGTTGTACAATTGTATTAATTTTTAAATTAATATGGAATCATCCATCCATAACAATCACATAAATTAATATGGAATCATCCATCCATAACAATCACATAAATAATTTCTAGAGACGCACATATATGCTTTTACGTTTGTGCAATTGCTGATACAATTACATAAATATGTCGAGATATATTTAGGAATAATTGCAATCACAATTATTTACTTTTCCATATATAAAATTTGGAGGGTTCTGTATTTAGTTTTTATGTTGATTTTTATGTATAATTATTATTTTGTAATTTTTATTATATGTTGTTCTAAAATTTTGAACTATAACCTTTTTATTTAATTACCTTAAACTCGTGCTCAAAATTCGGTGTATGAAAATACTCGCTTAACTCTAGTTGAAAAAATATAATGAGAAAATCTTCCACCATAAAAAATAAAACAAAAATAGTAAATAAATTAATTGAGTCATACTAACTCAACTTAGTAAACTCAAGATAATATCACCATTTAAGGTTTTATATACATGTATTGGTTTTGTGAGAATGAATGAAGAAAAGAATGGATCTTTACGTATAAATGATCTAACAAATAATTTAAAATTTATTTCTTTTCATGTTATTGTATTCTATCAAACTAAACCGACTTTTTTATTTTCTTTTTAGAGTATTGGATGTCAAAAGTAAGAATTATTTATCTTTTAAGTAGTGTTGTAAATGAATGGAGTTATTCATCTATTAAATTCGTTTCGGCTCATTTAAAACTCATTTTGCTCAACTCGTTTATTTAAATGTCGATCTTAAATAAGACTTTTTATTCGTTTAAGTTTTTAAGTTTGAATTGAATTTAAAAGTTCGACTAAGCTTAATTCATTTATGGTATTTAGCTCGTTTAAGTATTTAAACGACTTGATCTCAAACATAACATTTTACTTGTTAAATAAAACATGTTCAATATTCGATGTTCAATGTTTGATGTTCGATGTTTGACGATTCAATTATATTAAAGAACAAGTTCAACTATTGAAGTGAATAACTGTTTAGATTTGAAATATAAATTACATCCTATTATTGATAATATAATTTCGTATATTTATTTTAGTTCTTCTTTTCTATTTTTATTATTTAATTCTAATTTTTTAATGACATTAATTTTTATTTTAACTATTGTTAGGCCATTTTTATTTAATAAATTAAAACATATACAACGTGTTAAAGTCTGCTAAAATAAGTTTCCACTCATTTTGTTTTTGTTAGATGGAGATAGTGATATGTAGTCTTACCTTATTTGAATAATTAATTCAATAATTGGATTAGTTTGAACAAAGATAGCGTGCAAGGATAAATCGCACATTCAGCATCATGCTATCCGAAAGAGATCAAAAGGCCATTATTTTTAATCGATGGATTTAATATTTTATTTAAACAAATATACATAATTTGAGGATTCTTTTTTATTTTATCAGCAGAAGAGGTCATTAAAATTCTATTAATTGCTAATAAAAGAGACTTTAAATTACGAAGGATCTAGGTGTACAATGGATATAAGAAACTTTGGATTACGATTATCATTAAATTTCATTTTGCTAGTTTTTTAAATGTCCACATATGTTGTACGCAATTTTTATAATTATCATATCTAAAATCGCACAGCAAAATTCTACATTTTTTGGTGAACATGAAATTTCAAATTTATAAAACCTAATTAATTATATTTAAAATCACACTATATTTAGTTAGGTAACCAAAACAAAATCACACTACATTCACACCTGAAGAAAATAGCTTAGTCAATGGACGTTGGTTATAATAATAAAAATAGAAAAGATGGGAACAGAATTAACTTTATTCTTGAATTTATTTTCATTCGTAGTGGGAGTTTAAATAAAAGAAAGAAAGAGAAAGGAAAAGGATGAAGTATCAAATTCGCAACCCACCTTATTTTCGTTATTTTCTTTATTTATTTACCTATTTTACAACCTCTTCCTCGTTATTTAAATAGACTTCTCGTTGAATATAGTGCTGTGTCGTTGTCGTAGTCTGTTCCTCTTCTTTCCCCCTTTTGGTTCGTAATTGCGTGCGCGATAGAGATAAGGATGGGATCGTTTCTATCAAGCTTACTGGGAGTAGGACCCGCCGACGCCGCCGAGGAATCATCGCCGTCGGAGTCCTCTCGAATCCTCGAATTTCACTCATCTGCCCGATGGCAACTACACTTTAATTCCTCCAAAGAATCTCCAAAACTGGTTTGAATCAATTTCCAATGATTTTCCTCTGCTTACTTGTTAGATTTATCGTTGTTATGAGCATAGATCTAATTAACGGAGTAATTTGTGTGCAGATGGTGGTGGATTTCTCGGCATCGTGGTGCGGTCCATGTAAGATGATGGAGCCAGCTATTCACGCCATGGCTTCTAAATATGCTGAAGTCGATTTCATTAAGATCGATGTCGATGAGCTATCTGTATGTGATCTTCTTATTTGCTTCTCCTATAATTGAATATTGTATTACTCCATTATATATATTTAGACTGCTTAATAAAACGACGACAAAATTTTAATTTTATATATATATTTTTAATTATAGTATTTTTTAAAATAGGAAATAAAAACAAGTACGAAGGGGTATTGAACCTATGCTGTTTGAGAAGTTAATCTAAGTCCAAGTCCTGCTATTAGTATATCACAAGTTTTTTCTCGAGTAACAAACTTGATATCGATACATTCGAGTAGCAAATTAAATAGCACAAACTACAGGAGTACAATGTTCTACTAATCGCATCTGGCTTGTTGATCCGTACAAGCTCGAATTTCTTTTTAATTGATTAAAATTATTGAGTCCAATATGTATTATTTTTAATAATATTTGTCGAGTTAAATAGGGATTCATAGTTAATTTGATGTTTATAATATCATTAGTTTTATATTGATGGGTGTACTTTGTTTTTTCGTTTTTATATAAAAATATGAGTTAATAAGTTATTATTTTGTGTAATTATAGTTTTTGAAGTTGTTTTCTTAGTTATTAATACTAAATATATTTTAATTTATTAATCTAAAATTTCATAATTTTATTTATTCTTTTTCATTTAGTAATTTTATTGTGGTATTTTATTTTTTGTCGTAACAATTTATTTGTAGAATTTATTTATTTTATTCTTTAATTGTTGATTTACCTGTTTGTTTGTTTTTATTTATCTTTTGTTTTGATGTTTTAATTTCAAGAGATATGTGTGATTTGTGTGTGTGTGTGTGTATTTTCTTTTTTTCTTTTATGGTAATGGTTGCTATAGGACAAAGTTTATTGCGATAATCAAAAGAGATGATATGATTTCTTTAACTGTGTTAGTTTGAGATGAGATAGAATTTGAAAATAAAATTAAATGCAAAGGCAAAAATATGCATTTTCAACATTGAATTGAAATTAATTATCCGAATTATTTAACGATAAGTTATCCTCTTCTAACATACTCTATAGTATACTAATATATATAGTAATAGATATGCATCGTGTTTTCACGTGTTCCAAATTCTCATCTTATCAATAGGATATACGAGCGCTTTTGTTTGTATTTGGCAATCACAACATAGTTTTTTGGCCTTTTTCATTCCTCTTGCTTTCCGTCCAATTACTAAGCTCTCTAAAATATATATTTAACTTTACTATCCTGATGAAAATAGCATGTGGGCTTGTTGTTTGTTTAATTTAATCTTTGGGTTGGCAACCACCCATACAGGAGGTGGCACAGGAGTTTGAGGTGAATGCTATGCCTACTTTTGTCTTGGTCAAACAAGGAAAGGAGATTGAGAGGATCATTGGGGCCAAAAGGGATGAGCTTGAAAGCAAGATCTCCAAGCACAGGGAGGTGCCAAAATTTGCAGCATGATTTTTTAACTCGCATCTAATCTGAACTTTAATTATTATTATCATCATGTTAACTCCATGACCATTTATGGAGGATGTCTAATTATCTGTCAAGTGTTTAGAAATTCCTTTTCCCAAAATATTGGGTTTAAAGATCTAATAAGTGCTCATTATCAATCTTACATTTTTACATAAAGTTGTACACGTTCCATTTCTTCAGGGATCCTTAATCTATGCTACAGCATTTTCTCAAAAATCTACATATTTCTCTTTTAACGCCCAGAGATGTTTGATCGGATGCTCTTAATAGATTAGGACTATTTCTCCTTACATACGAGACTCTTTCAAGTCCTAATAGTTTAGATATTAGCTAACTTAAAATAATTAGAACTTTTAGTCAATAATAGATTAGAATTATTAGGCACTACATTTTAGTATATTACGACTTAATAAAAAGTAAAAATAGATGTGACTCCAACTTTACAAGGAAAATATTATTTTAGACTTTTTTTTAACGGATTCTTTATTATAGAATTATGAATAATTTTTTTATGTATATATGATTCACTATTTATTTCATGCACCATATCTCTAATATATAACTTACATTTGTTAATTGAAACAAAATTTTTAATTAATAGACAATATGTTATTATATATTAATCAAACAACCCAAAATAGGTATTGGTGGTTCGCAATAACACTAAACATTGTCAAAATAGTTATTATTATTATTGTTGTTGTTATATTTTTTATAGTATTTATTTTGCAAAATTTGGAAGTAGTTTTTGATTATTATTTGTGGGAATAATTATTTCTAATGTAATTAAGGAGAGTTAGACATAAAGTATTTGTGGGAATAATTATTTTCAATGTAACTAAGAAGACTTAGATATAAAAGGTGGAGTTTTTATTTTAATTAGGATTGTGAAAGGAAAAATAAAGAGTCCAATTGAGAGAATAATATTAATGATTCATTTTAAACGTGTGTCTTTTTTTCATGTGAATTAATATATATGAATAGAATAAGAGATTAATGAATAATCAGATTTGTTATCGACCATCACGACTGCTAAAAGGAAAAAATGAAGGAGGTTTTGCAAAGCCAAACAACTCAAGATACGTATTGGTGGTCCGCAATAGCACTAAACATTGTCAAATATTTATGTTGTGTTTGATTTGGGATAAATGGATAATAGAATGCTAGGTAATACCAAGAATCAGAAGAAACTTACTGAAAAGTAACGATGGAAGGAGAAGTGAGGAACCGGATGGTGAGTTACATCGAAGAAGAAAAAAAAATTGATTATTCCCCTTCTACATATAGAAGGAATTTTTCATTTCCCTATATCAGTTGAGGTGTGTCTGGGGGTGAGGGGTTGTTTGGGGGTGGGGGGGGGGGTGCGGGGGGGGGGGGTGGAAGCAAAGTAAAAATTAAAGAGCAGACCAAATACTACGAATATAATCACCAGGGTTTTACAAGTAACCCTCGTCATCCACATTTATTCACGCTTGGTAGAGCAAATTTGAAACAGTAAGTGCAGCAAACCACGTAACACTTCATAAATAAAAACAAAACGAGGGAAAAGCTCCAAATTATTTTCATTGCATTCAAAATATTCCGCAAAACATGACTCCCAGTATATATGTACCAATGCAAGTATAAACTACTGCTTCCTTCAAACAGTGTAGGATTGCTGGATTGTGTCTATGTCAAGATTCTTCAATTTTACCACCGACTCGACATGACCTTTCAGCGTATGCAGTTCCCGAAGCCTGTGGAACAAACAAGAAAACAACAAGTCGGAAACCGTTACCGTTCTTTTTCTTTTCGTTTCGTTTTTTAGTAACATGTTCGGTTATCTACTGTTATTGTTAGTCTATAGAAAGAGAAAACTTCAGAGGGGCTCTGTTGCTATTTTGGAAACAGAAAGGAGAAAGGAGAATGGAGAAAGGAGAATGGACCATCAACAATTCTTTACCACTTCATGCGTCCTAAAAACGAAATGAAAAACTAGAAGAGTATTAAGCAATAGGAGATTGCGGAAATTGAACAGATTTTTTTCTTTTCCTGAAATTATTGACTTTGGACGAATTGTATCCATTTCGGTTGGCATGTCACCTTGAAGTGGGTCGAACATCATGACGAAGGAATACAATAAAAGTTCTTGACCCTTAAACCAAGGACTAGGGGACAAAACCTTCTTTTTGAGTTGCACAGGAAGTAGTAGGAATTTTTTTTTAATCAGTAGAAGATTCTATGGAAGCAATTGATGTTCTAGGAACAATTTTATAAATATATGGAAAAATTATCAGCACAAGCGCGTTAAAAGAATTAATAAAGTAGGAATTCCTATTAATAACCAAGGGTCCGTTTGATTTTTCGCTTTTCAAAAACGAAAACATCATTTTGTCTCGTTTAATATCATTTTCGTTTTAACCCTCATTTTCGAAAACACAAGAAATGCTTTCACTTTTTTTGTTTTTGTTTTTCTCAACAATTTTAGAATGATGAAAATGTAACATATATATATATATATATATATATATATATATATATATATATATAATATATATATATGTGTGTGTGTGTGTAAAATATAATCTATATGTATAACTTGAATATTTATATAAAATATTAGTTTACATCAGATAATATAATGTAGTGTAATGTAATGTCAAATTACATTATATACTATTATATATATACATACATACATACATACATATATATATATATATATATATATATATAATTCTTTATCCATTTAGAATATAGAAAACATACAAAATCTATAATCTATAATATAACTCATACATATAAATTAAAATATATACTTAAAGATTATAGTATATGTAATATTGTATTAAAATTATAAGTTAATGAAACTTTATAATTATGTTTTAATAAAACAAATAAAATTATATTAAAATAATAAAATAAAATTATTATTATATTATTAAAATATAATAAAATAAAATTATTATTATATTATTAAAATATATTTTAATAAAATAATTATATAATTAAAATATATTTACCCACCATTTACAATAAATATATAACAAGTTATATGTAATATATAATATATTATATATTTATATAATATTTTTTGTTATTATTTATATTATAATATTAATATTTTGTGGTAATATTGAAATATCATTTAAACAATATATGTATGAATAATATTATATAAGAATATAAGAAAATTCAACCAAAAGCATTTCTATTTTTATTTTAAGTTAAAACAAAAATACCTGTTTGTTTTCGTTTTACATAAAAACAAAAAAACGAAAACGAACAAGAGAACAAACCGCCCAAAGTTTTTAGTATTAATGCATTAGCTTAGGAGTACTTATAGATACATTTTTTATACCTTGCCATTTCAGCTCGTCTTCTTGCCTCTTCAGCAATCTGATTAAGATCAGCAAAACTACTATGGTCCCCAGATTGAGTCTCAGGTGGTTGCAACCCGTGGATGGACCTCTGTGCCTGTGCCCATCTAAGCTCACGATCTTCCTTCCCAAAGTCCTTTTTTCTTGTGAAAGCGACCTGCAAAACAAGGTTGTTAATCACAATCTTTCAGCTGTAGGTTCATCCGATAATTTACTCGAACAACTCGTCTGGCTCCATACCCTTTGCTCAATGACAAGCTCCCAAGCTTTACCACTCAAGGCATATCGAATGAAGAACTTTATAAAGTCAAGAGGGATGTAAAATATTATGTTATAAAGCCAAATCACTCCAGCCCATCCCCATCCTATCCCCTCAATTGCAGCAAAACTCCAGTTGGCGTATACAGCAAGCAATGTAGCTGCCTGCTCATGACATTAAAGAAAACCGCTGCATAGTTGTTCAAAGGAACTAGCAAAGAGGGAGAAGGGAGGTAAATAAAAAAAACTTGCTTCGTTCCATAAAAGAAGAATCCCATTCAGATCTTTTATTATCAATTAGGAAATCCTAAAGTTTAATTTGCACACACAAGATCTTTAATTTTTATTTTAATATGGACTTTGATCAATCAAAATTAATGAACTTTGTCAAAATAAAAATTTTAGGATTTCATTGTTGACGGTAAACATATTCACATGGGACTTTTTCTGTGGAATGAAGGTAGAATAATACTTTAATTACCAACTGAGCAACCAAAAAGGCTATCATAAGCATAGATCCTGGACGCTCAACGTAAGACCAACTCCTAGATCGTGTTACAAATATGAGAGCTTGACTGATGGTGCTGACTTGAAGGTATATTGCTGATGCAAGCTTCTTGAAGTCATCATGAGCTGATTCCTGAAGAGATGAAACTCCAAAAGTGCGCTGGATAGAAAGATATATTCCAAGTAAATCATCACAAGGTGTGTCAATCTTGAAATTTTATTGACGCAGTCAACAGGTATAAAACCAAAAGATTAACAAATTAAGTGCATTCAGACAAGCATATAAAGGTATACCTTGCTAAATATTAACCTAATGCACGATTAAGGAATGCTATGGTAAACTAGGAGAAGAAAGTTGATTGGTTCAAAATTAAGATTTTCATTCAATTACATTATTAGAGGTCAATAACTCAATTAATACTTCTTACAGGAAAGAAGTCAGTCTTATATGCCGCCCAAAAGAAGATGACTGTCATCATTGCCAAGTAAGCTCCAAAAACTATTCCAGTTGTGAAAATCTCTGCAAGCTTCCAGCTATCTGGTAGAGGAGACGGTTTCACTCTGTCCTTTGATATTGTCATAATGGTACCTGAACCACCACAGACTACTATCAGAAATCTTAAGCTCCCTAATCTAACCTTATTTTCCTTTTATCTCCTCCACTGCAATCCCAAACATAAATTAGAACTTAAAAACTGCATACAAAAGTAAAAATACAAACCATCATTAAGGATGGCAATAATCAGCACCATGAAGGGTGGAAAGTCAAATTTCCATACAAGTGCCAGTAACATAAAACCCAACTGTCAAAATAGAAATCAAAGGAAGTGGGTATTACTAAGAAGCCCAAGTTATTCCATAAAAAGGAGTGGAATGTAGATCTTTCGTCGACATGTCAAAAAGAGTTGTTCCAATCATATAATGAAGGCAACATCTGGCTGCTTACCACAATACGAATTGTAATAGAAACTGCATATATCTGCATTGAGAAACCAATTTAGTTAGTGTTAGTTGCTCGTGTTAAATTAGCAATTTCTGTTTGACCAGATACTGGAAGAACCATTTGTGCTTGACCAAGATACCTCTTATGTACAAATATTAACTAGGTACTATTCAGTTGCATGTAAAATTTTACTTTTCTCATGATAAGATTCCAACCTTACCGTGTAATTTTTCATCCTCTGAAAGATTGCACGACTAGTTAGCACAGCACTAATGATGACACTGAGACCAGGTTCTGTCAAAACTATGTCAGAAGCACTACGAGCAGCATCAGTTGCATCAGCCACAGCTATGCCAATGTCAGCCTTTTTAAGTGCAGGGGCATCATTAACTCCATCCCCAGTCATTCCACAGATATGATTTCTAGCTTGTAAACGGTTAACAATCTCATATTTGTGCTCTGTAATGTAATGTCGCAAGTCAATCAGTTACTAATGTCTGAAAAATTGCTGATGTCTTCTATTGAAATGATTCAAAAATGTTACCAGGACACACAAGAGGCATAAACCATAAGGGAAGCAAGATTAAAGCATTTCAATGTGGGAAATCAAAGGGTTAAACCGTTTCCATGAGAGAAACCAAACTAGCCTGAGCTGGTTTTTTTATTTGTTGTTGTTTTAAAATCAGCAGCCTGAGTTGATATCTTTACAGTTTATACCCAGGACAAATATATGAAATCAACTCAAAAACAAAAAATAAGTACCCGGGAAAACACCAGCAAAACCATCAGCCTTTTCAATCAGGTCATCAACCGGCAAAGCTGCGATAGACTCATCCTTGTGCTGCCCTAACAGAGCGGACGAAGGGTACATGTTGGTTCCCATTCCCAAGCGGCGCCCAGTTTCCTTCCCTATTGCCAGCTGATCACCTATGAGGAGTTAACAGTGGCTATTAACAGTTCTTCAAAATATATTGAGAACAAAATACCTGAATTGTACTATGACACAAAAAAAAAAAAAAAAAAAAAGGTAAAGAAAAAGGATGAAACCTAGCAGAGAGAAAGGATATACCATCACCCTCATGATGGCACAGATCATGTAGAATATAATATCAAGTCATCAACTAGGAACCTTAGGCTATAGCAGCAATTTTTCAGTTGGCAAAACCTATAAATACCCAACTCATGTTGACATGTTTTCTTGGATACACCACTCAGCTTTTATTTTTCTACTTTACCACACTAATGTTACTTAAGTTTCCACTTGTCACATTCTGTCAAATATCACTAACAGAGATGCCGATTTGGCACAAATTATCCAATGTGGCACACAAAAAAAATGACATGGAATGGGCAAGTAAATGCTAGTCACATGACACGTATGTGACTCCATCTTCCCTCCAAACGTCATCTTCTTCTTGTTCTTCACAAACTAGTTGATCAAGGAAAAGTTCAAGTCATTCTTGTACCACACATGGGAAGAGGCATCAAACGTTGTAAAGGTTTCTAATCAAGCCAATATTCCTACTTTCTCGATTTAAAAATGGTAAAATCATTATTAGCAATTTGATTGTCAAAAGGTAATAATCGGCCCTCTCCATGAAATACAAAATATCACAATGTAATACAAGGCATGATAACCTAGCAAATAATATAATCTAGTTCCAAAAAACAAAAATGCATACCAGTAATCATTTTCACATTTACACCCAAATTTAGTGCCCTTCTGATTGTCTCTGCACTATCATGTCTGGGAGGATCAAAGAGAGGCATAAGACCAACAAACTGCCATGGACCCCCTTCAGATTCCTTCCTTGCTTCAGGGACTTCCTGTAAATGTTTAACCCATCAAACTACATAATAATAGACATCTAAAGATACCACCAATGAAAACTAAGCAAAGAATCTGACCTGGTATGCTACTGCAAGGGATCTTAAACCCCGTTCAGCAAACTTATCAATCACAGCATGAACACTACATTCTATTTCTGATTTATTGTGTGCTAGATTCAGAATCTGCAAACCACGTGCAAATACTTTTCAGGAAAGTAATTTAAATCCTTCTAATTTTCTATAAGAAAAGAGTTGGTTATAGACTAGAATACCTGTTCTGGGGCACCCTTGCTGACTCTATGCATCTTACCTGCACCGTCAATGTAAGTCAGGGCTGTTCTCTTATCAGTTGGGTTAAATGGAAGGAAATGAACCTCTTCAATTCCAGAACGTGCCTATATTGTAAGAAGAATGAAATCATTTTACGAAAGACTAGGGACTAGATAGATAGTTATAATTGGCCGAGATCAACATCTCACAATTTAACAAGACTCCAACATGAATATCTATATCTTCAACATAAATCCGCTTACCTCTCTCGGATCAGCCAACATTGCCACTATTGCAGAGTCTATTGCATCTTGGTTTTCCACACGTGAGGCTCTTGCAGCCATCAGAACTACTGTATCTGCATCAATTCCTTTAGCAAATGTCTGGAGTTCAATCAAGTCAAGAAATTACAAAAGTCATTATACTGAAAACTCCAAACAGATGGAAGAAAAACACTTGACCAACCTCAATTAGACTTTTGTCAACAGTCAGCTTGTTCAATGTCAGAGTTCCAGTTTTATCACTGCAAAGAACATCCATGCCTGCCATTTCCTCTATGGCTGTCATTCTTTTGGTGATTGCTCCCTGCATCAATCAGCAATCAGGTCAATAAAAACCAACATAAAGAAAATGCTATTGATGTAAGTATTAGAATCAGATCATCAACAAATTAACCTGCTCAGATAGACGGTGGGAACCAATTGCCATTGTAACTGATAATACTGTTGGCATTGCAATGGGAATTCCTCCAATGAGAAGTACCAGAAGATTGTCAATTCCAGGACGATATTTCCGATGTTGAATCGGGTACATTACAATGATTTCAATTATCATCCCCACCGCAATTGAGCATATGCAGAAATTTCCAATGGCAGTCAGGACCTGTTAGGCAATGAAAACTTTTTATGGAAAATTACATCCCAATTCCTGTAATGATTGTAAAAAAGATATATCCATAAAGTCTATGAGTTTTGAAAAAGCCTCGATTAAATGTTCATAAACAATATATATACAATTATACATATATACAATACTTAAATACATTATACATATGTAATAAAGATAAATAAATAATTATCTATGTATACATATACATATACATATGTATGTAAAGGGTACAATTATAATAAAGAACATAAAAGATAAGTCCATGAAATAAGCAAATCATACTCCTTCAGTTATTCTCTTTCTTCTTATGGAGAAGAGAAGTTGGACATTCGCTTTCTTGTGAATTTGATATTCATACCTTCTGAAAATGGCCTACTTGATTTGTGCTGTCCACAAGGTGGGCCGCCTTTCCAAAGAAGGTATGTACACCAGTAGCAATAACCACTGCTTCAATCTCACCCTGTTTGCATGTAGAGCCTGAATAAACACCATCCCCAGGGTTCTTTGTAACAGGAAGGGATTCACCAGTAAGCGCAGACTGGAAGCGAGCAAGATTATAAATAAAGAGAATCCAGTTATAAGAAGCAGAAGAAAAAGGCTTAATAACTCAATCAACACAATAACGAATATCACAAAACACCTGGTCAATTTTTAAAGGATCGCCTTCAAGGAGACGAGCATCTGCTGGAACTATATCCCCAAGTTTGATGCTAATTATATCTCCTGGAACAAGAACGGCTGCATCTTCTTCACTCCATCTTTCATCTCGAAGAACCTGAGGTTTATATGGTGGTTCAACCAAGGAATTGGACATGACAAACCATATGTACTCAGTCTTAGATCACAATTTACATATTAAATCAAGTTAATACCAAATAACACTTATGATACAATGAAAATGTGTCCAAAATTATAGTCGCATAAAATGATATGATCTCTACTAAATTCCAATACCTTTGCTTTGGGAGCAAGACGAGCCATAAGAGCAGCAGCAGCATTACCAGCGTTGTTCTCCTCCCAAAAACTTATAGTTGAGTTGATAATGAGTAGAGCAATTATGCCAACAAAATCCTGCCAATCAGGTGGCTTACCCTGCAGAATGGAATAGCATAGAGTATTATTTTGAAATTCAGAAATATATCTTCGGTAAATAATTTAATAAGAAAATGCTGGGAATTTAAACATGTCACTTTTTATATGATAAAATTCCTTTCAACCATCAGACCTTGCACAATAACCTGTATCTAACAACAAGAACTAGTATTTCTACTTAATTTTCCTGTGGAAAATATTTACCCGAAAAGAAAAGGAAAAAAAAACTATTTTTCGGGGTTTTAAGTAACCAAAATATACTCACCCCTCCATTAGCCAGTGCAATAGCCATAATGGCAGCAGCTTCCATGACCCAAGAAAGAGGATTCCACATAAACCCTAAGAACTTCAAAATCTTATTCTCCTGAAGAACACGAAGGAAAAAAATCAAAATTTATGGAACCCAGAATATGAAGAAAAAAACTATAACAAAAAAATATACAGATATATAAAAGGGTACCTCTTTCTCCTCAAGCTTATTATGGCCAAAAATTTCCAATCTCTTATTTGCATCGTCGGATTTAAGCCCTTCTCTACTACATCTCAAATTTTCAAAAACCTCCTCCAATGGCACAGTCTCCTGTAATCCATACCCAAAAAACACAAAAGTTTCACCACCCCAAATGACAAAACCATGAAAACAACACCCCAACAAAAAACAAATGATAGATAATAGAGAAAAAATGCAGATAGTTCATACCAAATCCACGGCTTCTTTCTTCAGAGCCTCCATAACATCTAAATCCGCCATCTCTAATCAACCTGCAAAAGAAAAACAAAAAACAAGGAAAAAAAAACTTATCACCTCCTACAACTAAATTATCAACAAACACATAAATTCATATTCATGAATGAAAATGCATTCATGGTTTATGTCACCATATAAATAGAGAAGAAAGATGAACATGAAAAATAAAAACACTTGCCAATTAAAAAAAATATTAGTATTATTTAATAACTCTGGAGAAGATATACTAGCAATTAAAGCGTTAGTAAGTAGAGATAGAGCCAACCTCTATGTATTCTCTCTCTAAATCTTTGGTTTCTCTCTCTAAAAGTGATGATTTTTAATGTGTATCTTACTGACTTTCTTTTGACCTTTAACAAGGTGTACTTGCAGGTACACAACGTATCCTCCTCTGCCACCTGCTCTTTTTTTTCTTTTTTTTTTCAATCCAATTCCTTATTTTATATTAACACGAACAACGAGCTTAACTAAGGAGATAAAAGGACTCTAATTTTGTTATTTTATATTTCAATAAGCCAATATGATTTTAATTTATATTTTTTGTAGAAAATATGTTTTTAAATTTAAAAATGAATCAATTGATTCTTAAAAATAAGAGTTAATGTTGATCTTACTTTTAAAGAGTCAAGTGACGAGTCTAAAAGATAAAATATATCAACTATTTTCTGTTATAATATTAGTTATATATTTTAATTTTTTGAGTCAAACGACAACGTATTAAATTTTAAATTAATAATAGTTGATACACTATTATAACTTTAAGATTTATAACGAAAAATCTTTGATTATAATATATCTTGTATCCAAAAGTTTTATAAATTATATTAATTTTAAAATTTAATTTATCTTTATTTGACAAAAAAAAAAATCAAAATGTGTTTCTGATTTTGAAATAGATAAGTGTATTTTTTTTTATTTTTTTCCACAAACACTTATTCTCTTGCTCTTAAACACGCAATTTCAATTATAGAGAACGCATAAACCAACGAAAACTACGAAGGGAGTACGTAGCTTTTTGTTATTGCTACAACAAATATTACAGCATCCCCATGACACCAATCGATGGTTTATGTTTATGTTTAGTAGTTGGTGTATTTTCCGTGTATAAATTAAATTAGTTGAAAGGTTCGTGCAAAGCATATGTTAAATGAATAAACTATTACCAACTTCATTCCAAAAAATAGGGAGTTATATATTAATATATTATAACATAACGGAAAGTTTGTAGTTAATTTTGTCTTGAGAATTCATTTAAATATGTTATACAGTATAAAATTTATTCTAATACTGGTGTTTATAAGTAAAATTATTGCAATATATAAAAAATATTTTAAAACTAAATATTAATACAATTTATTTTTTGCTAATTGGTCAAATAAATATTTGTGAGTAGTTCCAATTCGATTAGAATAATATTTGAGCAACAAAATTTTATTTAATTAAATACTCAAGTTCGAATTCGAATATGAAAAAATTAATTAAAACACGGTCGTAGGTGTATTTGATTCTGCTTCCCCTAATTAAGTTCAACGAATTCCTCTCGCTCCATTCCCTGGAAGAAGAAAAAAAACTAAGAGCTATGTTGTAGAGGTTTGAGTTTGAAGTAACTCCAAAAAATATATTTACGAGACATAATTTAATCCATTAATCATTTGAGAAATCCTGAACTAGTATATAGATCTAACTTATTTGGCATTCTTTGCTGTAAGTTCGTAAATTTCATTTGTTTAGTGATAACAAGAGGAAGGGGATACTTTTATGCATAAAGTCTCTCTATTTACTTCATAAAACTTTTTACTTACAATTTTTTTTTATTCTAGTTAATTTTAAAAAGTTCATATATAGAAAATCTCGTACCCCTTAAATCCTTGTTTATTTGTTACTTCCTATGTTATTAATTTATTTCGAATATTATATTTAAAATCATTATCTAATGGATGACTTTAGATGACATCCAATTGAAACAAATCACAAATCTCCTTTTTTCGCTCGAATTTTAAAATGTAGATTAAGACTCAGTCTACATTGAGTAACAACTTTTTCAAGTGCAGTTCGGACTTGGAGTAGAAAGTTGACTGCTTTGACTTGTTAAGTTGTTAATAACATGGTGAGGGTCCATAAAAGGCCCATTATGCCACGGAAAGATACATACAACGAGTTTTAAATTTATATGCAAAAAATTAAACAATACTTAGATTAAAATGGATGGAATTTTTTTTTAATTTTTCAAAGAGAGTTAATTTATCTGATAATATATAAATAATTTGCAATTTAAATTTTGCTAGTAATAAATAATCTTTAAGTATCATCTTAAGTTCTCAAAAAATTACAACGACGCGTCTCAATTTGAACTTATTTTTCTAAGATAGTTTTGACCTAATCCAAACCAAATAAATAAATTATTAATTATTAATTGCCATGCAGACTGTCAAAGCTAATTAATCACTTAAATACAATAGTGAACAAGCTATAAGTACTTACTGTATTTGAGTAATTAGTTAAATATAATAAATGTACCACCATAGAAGTGTTAGTCGCACATTTGATTTTAGAGATAAAAGACGAAAAACTTATGCACAATTATGAACGAAACTATTTTCCTTTTTTTAAAAAAAAAAATTTACCATGTAGTTTACAAGAATAAAGTGTTTTCTACTTTATTTCTTATACAAGCCTCGTCGGATATGCCGACATATGAATTAATTAGTAATTATTCTCGATCATTAGTAATTAAACTGAATTATGAAGATACCCACTCAATGTTTGAAAATCTTTTTTTAATTTTTAATTTTAGAAAGAAATAAAGAGGTTTTTATGAGTATTTTAGTCTTCTTTTTTAACGAATTTGTGTGTGTGTAATATATAAATATATAAACAAGAATATCTCGTTCCATCATAGTTATCATTATAAAAAGATCTATGAAATGTTTACTTTGGAGAAAAAAATTTGTGAACGACCAATTCAGATGAAGATAAAGGATATGAGAAAACGGCTTTGGATAATTTTTTTTTTTTTGTTACATGGATAATTACTTTTAGAAAATAAAAGAATAATCGAATGCTATCTTAGTTTTGCGTGATTTTCTTTTCTACGGATTTTACTTTTTTTCGGTAAATGAATCAAACATTACTAAAATATCATTTTTTTTTCGTGATGTCAATGCATGCAATATCCATTCCCATCTATACGTTGAGTGTTTTTGCATGTGGATCCCCTAAAAAGAAAGATGCTTCCTTCAGAGTTCAAATATTATTTTCCAGATGACTAACAATTTTTATCACGATTATTTTATGCTTACGAATGACAACAATATATTCATCTTAAATTTTAGTTATTTCTTTGTTCGTAGAAGGTGGTTATCAAACTTACTTTCTTTTATATGGAAAAATTTACCTTTTAATTGACATTTTTCCTCTCCTCCTATTCAAACTTCTGGCATAATTGTTAATCGAGTTATTTGATCTGACTTTAAGGATAAATTTATTTTTCAAAGACAATCTGGTTTAAATTTTTTGATAAAATAGTAGACTTGACAGCCTAAAGCAAAAGAGACTGCTCACAGATCATGCACATAAGTATCATACATCTCTATGATATTAATTTGAAATCAAATAGCATAAGATTACCTAATGAAAACAACTAATACCCTTCGAATGATTCTCTTTTTTAACTACTAAAGGCATGCTCACATCAAAATTTGTTAAATGTAAATATAAGCCAATTGAATAGAATAGTTTAAATTGTAATTTTACTCTTTGCAAATTTATCAGATTAAAAACTATTGCTAAAGAGTAAAGACTATAAAAAACATGCCCTTTACTTTATTGAATGAGAAGAAACTTTCATGTCCAATTTTTTAGTAGATATAAAATTCAGAATCAATAATCAACTTTAAACTTGCGTATCTTTTCGACGATAACAATTGTTATCCATTCAATGTTCATTAACACCTCTGATTATAATATATCACACGTTCGGGGCTCCTTCTGGTGAGATGTGCTTATTAGTCCAGGTCAATAGGTTGGACGAGAGGTGGAATGGTTGAGTGTAAACTATCCATTTTCTTGTTTGAAAAAAAAAGGAAAATACCAAAAGGAAAGGAAATGATATTGTCATATCAAAAGTTATATTACCAGAGCAATTTGAGCTTTAGTGATATTTTTTAGTGACAAAAATTACTTTCAGTGACACTTATTATTCTGACGACATAATTTTTGCTATCACAATATCACTTCTCAAAGAAAAAACAAATACAAAAAGGAAAATGAAGTTAAACATAGTTTATTTTAAAAAGATTGACATGCATTATTAGGATGGAGTTTCAATGCTGTTGCAACTTTTAACAACGTATCACAACTCCTCGATCACAATTGCGTATGAAACAGAATATTTACCATCGGTGTTCTTGTTTTACATTAGTAACCACAATTCTATAAACCTTAACATATCTGCTGGATTGGAAGTGCTCGTCTTAGTCTGATGATGGCGCAAATATTTTTATTTTCATTTGCATTGGCTGAAGCAGAAGCTCTCAATCCCATTGCTCAAGCGTAAGGGGCCAAAGGGTCGTTTCTCTTTCTTCTGTGAATTACATGTACTTCTATATGCATTGTTTGATCAACCGATTGGTTTGGCAGCGTCAGTCGCACGAGGATGGTGGTAGGTTGTAGCTCACTATGCCTGGAACTCAATACTTGAACGAAGTTTGCTATGAACCAAAAATAGTAAATTCAATACTTTTGGAACATATATTTAAAATATAATTTTAACAAAAAATGACTGATTAAAAAGTTATTTACAAGTATAGAAAATTAAACAAGTTCAAGAAATTGATAAGTTTTGTTTTCCAAAAAAAGGAAAAAAAAAAACATATGATTGAAACCCAATTATAGTTTATATCATAGACAAATATACTACACAAAAATAAAACGCGATAAACCAAACCACCGACACAACACCTATGCCGGCTGCTTCCTTCTACCTCCATGGTTGTAAATGCTCTCCATAACAGAAAAAACTATGAATACATAAATTTGATCATGATATAAAAGAATACATTAGTAGTATATATACTTCATAGAAATATATTATTAAATTTTACTGACCAACCATGTATCGGAAGTTACGCATTTCCTAATATGTGTCCCCTCGGAATGCAAATATACCACCTTGCATATTAAAATTTTACCTCACCAACACCGTAGTCAGACGACTTGGTACTTGCTATATTCCCCACTTCCCCACAACGATGCTGAGTGGAATACTGCAACTGGTCTCATTGCCGGGGCCTGACAAAGGCCGGAATGGTGATTTGGAGAAATAAGGGAAACAAGAGGTTATATAGGGTTGTTTGGAGTTATTTTTCATTATATATTTAGTTACTTTATTGTTTTTTTATGTAATTTATTAATATATTTTTTGTTCATAAAGAAATCACATGATGCGTTACAAGTGAATTTTTTTTTGACCAAAGTGGTGAGAGGACAAGATTGAGAATATTGACGAGTGACGTGATTACGTAGTATAATTATCCGTTAACAATTTCTACCTAGTATGGTCAGATAGTACGTTTTTATTTTTATTTTTTAGGCCTAGGCGTTTATTTTAGAAGAGTACAAGAGGAATGAGAAGACAGTTTTGAGATTTATCAATGGAACTTGTACCATCACTGCTAACAATATATGCTCTTATACATCTTCACATACTATCATCTGTACAAAACATAAAGACCTACTTATATTTTTATTTCAAGGAATATAACATAACAAAATTCATTAAAAACAAACTTATGAACCAGATAACAACCAATGGTGCTTGTTTGTGATAAGAATATCAAAACAGCAACGGAGATTTACAGCATCATACTTTTACACTATCTGAATCTGTTTGTCCCTAAATAAATTAAAAAACCCTACAAAAGGACTGTTAAACCTATCAGGTGACTAAGGTCTGAGGTCTCCCTTTCTCAGAATTCTCAGAAAGGCTGCAAGATTATATTCAAGAATGAGAGTGTTTGTGTAGAATGGCTTTCTGTATATACTCGTCCTATTGTTGGTAGCAGTTTCCTTCTTTCCCTATTGAAAACTGTCCTAGGAGGACAACAAACAAGTACTCCCTTGGCTGTTAGCCAAGTTGAAACAATTACAAATATACAAAAAGAAAAAGAGAAGAAACGAAAAATAGAAAGAAAGTAGAAGAAAGTTAAGCTATCACTTTCCATTAGTAGTTCCATGCTTGTTAAAGGGCCAAAGATTTACCAAGCGCTCCAAAACTGCTGCAGGTTTGGAAAAGTAGCCAGAGAATCCCTGTGGGGTTGAAGGAGGGGGAAAGTCTTCTGCTGGCATAGCAAATGGTCGAATCAGTTCTTCCATCTTGTCCAATGTCAAATATGACCCTACTTCTTGCAGCCTCTCCGGACCCATTATTGGTAATGTATGCTCCTGATGTAATGAAGCAGCCTCAACATCGTTCTTCTGCAAAAGTGCAACAGATGAAAAAGTGGAAATCATGAAACATTAGAAACTAAAATCCTTTCTTTAGCTTCAAGTTTTCAACCCAACCAATCTGATTTCGCAAACAATAAAATATCAGAACACAGTATAAGAAACCATGAAAGCCCAATGTGTGGTATTTTATGTCAACAAAATGCAGGTGTTTGCCACAGTTCTAACAAGGTGATATTTCGAATATATATTCGCCAAAGAAAGATGACTAACCTCCAAGGGGGATAAGTCTGCACCTCTGCTAAAAGTCATCTCTATGCGGAAACGCTTAGGATCTTCTAAATCCAACTGCAGTTCAATTTCACAAACTCAACAGGATAGGCCAGCAAACAAAGTATGTACATGCAATTGTGTATGGAATAGTAAACTTTACAAGTTCTGAATCAGCTAGAAGATAAAAAAATACCAAACCATGAGTATTAAGTGTTCAAGCATACGCAGAGAAATGTGGTTCACCTAGGAGAATCATCAAGCTCTTTATAAAAGCTAGACTTTGCATCATGATTATTAAGTATATGAAGCGGCAAAATGCTAATAAATGAAAATAGCAGTGGTAGACCATGAAATATATGTGAAATTTGTTCCATGCTCACACATCTTGATCAAGTACTGGGAATAGTATAGTACGCTGCGAAACTGATTGCAAAAGAGGGGAAATCGGCCACATTAAAATTACCTTCTGGGGAGGTCCGTTTGATATCCAAAAACTGCTCAGCAACGGTCGGACAAGTGGGGAATGTTGGAGTGAACCAGAAAAGTTTGGGTAGAGCCAGATCTAAGCGTTGGCAACAAATAACCAGGGGCACTTACTTTCATTCCCGAAGGCTAGGAAGAAAGGACTTCAGGGAAGGACCTATTTTTCTATTGTAGTGATGGATGACTTCAAAGTGATTGTTCGAATTCTTTCGGGAACCCCAGACCAGTGGTCTTTATGATTGTTGTACATAAAATGCACCTTTTTGGTGTAAAGAGTAAACAAATTCTTTAGTGGCATAAAATGTAAGGCTCTTGTATTAATCTTAACACCATGCTTGTGAGTTTTAAATGGGTGGGAAAAGAAAAGAATTGGTAAGAAAACTTAAGGTTTCTATCCAATTCTCATGTTATCATTAAAAGAAAAAAAAAGATTTGATAGGAAAACTTTGCCACTTTTCCTTCCAAACTTTTCTGTTCAAAAATGGCCGGATTTGGATGGAAAACAAAATTTAATGTCTAATCTTTTGGAATACCTAGAGTGTCCCTAATTACAAATACAACAAAATCAAATAAAAGAATAAACTAGTAAAATAAATTTAAAGTTAAATTTTCTTTTTTTTTTTTAATTTTTAAAAACTTACAAGCAACTCAAAGGAAAACTTATTTAGAATTCTATTCTTTTCTTTTAAAATTAATTTTTCTATTCTTTTCTTTTCCTTTAAAAACTTATAACAAAGAATGAATAGAAGTTTTTTATTGTAGCGAAGCAACTTTTGTAAACTTCATAATTTACAGGAAAAAACAAAGAGAATAAATTAAACAAATTGACATGGTATGTTAATCATGAACTTGCCTTTTAAACTCCGAAGGAATGTACGTAGTAGATGTGTAGCAACAAAATGCTCATATGAAATGGTTTAACATGTTTTCTTTAGGGAGGGAAAAAGAGCTAATCACACATATGTAAACAAATACAAAAAATTACTCAAACTGATGCTAGCACAAACCACGAACCTCTGTGTTCTCAAACATTCTCAGCACAATGTAGCTCATGTAGTCAAGCTCTTTGGTTTTGAACAAGCGGTCCAAAGCATTATCACATACTAGACTAGCCTCTCCTTGAAGTGATTCATCCAGATTGCAGTAACGAAGAACATTCATTAGGGAATGAATGTGTGATTCCTGTCATAAAACAATGTAATCAAATTAGGGAGAGGATGTCAAGCAAACAGATATGGTATAAGTAAAATACACAAACACCTACAAATATCAGCATTAAACAATAAAAAGCTGAACTGGATTACGACCTAGAAAAGTTGACTAGGGTATTTGGATGATTAAGGTCTTTAGTGTTTGATAGTTTCAAGTAAAATGATGCAGGATAACAACATGAAATATTTCTTTCCTACAACTATTACACATAAACAATATATATATATATATATATATATATATATATATAGGCCTTAACCAATTATAGTAAGAAATTTTAGTAACATTATGGAAAATAGCCATATAAAATATCCATTTCTAAGCTGTGACTTTGCATTTTCATCTTCTCGTTTTTTATAAAAATATCTATGAGACTCCAGTAAAGTCATTTCAATGACAATACCAACTTCGTGATGCTAATGTTAAGCATCAGCAGTTGGCAAATCAAGGATTCATAAGAAGACACAAGTTCAATCTAAGGAGCATGACCAAAAATCCACGTTGTTATGATGTAAACAGTATCCCTTTTTATGCATAGCCCCACATAAATTCATTCATACAAATGCAACACAAGTTGAAAATCCTAACCCCATCACAGCATCACACACATCATACAGCAACAGCAATACAGACACAGCAAGTTTATGTATCATCTCGTAGTCTGAAACTAATAGATAGTAATAAAAAGATGGTAAAGTGGACTCCATACTTACCGATGTAAAGTAAAGGCGTGTACGGACATGTCTTTCTGGTGTCTTCACATTGGCATATCTGGTGAAAGAATTTGAACAAAATTAACACGAGAAAACAAAGATAAAACCTGGATAAAACCTGCTCTTAGATGATGAATAAAGATGCACCCCTCATATCTCCTATTGTTTTCCCATGAAGTTCTAAATTTCATTGTTCAGGAAAACCAACATATTCTGGAAAATCTTTATATATGTGAATGTAGCTTGTAGGCGGAAAAGCAACATGATAACATATTTTACTTCGGATCCAAGCGGTATTTGATTTCTTTGTCATCATCATCATCCTGATCCTGTGACATTTCACTGTTGAAACTGGCCCTCCGGCCGTCTTCGTTCTTAGCATGAGCCTTTCGCTGATAATCTGTGTCTTCTTTCACAATCTTAGAGAGTGTTGACTCTTTCCCAGTCTTGTTCAATGTTGATTCTTTCCCAGTCTTGTTCAATGTTGATTCTTGGTCTTGATTGCTCTTTAATTCAGCAACATTAATCGCTTCTTCTCGAGTATTTCTCAGATCAATCAGAATCTTACCCAACAAACGGCGAGCAATCTGAATGTTCCAAAAAAAATAAGTATTAAACTACACATGCGCACACACATATGAACACATGAATACACACACACACAAAGTTTGGCAATATCTACCAGACTAGACTTCTGGAAAACAAAAAAGAACTTTATACTATCAAAATAACACTGGCATTGTAACACAATTGATGCTAAAAGTGACTGAATTTTAGAATGAGCATCCTCCTCTTTTTTTGGATGTTAAGACCTGTTCCTACATTTCTATATATATGAACAGGTAAGGAGAAATAAAACAATGTGAAAACTATGTCGGGATAAAACTTGAAATGGTGTTTACCTTGGAGCCAATCTTCAGTTTTTGCTTAGGATTAATCCCATACTCGTTTGGAATAACTCCATCAGCTAGTGCCTGAAGTTAAACGTAAACAATCAGGCCAATCAAAACAGGCTCAACAAGACTTGACAATTCTAACTTGTTACTTTCTCAGACAGGTGCCTCGTTCTCTTTTCAAAAATTTAATGGCAACTATTGAGGTTTTATTTCACCACTCGTCAAAGATTAAAATTCTTACAGAATGCGTGTAATAAGGTACACTTTACATCACAAGAATAACAAATTGTCCATTTATTGAAGATAGAAAGCAAATCAAATTTCCAGATAAATATTGACACCTGCATAATTGTCATTGAGTGATAAGGAGGGAACAACCATTAGAGCTCAAACAAAGGAAAGAATATGATTCATGAAGGTTCACAAGCTTATGTATTAGATAATTCTCTTCAGCATTTTGACCTTTAGATACTACACTAATAAGAGATAATCAAATTTTATACCTGGGCAACTTTGAAGAGTTCATCAAGCCCTTCCACATTAAGATGTGCATTATGCAAGAGATCATACCTGCCAAATGCAAAAAAAAAAAAAATGCCTAAATTCCTCAAACAATTTTTTTGCTAGTGTTGTCAAGTTATATATATAAAAGAAAAGGAATATGATGCTGAATGGGATGGAGAAATTATGACTACTTGTTAATATATGGTATAGTTGATTAAAGATAAATTTACGCTTTTTTAAGTCATATATATATATATATATATATATATATATATATATATATATCTGTGTGTGACTGTACAGAAAAAAGTCGGTATGCAATCCTGCACATTTCAAAAAATGCAACGTCCCTAGATTTCGCTAGGAAATCCCGTGTTTTCTCATAATGTAACTATCTATCGTTTATGTTACTATTCGTATCACACATATAGTAACATTAAGTTGTTTTTTCCTCCTTAGTTGCAGTTCTAATTTTCATTAATTTTTTGCTGTTTCTTTGTATATATTTCTTGTTCCAAAACATATTTGCATGTATTTTAGCTGCATTTGAATTGATTTTTTGAGATATATCTGTATATGTGGTGTGTGTGTGTGTGTGCATGCGTGTGCATACAAGATCATATGTAGCTCCCCGTTCCCTATATACATGTGTGTGTGTGTGTGTGTGCACAATTATTCAGAAGGTGCCAAGAATGGTGTCTACAGGAAACAGAAGCAGGCAGAAGGAGAAAACGCAGACTGCAACAATGAAATGCTAACCCCCCACATCCCCACCCCCAAAGAAAAAAAAGAGTAGAGCACAAAGAAGAAGTCCAGGAAAAGTCTAATCTTCACACTTTCGCACTAAACAAAAAAGAATCTCAACATAGATTTATGTATTTAGCAACAAAGAAAGACAATCTCTTTTTGGCATAATTCAATGTTGAAAACAGATAATATATAGATTTTGTGTTGATCCTTGGGCATTATTATTCTTACATATTCCTTTCTTTCAACCTTCTTAATCCATTACCAAATCATTAACCTACATCATTCTCATATATCAAATCCATTGCATGAGCTATAGCACTGGCACCTTCAGATGAACTTCAAATTCAAGATTTAAATGTCGGTTGATATAGATGAGAAACATAAGAAAGTCAATAAGAGACAGCCACAAGGCCCACAGCATACAAGATACATACACATAACACTATATTGTCAATAAATTTTCAGTAACCTACTTCAGTGTGATAGTTTATAGACTATCACAAGTTATGTGACACAGGAATATGTCACAATAGGTTTTACACCAAAATTAGGAGAATCAGGAAGGCGTGTTATTTTTGTCAAACCTTGTGCATCAAACTTAAATGCTAATAAATCACTTACTTGCACGAGTCATAAACATCTGGAATCTGTGTTATATCAAACCGGCTGCAATGAATCCAGAAAAGAGTTGAGAAATGATAATATAAATTTCACTTGAACCAACATTTACATTCAGTAGAACATTTTCTGATTCAAAACAAAGATGGTGTTCACATAACCTCATCAGAAAAAGTGGGTTATTTTCTTCAGTATAGTATGTGCATAGTTAAGTAAATATATATGTAAATACTCACTCTTTCCGTTCATTATACAAGTCTCTCTCAAGTTTTCTCCAACGTGCGTACATGAGAAGAAATCCCTCACTACCACAGGGTAATCCAGCAGCAATGCGATCAACGTCTATATTTGTTTTACCAAGTGCTTTTGCTTGATCGTATGGAAGAATAACATCATACGAGCTCGTCTCTGCCAGTTTCTCATCTTCATCCTTGGCAAGCAGCCTCACTTGTTCAGTAACTTTTTTAGTCAATTTCACCTATATCGAAGATATATAAATTAAAATTCAAAACTTGGTGGATACTCACAGTTTGACATCTTAGGAAGATATTTGCAAGTAATAATGAAATGTACTACCTTGCTTTTCTTTTTAATATTTTTGCTCTGTCCCTTCCCTTTCATTGAACAGTATAATTGGACAGAACTAATCTATTGTGCATGTGACCCAAATATCAGGCATCATAATAGTATTCAAAGGAATTTCAAAGGTCAGAGAAATATTAAAGTCCCCTTGTTGAAGAAAATTATTCGTATATATTGTAGATATCTCTTAAATCAGATTTTCAATCTTCAAGTTTGCTTTTTCTTGATTGAGTTAAGTTGGGCTACAGCTTTACATGTTTAACATACAAATCTTTATTGAACGAGTAATTTTACAATAAGAGTACTAAAATCAATCTGGAAATTACGTGCCAAGCAATACATATTAGAACCTACCAATTTCGGAAGGAGATCAGAAGTATTTGAAGGAAGTCCAGCTCCATCAACCGTCCAAGCATGTTCAGGAGATTCATTGTTGTGAATTGTCTTTGCTCCAGAAGTTATTATCTCATTCAATCTAGCCTGCCACCATAGGTTGGAGAGGAGAGGAGGGTTAGTATGGATAGAATAAAATTCCTATTAGAGAACATCTTTGACATCATCATAATAACCCTGTGCCGGCTGCCCCCTTTCGGTCTAAATGTACACTAGGTACAGGCAAATGCCACTCATCTAGGACAAATTACTAAATGTGATTAAAAGGATCAGGTAAAACCTTAGCTTCTTCCATCTCAATACTGGCATTGTCAAGTCCATCCAACATAGAGGAGTCCTTGCTAACAAGTGAAACCTTTGGAAGATAGAAGAATGTCAGTCATTCAGAGTACAAGTTGAGAAATATGCAAAAGATTTGAGAGGAAGGATATAGACCAGGATTGGAGTTAATTGTCCTTCTAAATCAAGAAGGCCTTTAGCAAAAGCAGCTGCAGACATCTGCTGGCAAAGAGTCAAACATAGGTAAAATACATATAGAATACTAAAATTGAAATTAACCCACGCACAAGTTGGATAACAGAAAAAGAGGGGAAAAGGCTCAATAACTCATAGAAAACCAAACAAATATCAAAATCTTAGTAAACACGGGACAATGGCATTGAAGGAAGTAAAAAAGGGAATATAATAACAGATATTTCACCAACTATACCTGTACACGGCCCTCATCTGAGCTATATATTTTTAGATCATGACGATATGTACTATGGAGACGAAGCAGACCAGTACCTTCACCTGAGCATAAAAGCAAAAATATTAAAAGTAGAAAATAGGCCACAGTTTTGAAAAATAAAACTGCAGTATTCTATGTATTGTTTAAGATTTTATGACTCCTAAAATACTTGATATTGGGGTGGTTGGGGGAGAGAGAGAGGTATTACCGTATTAGGTTTCGCTTATGATGATAAAAAATGAATTTGAGATGCAAATAACAAAATAAATGAGAAGGTAACTCACATCCATAACCAGAAACAGAAGCACCGAGGTAAGAGAGAATACCCAAGTCCATTTAAAAAATTAAAAGGAAAAGAAATGATGATACGTAGAAAAAAGAGAGTCATTAACTATTCTTCTATAGTGTTGGCTACACCAAAGATTTTGGCAATTCCCAACGCTAAAACAGTTCCTACTATTTGATATATAAAATGGCTAATGTGATGTTTGCTACGTATCCACTACGATTAGTCATAAAGTTATAAACAAAAATCCGCTAAATTATCATACACTTTATTTTTAATTATAAGGTAGATATAATTTGACGCCATCATGCATACAAGCATCCCTAACCTTTTTAGTCATTGGTAGATCAATGTGACTATTTAGTTGAGTAATTTATGCTCCAAATGTTAGATGAAATACAAAATTTATCTGACGAAAGGAATTGATCTCTCTATCCAAATAACTTATGTCATTCAGATAGAGAACACTTCTAACATAGAAAAGGGTAAAGCAGTAACCTGGATAGATATTATTTCGAAAATATCTTCCCAGCTCTTCAGCCTGTCAAGTGAGCAAGGGAAAGAGCATTTGCTTTCAGAGAAAAGAACCAGTATATATGATTTAAAAATCAGCAGCAAATCAAAGAGAAAAAACAAACATATACATGATCAAACAGATATACTAGAACCTGTTTTCTGCCAGCATGTGTAAGAACGCCACCATATTTAAGAACCATCAAAGCTTCAACAGGTTTTTCTTCTTCACCTTCACCATTAGCTTTAGCTACTTTAACCCACTTTAGTGGCTTCAGCTGAACCTTTCGATAAATGCCAGAAAAGTGCCCCCCCTGCATAATAGAATGTTTACACTTTTATTGCATGAGGTATGTAAGAAGATTGGGTAACCTTTTGAAATCACAGGATTCGGTGTCTAAACTACAAAATCCAATAAATAAAAAAATTTACGATATTTAACCACAACATATTGAAATGGCAATGACAAAAAACTATGTATGTGGACCTCCTCTAAAACTGCTTTAACTTGACGAAGCTTTTCAGCATGCTCAACATCTTCTGCTTCACTATCGCTTTCTCTACCAGATCTATAGCAATATAAAATTTTGATTAGTTGAATGACAATAATTAGTTCTGACAAAAAAGTTTAATAAGCACCAACGGCCTTTGGCCCAATGCTATTCCTCACCTCACGAGTCTTAGGCTCCACAAAGTTGAGGGTTCCAGCCTCTTGAGAGGCATGTGGATATGTTTGTGTGGTGTGTGCGTTTCTCAAAAAAGATGCAATGTTTTTCAGGCTCGAGGATGGATGTGTAAAAGTAGTAGGCGTTTTTGCATGAAATGAATATTGACAAAGTGTGCACACATCAATTCTCTCTTTTCCCTATTGGTGGAAGAGTTTACGAAAACAAGGGAGAATACACAATATAAGCCTTATATAACGTATTAACCAATCCCCTCTCCGACATAATCAAAAAAGGTAAGATGGAGAAAAGAACTACTCCATTTTAATTTAATATTAGCGATACACTTTTCCTTTTTTGTTGGTCCGAAATTATATTAGAAGTACATTTCTAATTTTAGGCAATAAAAATAATGCAAGTACCAGTTCCAGACCATCATCACTATCATCACCACTATCATTATCGAATAACATCACACCACGCTATCAATATCGGGGGTATATTTGTAAACCAAAATTGTCTTTGAAAATCGTCTTTTTAAAAATGTATCTCTAATATTTGAACAGGCAGAGATACTATTTCTTAGGTAAAGATCACATTGAACAATACCTGGTACGTGGAACAAGAATCCGTGTGGCATCTAACAGATCTTGCAACTGGACAGCACTTTTCAATTTAGTCTGCCAGGCAGGAAAAAATTAGGAAGATAAATATCAATGCAAATTGTTGAGAATTTTCAGTAAAATGAAAAATATAAAGATAAGATGATACTGAGAATATAGAACCTCGGATCTAGGTTTTCCCCCATTGTATTTCAACATCAAATTCAATAGCTTTTCCTCAGTGACCTTCAGCTTCACCTTCTGTTTTGGAGTTCTATCACCACTGCTCATGTGAAACATAACGGGATGTAGGAAACAAACAAAAAGGTCAACTTACAACAAAAATAAGAAAAAGAATTTTGATCTTACTGCCGAATAATACAAATTACACAACGTAGTTCCTCAGACTGCCCAAATGTGCCAATAATCCCACTTCCCTGACGTGTTAGTCCCTCAGAAGGCTGGACTGGTTCATTAACTTTCCATGGCAAAACCGGTGGAATTGTTGATGAAAGATGTGGGGCTTTTGCATCTAAAAACATCTTCCTCAAAACGCAAGCAGCATCATCGTAATACCTGTAGTTAGCAACTGATACATTAATTAAACTCCACCAGAGAAGAAAACAAAATCATAGCAAATAAGGAAACAAATAACTTATGAATTAACAAATAAAATCTAAGAAGCAGGGATTCTTCTATAGGCCGTCGAATTCCCAAATCGGTGTGATTCTTAAGAAGGATTCTTGTGTAGATTTATCTTTTGTTTCGAATGATGAAATAATGCAAATATAACTAGTTTTTATGTTGTACTAGTAGTGTAATGTAATTTCAAAAAACTACCTAGGAAACTAATATGTAAATTTATATACATGTCGAATCCACAAATTCCCATTTTGTGAGATTTTTTGAACTGCCGAATCCCCGTATGACGAACCCGAATCCTTGCTTCTTAGAATAAAATTCAGCAAATTGTTTTCCTAGTTTAAAACATAAGGACTTTTCTGCTCAAAAAATCTAGTTTTTTATTCTTCTAAACACTTTACCAACCCTGCTCATTTTTATAGGAACAGCTTACATAAACGAGTGTTCTCATCTTGAAGGAACCAATCACAGAAGACCATGAGATAATTCATTGTGCGGTTCTTGTGGAGTGGGTCTAGTTGCAAAGGAATTAGTCCGAGATTCAAAGACATCAGAGAGCCCTCTATTTCAAAAATTATACTGAACTACAATTATTATAATAACACCATGATAATAACAAAAACAATATTAAGCTTAATAATGATGTGGACGATGTGGATTGAAGGAATATGGAGGGGTCAAGGTTTCCCCAGTTGTTAAATTGGAGAACAAAAAGAAAAGAAAAAAGAGGTATGATGTCCCAGGAGTGAGCAAAATTAAGAGGGGAGTGACTCATTTTTCAACTATTAATCACTTATTTACAATTGCCCTTCCATGCATGAATGAGAAATAATGATATCCACTAGACCTCCTTCCATCTTTGCTTCCAATACAACAAAAAGCAAGGAAGGATAGATGGCTTCAAGCATGGATAAACATCCATCCTTCTTATATTTCCTTCAACTCTCTAGACACCTATGCGACATGGACTCTTTGTTTTTCTTGAAGTACTTGTGACATACACTCGAAACCCGGACACACTCCATTTTAGTGTAAAAATGTAATAGACCTGAGGCATATTCGTGTTGGATTCTTTAAAGTACCCATATCCGAGCCGAGTCCATGTAACTTAGCTAGACACACCTATGGTCCTAACAAGCATATGCTATATAAGTGGTGAATGGATCATTATATGCTAGATAGTAACATCAGTTAACAGGGCAACTAACAATCCATTCAAACCCAAATGGAAAATAGACAAACAACTTTAGAATTGTGCAAACAGTAAAACTACACTGCAATATTAACATAATAATTGGTCTAATTGATCAAGAAAAATTAATATTACTTGTAGGAGTTCTTCACAAAACTCCACCCATTGACATCACAGACATATGAACGGCCCTCGCATCGCAAGAGATCAAACCCACAAACCTGTAAGCGCCAGGAAGATATATTGCATAAGTAAATCAAATAAAAAAATAGGTATACCATAACAAGCTATGAACTGCAACAAACTCATAAAATACATTAAAATAAAAAAACCTTGGTATGTCTCCCAAAACACTGGACAATCATGCTACGTAGATGCACTATTATCCAAGTCTACGCAAACACAGATAATAACTTATGCATGGATTTGCTTTGTAAATCATTCCTTTTTCAACTTGTATTTTTTTTGGAGCATGGAAGCTAGGGGGCCTATCCACGGGATTAGCCAAAAATTGTAATATGATTGGACACTCATGTTACTTTTTTTTAAACAAAAAGAGGAAAACAAAAGAAACTGAATGTGAAAGAAATTATGCAGTACCGAAAGCTTGAAAAAGGGTTTTGGGTAATTTTTACAATGCAAACAAATAGAACTTTGAATAAAACTATTCAAATGTCCAGTATCAATGGATTTAATTGTGATGGTCCAGCTCATCGATTCACATATCTGCTACTGACAACTGGTGCCCAAATCCATCAAGTACGTACTATCTTGCAAATCATTCTTTGTTTTTACAGTCTTGAAGATCAGCATAATACCCAGTAGCTGTAAAGTCACTAGACTACACAAGTTAGGCAAAACCTCCTTGGGGTTCATTTGGTCTTAAGTTTTACAGACAAGCAGCAGACTATGGAGACCCAAAAAATCCCAATTGCATAATGTGTGTATAATGTGTTTGTTTGATGGCAAGACTAATGCTGACCACTTCCTCCATAGCCTGTGTCGCAACTCTGCTGTTATTTGTATGTTAGAGTAAGGTGGGAGAAAGTTAGGTTTCCCTTCTATTAGTGTGAAAAGCCATTCCATGCAGATTTTGAGATCCGACTTATATTCCAACATGCTATGCTTTTTTGTTACTGGGAAAACCGCTGTTCTCTTATGGATTTAGGAAACAACTCACAGGAATATCTCCTTTCCTTTTTTTCTTTCTTTTAGAAGATACAGGAACAAGACAATCAACCAATTGAGAGTACACCTCCAGTAGGTACTCCATCAGACTTTTCAGATAAAACTTGCATGGATCAAAATGAACTGAATTCATAAGTATGATCTGGAATGCTGATACGCTAAACACATTTGTAGCCCATACAATCAAGCATTCCATGAGATTTCCTTTTTTAGATTCACCACGAGATAGATCTGCTGCTCTCCGCTGAAAGTTCATAGTTATATACTTCCCTACTCGTTTATTTCTAATTCTTATCCCTCGCTGTCTTTTGTGACCTTACTTAATCTCTGATTATATGTTCTTTTGTGAACTAAGTGAAAAATGACACAACAAAGAAAAAACTGGAAGTTTGAAGAAGAGAAAGACGTAAAGATCAAAGAGGAGATAACATTTCACAAGCTAATAAATAAAGAAGATGAGAATAATCATTAGGAACACCTTGTCAATAGCAACAACAAATTGACTAAATGAAACGTGCTGAGATTGACTTACTGCTTGCCTGAATGCAATGCAGACCTCTCTTGCCATCTGCTTCTCAGTAGGAGTGAGTAGCACAGGATATCTGACCTGAAAAAAGGAGTAACAATAACATATACATATCAAATGCAATTCAAGACCAACAGCTTGAGAATTTCCTGGAAAAAGTTTTTCAATGGAATCCGTCTTTAGATCATACCCCACAGATACTAAAAGAGAGGTAACTACTTTGAAAAACGAAGACTATTTGAAAAGTTAAAAAGTAATAAATATTTACTTCTTTGCCATCAGGATTTCTCATAACGACACCATCAACAACAGGAGATTTCCTTGCCTCTGCATGTGCATATTCAGGGCCAACTGTATAAACCTACAAGAATTAGGGGCACACTATTATATACAGCAATAGATCAAACCCCAAAACTACAATATGTAAAAGTGTAGCATTTCTTGAATTCTAACCTTTTTGGTCCCTCACCTTTTCATTTGTGTGCATTTAAAATATTAAATAGTGCTATGCAATATTCTATAAGCAGATATTTACTGCATGAGAATTTTTATTGAGTTTTCATATCTATTCTTCTGACTATTCATTCCAATAGTTACATGTAAAAGAGTTGAGAACAAGAAAAGGATGCTATGTGACTTAACTTCAATATAGTAGCATTACCACATTAAGCATTGTGCATGCTGCTTTATATAATAACTGAAACAAATAATATTATCAAAATGCTACTTAATCGCAGATTGCAACCTTGACATCTGTTCCTCCAGTTGGCATAAACTCCTCGTACAAATATGATCCTTCACGTCTCACTCTTCTTACCTCAGGATGAAACTCACTTGACCGATTGCCAACCTAATTACAGAAAGAAGCTTAAATGAACTGAGAATGCATCTCAACAACAAATATGCCAGTAATCGCATTAAATGAAGAACTTGTATTGAAAGAATAAATTCAATCATATATTACTTTAAACAGAAATTGCAGGTTCTAAACATCAAAATGGGTAATTTTGACCCAAGCATGACAGAAGATGTTATTCCTTCGAGGTGTCTTCCATTTTACCCACTTCTTTGGGTTTTTGTCAAGTTAATTAATTTCCAACGTAGGCTAGAACAACCATAACATGCATAGAGAAAAGCAAAAATTTTATAAGAGAGAATGATTATGCAGCGAGGAATGTCAACCAATGATTTTAAACTCATACAATCTTGGAGCTTGTTTACGTATATGACCGGGTGTTTTTCTTCAACAAGATATCTTGTGTACCACTCATCCTCTTCACTCATTACTTCCCTAGAGCACCTCATCTCGTCATTCAATAACCAACAATAATTGAGAATGTCCTTGAAGGATAAAAAAATATTTTCTTTCAGAAATAAGAGGGCAAGGATGAGTAGAAGTGAAAGATTAGTAAGAAGTGCAGAGCATTGGAGCATGCAGGTGAAATTACCTAAGAGCACAGAACAGTTATCGAGATGAAAATAGTCGATAACTAAGCATGTTCACTCATTAAACTCAAACATTTCATTGTTTGAATCATTAACATACAGTAAAACCTCGATAAAATAATAACCTCGATTATATAATAATTTTTTCCAATCCCGACTTGGGCCAATGGGTTAAAGTAATAACCTCGCTAAATGCATGTAATAATAAAAAAAATTAAATCTTTAAGGACCCAATAAAAATATAAAGTAATAATTATTGAATTATATATATATATATATATATATATATTTTTTTTTTTTTTTTTTTTATTTTTTTTTTTTTTTTTATAAACCAAATCTTTCAATCCATTTACAATACACTTACAATAATCATTTCTTTTGAAAATATGCATCTATAGTCAAATCAAACTTTTGTTGCACCCATGCTTGCATATCTTTTTGACTAATAGCTGGATTCTCTTTCTTATATTCACATATTACACTACTGATTTTATCGGTTAAAGTTGATATTTTTACACCTTTCAAATGATGAGAAAAACTTTGAGAAGAAAACATTGTACTTTGAATATATCTTTCAAATATCTAACTTTTATAGGTAAAATTAAATCTTTTCATTTGCTAGGTAACATGAACTAAGTATTTAGGGAAATTAACTCTCATTAAAAATATTTAGTTTTTATAGATTCAAATAATATAGGTAAAAGACTAGTTTTCATTTACTATGTACATGTACTTAGTTTTTAGAAACATTAAATTTTACTATAACTTTTGAGATTTTCTAGATTCAAATATTACTTTTTATTATCACATACAATGTATATGTTTATATTAAAAAAACTCTCTCTAAGATAATAAATATTAATTTATCGATAAATGAATAATCTCACTAAATGAACATTTTTTTCAGTCCCAAGCATATTACTTTATCAAGGTTTAACTATAGATGGTGTAAAAGAACTAAATCATTAGGGTTTTTTGCTTTTATGGCATGTTTTTACTACTTGGCATATCTAAGATATCTTAGATATAAAAGATATCCATCGATATATTAAGCCACCAATATCTAAGATAGTTTGTTTGTCTTTACTTTAGTATCCTATATCACTAACACCGATACTTTGAGCCATGGTACTATAGACGATATTTGATTAGTCTAAAGATAGCTGGGCCGCACCAATATCCCACCTATAACACCAACATCGATACATTGAGCCATGGTTATATAGACAATATTTGATTAGTCTAAAGACAAAGGGGATGCATCAATATCCCCACAACCATAGGTATATTAAATAAACATGCACTCGTAAAGTGTCTGTGCCTCACGAGGGCTATAACTGAAGCTTGTTACATCACACGTCAACATGAAGTTATATATCAGCAATTCGAAATTATGCAAATGTAACACAAAGATTGCTATGCAAGAGTTATAATTGGAGTTGCTTGTCAGAATGGAAAAGGAAGTTCCTTATCAGCAACTTAAATCCGAAATGAAACAAAATAATAAACCATATCAAAGTTCTCACCTTTCGAAACAATTCTTTCATGCCCCCACCTGCCGAACTAGGGTAATATATCATTATGCTATGGTTGTCACCTTCAAGGGAACACAAATAAATCTATTATTTTACGGTACAAGTATCAGCCATACCTTAATGTGTTGACACATCAAGAGGATTGATTTCTTAGTAGAAACGTAATATTAACTAAAGCATCAAAAGGAAAAATATTTGAGCAATGGCATAAATCAATATAGTTGTCATTTTAGCCATGGTTATTTTATTATCCACACTTAAAGATATTTGGATAATGTTAATTACACATCATCAATGTTATTAATTTCAGTGGCATTGTTACTTTGACCTACATCTTCAGTATTACTGATAGGAGGACTATAAGGCCAAACATATATTACAATATAAGTTGAAATGCCTTGCAGACCTTTACCATATTTAAATACGTTTAGACCTCTTTTGTTATCTATAATTCCATAAACAATTCTACATTTAGGAATTCACCAGATTATGTTTGACTACTCCCAAATCTATTAGTCTAAAAAGACTGAAGCATATAACTCACGAGTTTAAAACTCGACCAAATTGAATATAACTATAAAGATCTAGGAATAACGATCTCTTTGAAATATGCCTCTTTTGTCTATAATTTATACTCTAAAATTTTCCTTTTCATTTAATATAAATCTCTCTTCGGAAAAGTATAAGTAAATACAAATCAACTTTCATAAGACGAGAAGAGAAGTGTTATGTACTCCAAAATAAACAAATTCAACTATATCTTACTCCATATTTCTTTTATCTAATATAGAAAATACTACTCCTTGTCTCCCTTTTCTTTTATTTTTCCTTTTCAATAATTCAGAGAGATCACTTATCAAAAATGTAAATGAAATTTTAAAAAAACTATTTTTTTCCAAAGAAACAAATCTTCATATGTAATGTTGGTTTCATACTTTCACGAGACCACCTTTAATCAAATAATCCATGGCATCGAATGATAAATATGTGATGAAATTTGCAACCAAAAAAGAGAGATATCATTTTACTTTTTCTGACAATAAAACCTCACCATCAACTGGTTTCTCCACAAAAGGCTTCCAGAAACGGTTCCCTTCAACCTCAACAAAATCTTCTTCCTCAACAAAATAATCCAAATCTTGATACGGCACTTCTCTATTTACAAGGGCGTATCTTGGAACAGGGATGCCATACATTTCAAGACGCTGTATTATTCAATTATATCAATTAAAGAAAAACATAAACAATTTAATTGATGAAAGTTAAAAAGTATGTGTTAAAAGGTGACAGAGTGAAAAGAATATTACGAACACAATACAGTTTCAGAATGAAATTTACACACACACACACTAACAACAGCTTCTAGTATCTAAACCCTAACAACAAAGAAAGAACAGTTCAAGAACATATCTGAACTTAATGCAAGCACATGTTTTAAATCGACAACTGTTTACAACTAACCTGCAAAAAACAGAAGGTAGAATCAATAGACTACATCAAGATGTAGACATACAGTAATGGTTTGATATAAAAGGAAGTGCTAACTATAATAAGTCAGGGAAAAGGAAAAATAAAGAGAGAGAATTTGCAGATTATGAACTCGAGACTAGCTGTTTGACTAGGTGTTTTCATAATTAGCAGATTATGAAGATGCCAAGCTATACAATTTAATTGGCCTGGTTTGGTTTTAATTTTCTCATGAACCCAACCAAATAAAGGTTTGGGTTTAATTAATCATTATACAGACCAATTAGACCAAAACAAACTGAACAAACAACAACCACAAGAAAGTTACATACTTTATGTCATTCCATTCGAAATAAATTTATAACCCTAATGTCAACAAAAATTGCAAAGTTTCTAGAATAAGATTCTCGCTGAATTATATATCAATTAGTTTCAATCAGAATACATTGTACTTCTCTTAAAACTGAGCAAAAGTTCAAACAAATCGACCAGCCAAAATCCAAAGAAAATTGCTAACTCATGGTTTGATTTGGTTTGTATTATCTTTAGTTGTATTAATTTGATTCTAAACGGCCAAGGTCGGGATGATTTGAAACTAGCACATATATTTAAACCGCCCAACCCACTCAATGTATACCCGTACCGTCAAGATCAGATTTCAGTAGCCACCTCAACATCTTGACTTCAAATTCAAATTTTCATCAGATCAGAACTTGACGGATATCTCGTTTTAGTGGGAGTCAAACTACGATGTCCCAGTCATTTACTTCTTTAAAAAATCAAAGCTCCTCATAGAGCAGAGAAATGTCTCGACAATCCGCAATAATAGGAGAGATGGGTCCAACAATAATCCTCAACCTCAGTACAAAATATTTCGGGCTATTTAGAAAGTCAATCATCATGTAACCAGGTGCTATACCATCATCCACCAGTTATTATATCCTTGTTCACCTATCTAGTTCAGTAAAGACGCATATATTGACCATTTCTACATGTAAACCATGCACAAATACATACCTCATATACTTTCCTTCGATCGTGAAGCAGGTATTGGGGATCCAATTCGTTTACAAGGAAAGGCCTGAAACAAAGAATGCATAAAGCATCATGAGCCGTGGGGACTTCCTCAAGGTGGTAAAAAATGGCGGATTTAGAAGGTGAATCGACCTTCCAGTGACTATAACACTTAGACGTCGCCTAGGTGAAAACCTAGGCGGAGTCCAAGCGGCATCCCTTTGTATGATTTCTTATATTTTATCAGATATTATGAGGACTAATATGTAAGAAATACTTAATTGTAGAACAAATAAGTTGATCAACAACCATGAGGAATAACAAATATGTAATCAAAAGTTTAATGAGCTTATCAAGATTCCTTCAGACTTGTCATTAGATATGGACTACAGTTTTTGTACAAGGTAAAAGATGGTCCAGTATATTATTCTTCCTTCCCTTTTATTTGACAGATCTCTTTTATCAAACTGTTCATCGTGTTCTTTTTTGTATTCTACGTAGTAACAAAGCAATCACGGATATTTGCAGCAACCGCAAAACTACTTCACAAAGTTGTTGATTTTCACGGTGTGATAAGGTAACAAGTTATTCATCTCTATCTCTTCATTTCTTCTCCGCCTAATTGCTATGTCGACCTCTTAGAAACCGCCCACCCTTTTCAGACGTTTTTTAGCCCCTAACAGAAATTTATGGGCTCTTCCTTCTACTGACACCTAGGCAGTCTTTACAACATTGGTCTTACTAAAGGAACTATGAAAGGACACAAAGCAGCACTCAAAAATTACACAGACCCAAACATTAGCATAATGGTACTAAGAATAAGAGTAACTTGAAGAGAATATCCCCTGCAATATATCTAGCAAGGAAAAATATCATATCAAATTTTAATGTCCTTATTTAAAGAGTATATACACAATAAACAAGGACAGCATAACTAGATATTTATGTGGAAGGCGTCTAAATTTTTGAATGCAAGTGTAGTTTTTCAACTGCAGAGAGCATCTGATTTATCCATGTCATACCACCGAACGATCGCTATGTCTTTAATTGTATGGAAATCTCTATTCTCACTACAGATCTGAGAATTAAGTGTTTCTATTACATAATTGAATACCAACAATTTTTAAAAATACAATTTTAAGAAAAAGTACAAAAATAATAGAATCAAATACTTACTTCCTTAATGCAGCATATGCTTGAGCTTTCTCAAGGGGGTACCCAGAAGAATAAAAGGCAATCAAGCAATCACATATTGGCCACCTGAATAATATAAGTATATAGAGAATTCAGTCAGTGGTATAAACCATTAAAGACAAGTGAAGGAAAGTGGCTCAAGAGTATATAAGAAAATAATCAAATAAAAGGACTAATAATGACGATGTAATATTGGACAGTTCACAAGCAGAAAAATGTTAATTCCTTTATGGGTTCTACGATTCCACTCATCTACAAACGTCCACGTAAAGAGTCCACAAGTACAAGACAAGATTTGGAGACAACACGTATAGGCTTACGTGACTTTTCTTTAATAATTAATATTTGAAAAAACATATATTTGTAAATTTATAATCAATCACATATATGTCAAGTTACTTACCATAAAATGTAAATCACACATTTGTCAGCATGTGATATCCAGAAGTATATCATGGCCAAGTTTGAAATTTTATCTCAAACTATGACGCAGACAAAGTATCAACCATGTCTGTAACTGATTCAAATCTGGCTAACCTAAGCTGCACTATCCAAGTTTGCCCACATAGCAAACAGGCTAACGAATTCAGTTCTAACTGAGCTCAATTATCTACCATATGAGCTTGATCTGAACTTCTCTCAATCCTAAGCTAAGCCTCAATGACTGATAAGTTTAGTTCAATTACCTCGTTCAAAAATTATGAATGTTTCTTACATGATCGTTGAGGTGGTTCTGGAAAATACAAGTAAATTGAAGGATTGAAATTTTCCTACACTATTATTCCTAGTTTGTTTTCCTCCATTTTTTTTTTCTGTTAATCTTTTGTCTAGTTTTTATTATGTTATGTTTTTAAACATAGAAATCTAACAAAATTGAAATACTTTTCCTATGAGGCACTACCTAGAGTTCCATTTCTTTGTTTGAACAATAACTCGTCCCTGTGAGTAGTTATAGAGTGAAATGGACCTAAACTGTTGAAATGATTTAGGAAACTAGAAAAAAATTGCATATTAATGGTAGCTAAAGTTGAACTATATAATTATATTTGCCGCAAATTTGGACTAAACTAAACAACAGTCAGTGGAAAATCACTGCATATCAGCACTTCAAAACACCAGAGGTAAAATCTGAGGTCTTGGATCTAATTTTCCCTTCTAAGGGTGGACTTGTATTCTCCATTTGATTCGACTTGATTGTTCTAGGTATATATAATTTATCACGAGGGTAGATTTTTTTTAATTTCAAAAAAATATATGATTAAGAAAAACATTGACATTATGAAATCTACCTCTCTATTGGTTCCTCGAGAATAACTTTGTCACCAAAATGTATGATCTACAGCAAAAAGTATAGCACAAATGTCATGATAAGGAACACAGCACTTATTCCAGTCAACTAAACTACTGACATAGATTCGAAAACACTGTATTGGAACTATTCCTAATACTAGCGAGCATAAATTCCAAATCATATTATCCGATACCTGAAATTCGCCAAATGATTGTAGCCTATCCAAAATTTGGCCCATAGGACCGGAGAAAACCTAATTAAAAAGAACCAGAAAAATAGATAAAAGGTGAATCAACTAGAACCTAATGAAAAAGGGAGACACTACTGAATATACAGATTCGCATAAGCAAAATCTTTACAAATTTTTTCCAATGTTTTTTGGTAAATGAAGCGACAAGAACAGAACCTCGGAGCCGCATTTCACCTTCTTTTCCATTACACAAACTCCAATGGTTATTTTTCCATAACACCTTTTCTCATTGGTATTCTTCATTACTCCCCCTCTCTCTCTAGTAATGTACCTCCTTTTCTGTACCTCTAAGCTTCTTCACCTTCACATCTCAAAACTCGTTAATTAAATCGAAATCTCATTAAAAAACAAAAATGGAAGAAAATTGAATAACGAAATCAACGAATCGTTACCAGAGAAACAAGAATCCCGGCGAAAACGGATGGAATTCACAACGGCTACGTTTTCGGCAACGCTTTGAATGTTCTACGGATTCCGTAACGATGAGGCGGTGTGTTTGTTATATCTCTATCTCTCAATCTCTCTGTATATACACATACACATCTTTATATATCTTTGTATTTGTTGCTAGAATCACGGGAAATACGCGCATGATAACTAACAAAGATTTTTATTTTTATTTTCTATTTCGTCATACAATTTATTTTTAAGGAAGGATTTGGAAATATTCTGAAAATTGAGAATTTAGTGAATTTAATTTATATAAAAATATACTATATAAGAAGGTGGACTGGAATTCACTATGGATTCTGGAATATACAAAAACCACGGGGTGGAATGGAAAGTGGACTTGGAAAGGCGGGCTTTATTATAGATTTTAGATTTTGGAGTTTTATAATTTGAATGTATGGTTCCGCATGAGGATTGTTTCAAGTATTTGTCTAGTAGACAAGTGGTAGAGTCTAGTGGGGATTCTTTTGATTTATTTAAATATTCATCACTTGAATGTCACATTATACTGTCCCCCCAAGCATTGGGACACGTGATGGAATCAGCTAAAGGGTGATCATGATTTATGTTGAGCACTTGAACATATGGATCCAATCCTTTTGAGGAGCTGATATTATCACACACATATGGCGGATCGTTTAATCCGACTCTAACTCGTATTCGATCTTAATTGAATAGTTGTATAAATAAATTTAGTCGAGTTGATCTTAAAATATTTAATCAACCATAAATTTGTATTCAAAATCAATTTATTTAAATATTTAAACTAATCAATTTGAGTCAAACACGAACCGAATAATATAAATTAATCGAGTTTATTTGAACTTTAAAATTTAATCCGAATCAAGTCGAGTTTAAAATTTTTAATGAACAAAAAATCATTTTAAGATTGAATAATTTGTTTTCTCGAACCGAGTCAAACACCAGCTTGTTCGTGAACAACTCGGTTCATTTACAACCCTACACACAAATTTATATGTATATACACAGAGATTCATATTAGCTATTTTAATTCATACTCATTCTTTATTTTCTTTAAGGTTGTCACACATTTGTTTATAGTTTATCTTCCTTAATTAAAAAAATAAAATTGATTGTGGACTACTTGTCAATTTTAATATAAATAGAGTATGAGATGGAGTATAAATAGAAACAGTTCAATAACAAATTGAAGCAGTTCAACCAAAGGCGCATCTTTTATTTCAGCATTTGTAGGCAAGAAATTATCACAAACCATTTAATTACATGTGCAATAAATTTTAGTGTTTTGAAAACTAAATTGAATTAACAGAATTGAACAATCGGAGCTTTTCTTTTCTTTCTTTATTTTGAATTGGGAACCATATTTCGAATTTATCATTACAATGAAAGCTATGTATGATATTTATGAAACTAGAGGAGAAAATGGTAAATATTAAATTGTGATTATGACATTTAAGAAATTAAGTTGGTTTAATTATTGCAATATTAACGGAAAAGATAGAGAAATCAAATAAGTAGGAGAAAGAATAGATATCGTCAAAAATCGAAGATATTTTAAATGATAAAAAATAAATTAACATGTTAATCGTGTTTCATTCAAAATAAATCAAATAAAAAATTGCAGGTGTAATAAAAAATAACGATAAATTGAGAGAGGAGAAAATAAATAAATAAAGAGCCAAAAAGTAATAGAGAATTGTGCATGAATTAAGATGGTGGCCATTGCAGGTGATATTTTTTTCATCGAGAATGACTCGTGTCTACTAATGTAATCTCTATAAATATTTAAAAATTCCAAAGAATAACTTTAGTGACTGTTCGTTCATTTTCGTTTTTCACATTTCTTGATATTGTGTTTGGTTTTTTTCTTTTCTTTTGATCTCGTATATAAAAGGGCTGCGCGTCTTCATCAAATAATAGAGCAGAGCTAATACATTTCTTCCATCTTATAAGTTAAAAGATAAGTTATAAGTTAAAGTGGCGGTCGAAGATGATAAAATAAAATAAACGTATATATTTCAGATAAAATCCTCATATTATTGATTATATAGAATAATTATAAAAAATGATATGAAAAAAACACACCCTCAATTTTTGACTATAACAATTCCATATATCATTTTGAATTCAATGAGTCTATTCTCTATTTTGTCTTTGGTCGAATATACAAGTACTCAGTTACACAAGAAAACAAGCAAAGCAAACAAAAATAGCCTAACAAGCCATCACAAACGAAACTACGACATAAAACACCTCATTGATACACTCAGTCAAACCCAAAACACCACAACCAACGGAAATGACTATAGAGACTAAGGTGATGTTTGTTTGCAATGGTTAGGCGCTTAATGAACCCGCTAGCTTACCGAATAAGTGAGAGTAGTAATCAGAGTGTTTGTTTGAAAATTTCATTAAGCAATGAATGCTTCTTATTGTCTCCGGACGAAAAAGAGAGATGAATTATGCTTATTCGGTAAGCATACATCCTTGACCAGTATGTGAGTACACAATATTATATTAGACAACATTTTTTGATATTTTCTACCACTACTATTTCTACTTTCTTTTTTCCCATCGTGAGTTCAGAATTCGTACTTGTACGGTTAGTAATGTGATTGATGCTTATATCTAATTTATTTTAACATTAAAGACTTAGTTTATTTTACATAAAATAAATTTGTAAAGTTATATAATTTAAAATTGAAGTTTATTATTTTCTCTTAAATAATCTCAAAGATAAATATTTTACAGAACATAACAATGTCTCTTAAATATAAACTCTTATACTTTCACTTATTCATATTAAAAATGAAATTATAGGATTTCAAAGTAATATTATCTTATAAAATAAATTTATAAACAAATTCTATATTAAACTATACTTTCTTTATAAACAAAATTATATGCCTTGTTAATTTAATTTTTTTTCTTAATATATTATCTCGACTAACTTGGAATTCGTGTGCCACACAAAAATTATTAAATATAATTACAATTAATCTTATAGAATTTCAATATGTTATAAGTAATAAAAAGTTGTTTCTATCACGTGGTTGATTGGGACGATTTGATTGATTAATACAATTGAGTGGATTCATTTTATTAATTTAATTAAACAAGTTAATTCAATGGTCCTTGGAATTAATCAATTCACTAATATATCAATTAATTTACTAAGTTATTTTTTATTAATCAAGTTATCTTTTTATATTATTATTGTTATTATACATTGTGAAAAATTAAACATGATAATTGTAGTTTTATATATAAATGAACAACAACAACAACAATAATTACAACAACAACAATAATATGATAACTAATTATATTTATTTTTATAAATAATTAAACCTTTTTTAGATATTACAATTTAGAACCGTTAAAAAGAGTATTAACAAAATTGTGTATATTCGGACGTTATATTAAGTCAATTATCAAACAAACTTATTTATTCAGCATTCAACATTTTAAATTGCTCTTATTAATTTAGAATCATTTAGATTTTATATTCAATACTTAATGTTTAACCAAACAAATGAGGCCTAAGACAACTAAGTTGATTACAATAAAATAATTTAGAGAAATATTAAATCAAATCTCATTACTCATTCCGTCTTATAATAAGTGATATTTTAATTATTTGTACATATGTTAAGGAAATTAAACTTTATATTAAAATTTTGATAGTTTGATATTTTTACTTTAATTAAAAATATACAAAAGAAGGAAAAATTATGTAAAGGGAGAGAGTGTGACACAGATAAAAAAAATGAGATAAAGTAATTATTTTAATAATTTACTCAAAGGTAATTTAAGAAATATAAGTGATAAATTATAAGAATATATAAAATATCAATGTTATAAAAAAACTTTAAACTCTAAAATATCACTTATTATAAAAGAGATGAGTACTTCGCTAGGCCAAAGTGCATCCGCTGATGACGCCTCCACAATACAAAAGTGGCGCACCGCATCCCCAAACCAAGACAAGAGAACAGAACTAAGAAAAAGGACCGAAACCGTAGTTAGGCTAATGTTCATTTATTTTTAGAGGGCAGTTACCCAAAAGAACGAGCTTTTGTTTCATTTGGAAAAACATTCATTCCATCCTTGGTTTGGAGTTTCCGATGACCAACTTGCTTTCTGAACTCTGAAATTGTGTTTGGGTTGAGACAACAAAATGAGAGGAAAAATACATAAAAAAATTTTGAAGAAATTTAGTGGAAAGTAGTAATGAATGAGTGATAAGGATTAATGAGATAAAAAATCATAATAAAGAAAAAAAATGAATTATTCATTTTTCTTACTCATGAAATAAAAATTACATATAAAATAAATGGTTTATTCAACTACCTTCTTCAACCATATAATTCTGTAATTTTCTTTAATAATTACATTTAAATCAAATTCATTCTCTTTTTCATTCTATTTCTTTGATCCAAATGCAGCCTCATCCTATTTCTTTGATAACGCCGCCTGAAGGTGTATATCATTTGTTGGTGCGGCGTTACATGCATAGGTAAGTATTCTACCACGTATTTGGTAGCTTAATGATGCACTAATGCAGGAAGTTAGTTTTAATAGGAATGCAATGCATATTACACAGACTAATGCAAAAGAACTTAAAAGAAGACGGCTCTTTATTATTTTCTGTTAATAGTGGGTACATTTTATAAGTTTCCATGAATAGCTAACCAAAAGAATGCTAAAGGCAATGGAGTGACTCATTCTTCCTAAGTTCCTATTAACAAAATACACATAAAGACATTTAGGTAAACATTGCTCCACTAATTGAGATTGGTATTCTTTAGTAAAATTAAGATATTATTGATTTCAATGACTAGATTGAAACTCGGTTGGTGGACAATGCTGCTGTTTGTCAAAACTTACGAAGGATAGAAGAAACTTACCTAATAATCTTCAGATCTGTATGTATCTGTTGGTGATGACTAATAGATCTCTTTGCTAAAAAAACAATTACATATCGCATCTTACCCAACAAAGAACAAAATATTTGTTAGGATTATTGATCGACCATCCTCCACCTCAAATATATTGAGATTATCTTTCTCATATTTTCTTCCGCTATTATTATTTTACACTAAATTCATTCTCTTAAACTCCATTCAAGCAAAATTCAAAAGCAGCGTTAGCTCTTTATTTTTTTTCCCAAAAAGAAACTAAATGTTCTTGCACCGTACATATGAGGACTGAATGCTCATACAAGGACTCTATTACATCCCACAATACGTTTGAGACGGCAAAAACAGAGTCAGCCCGCCCATGGTTCATGTTTAGATTTCACCTCAGCAAATGAGGTTGTTTGCTGGAAATTCCAGTAACTACTAATAACAACAAAAATCTGAGTATAATAATACACATGAAAAACTTACATAGGACACTTGGAATAATGGAAGACACGAAAAGACTAATGAGGTCGAGTGATTGATCATGAGCCTTGCTCCCATGTACACTTCAAAAATAAATGCTCCCTTCATCTCACAAAAAGAGTACTAAAATTACTAAGCGTGCTTTCTCAAAACTCAAAGCAACTCTTTCTAAAAATCATCATAAAATTCTACCTACAACTGTAGTCTTTTTTTCTCTCTTTGATGTTTTATAACAACTATATCTACTCTTTTCCGATAAAAGTTTGCGCTGCAGGTGATTACACTACCACTGAATGTAATATACAATCGATTCAATATGTATGCTACGATTTGGGGATATTCAATTTTTGAAGTCAAACAACATTCTCTTTCAGTGTAGCAGAACTTGCAATGTTACCGATGGTAGTACCTGCTATGTATCCACCAGACCAAGCATTCTGCAACAGTCAACAGTTAATATTTATTGAGGGCACTAAAGAGAATAAAGTAATTAGTTACACTTCCTTGGATTGCATAGAAACAATTGTATTATGACAGTAACATTAGGATCAAACAATACTGGACCCCCCCACTCCCCCTTCTTTTTTTTCTTTTCTGAAAGAGGTGATGTAAATCTAGAACTACAATATTAGGATTGAAGGTTGAAAATAACCATACACTATCTTGAGTATTTTTGGGTGAAAGTAAGGTAAAATAACTTGAGGTGATAATTGAATAGAACAGCTGAAAGACCACTGAGTGCTTGCTGATTTAGTTGTGCAGATAGGTCAAGGAGAAGTGCTATAAGGTCAGGTCAAAAGGTCAACATCAAGCAAGCAAATACAGAAATGGTTTAGGTTTAAGTATTGATGCAGCTTATTGTCTCTATAAATCCCTTACGTACCTGAAAATTGAAACCTCCAGTAACGCCATCAATATTCAGAACCTACAAGAGATTAAGACATAATAATAACTAAACTATAGACCTGCTAACAGAGTCACTATGAGGAGATAGCAGTACCAAGAAGCAAACTAAGAGACATTACCTCTCCAGCAAGGAATAGACGCGACTTGAGCTTGCTCTCCATAGTCTTCAGCGAGATCTTTAGAAAGTGTGACAGAGAGTTGCACATAAAGAAACCTTTAGAGAAATGAGGGATGGAAAACTGGAGGAGGAGGAGAGACAAAGATAGAGACAGAGATCACCTCAGATAGAGGAACACCTCCAGCAGTGACAAATTCATCCTTAAATTGCCCCTATATAAATCCAAGTTGTTCTGTCAACCAATGATTGCTGGAAATTAAAATTTTGAATAAGAGGCAGTGCGACATACCTTTCCCTTAACTTTAAATGAAGCGTGCTTCAAAAGTAAAGCAACAGTCATCAATGAGTTATTCGAAATTGAAGCCCACAATATATCTCCATCTTGTCCCTGTGTGAAAGTCAAAGTACAGAAAAATTATTATCAATCATTCGCAGATTTTAATCAAATTTTGTCAAGACGAAGTATCTGATAACCTCTCGATCTAACAGGTACTTCCAGAATCTTTTCACAATTCCAAGTTCTGAAGGATATGAATTGAGTACTTTATGCTTCTGCAAGGAGGAAAAAGCATTTGATTATAGGTCAAATGGAAGATAGATATAATAGCATAAATTACCATTCCCCATAAAAATTAATAATGGTGAGTGATTTTACCTCAAAAGAAATTTGAAGATTAATGACAAGGGAAAATTGCCAAAGTGTTAACAGCAATGTTTATGTACTTTTCAGAGACAGCATTGCAGTAAACTTATAATCTGTCTCTTCCAAGTTCTAGAATTAGATATACATTTCAACTTATTTGAAGTTAATATGTTTGCAGAATAAATTTAATAACTGATATGACCTCATTTGAATTTCAAAAGGAATAAAATAGTAAATTGGTATGACAGTACTTTTTAGTTTCTATTTAGCTCACATGAAAATTATAGACTTATCGATTTTGAATTCTAAGATTTCAAGGCTGAAAGATGTATCTCTAACTGAAGGAATAATTTGTTTCAGCAACCACATTCGAATTGGTTTCAAAAGTTAACTTCAGAAACACGATGATAATTATTTTTCTACTATCTATCCCCTTATTTAGGTAATTATAAGAGCAAGCTTCCCTTCAAATGAAAGAAAGAAGCTTAAAACTTACAAAAATGAATTTCTAAGAAAGCACTTAATAGTAGAAACCGCAGATTGAGATTTTCAAATTAATGTACCGCAAACTGGCTCTTGTGTTGAATAAGAACAGACTTCACATTTTCAATGTGAAGATTAGGAGTGAAATCCACATAAAGTATCCCTGCATAAACAGGTGTTGTGTTTAAGTTAAAATTTATGTCTATAATATGGATATATTAGCTGAAGAAGAAATATAACTCACCTTTATAATCTGTACTGGAGAGATGACGGGCGCCCCAAGCAGATAATCGAAGAATTACTGGCCCACTAAGTCCCCAGTGTGTAACAAGCATCGGTCCTACCTAGGATTCCAAAATCGTTGTCAGCTCACAGGTCTTCTCCATTATCGAAACCACCAAAATAAGATAAGCATGCCTGAGTAAGTTGTTGTATATTCTTTTGAACAGTTTCTAGCTCCAATTTTGCTTTAACCTTGAGGAATGTAACCTAGAGATAAATAAAGATAACAATCATAAATGAAATGAATTAATAAAAAATGGAGAATTTCACATGAAACAGCAATATACTAAAGAGTCCCCAATACAATTACTTATCTGTATAAACATATAGAATGATTGAGTAGGACACTACAACAGGCAAAAGTATCTTATTGACTCGTTTAAGATATTCTAGTGAAGTCGAGCCTAAATGAGTCAAGTTGAGTTGGAGAAATGAAATGCCTCGTCAGTTTTACAGCTAGGGATCGAGAAAAAACAAAATGTCATTAGAAGAATAAAAGATACAATTTTCCAAATTCTTCACATCACTGGAGGCCATCACGGACCCCGTGTCTTCAAGAGTAAGAAGGATGGAATTTCCTATGAACTCCTGACACAGAGTTGATCTTTGTGTGTATAAATGAACGGGAAAAACAATGCAACCTCTACATATACCGCGAGGACTACTTTCAAATTACACTGTGGCGTATACTCATGCGAGGGGATTACAAGAAAGAAGCTTCAAATTAAAAATTGACATATTATATAAAGGTCCCATTAATTTTATGCAAAAATCTTCATAAAGGAAACTCTCAGTTACAATCATACACCACATAAAGAAGTTGAGTCTTTCTATACCACTGAAGTTTTGAAAGTTACGTTGTCAGTGATCTTTTAAACTAACTATCAGCAGTGGGAGTAAAGACAACAGCAGTCTGCACCACTGAAATGGAGTAGGATTCCACAACTCGTACTGATGTCAAAATTCATTAACTGATGAAAAATTTAAACCTTTTATCACCAAATAAATGCATTGAAGTAGTAATAATGTTGAAATGGTGGAACCCAAAAGTAACAAGGTTTCATAAGGAAAACACTCTTCGGATCACTAAATCAAGTAGTAGTGAGAAATTTCTGTTAAATTAAGAAGGCATTACCCCAGACAACTCTGCCAACTTGGCATCATCAATCTTGAAAGTGAATAAGCTTGGCACCGGATCAATAATAGAATGACCAAGTTGACTAGCAAGAGTATAACCCTGTGCAGAAAATAACATGAATATTTAACAGCAATAAAGTTTACTGCAATCAAATCAAAGAAAACAAGTCTTATCAGCAACAACCTGCTGACTATTTCCACTCGCAATAAGTAGGTAATCACTTTCAATAGATTCTACATAATCAATTGTCCGTTTCTCAATCTTGAGAATGAATTTTCCACCAGGAGTAGTAGATGCAGTTGTAACAACTTTGCCAGTCCGCACTACAACTGATTAAGAAAGTCATATTTTAGCATAAACTGCTTGCAGGCAAAGTTAATAAGAAAGGCTAGTTTTTATTTTCATTTTTATGAAAGCAAATTACACCAGACATCATCAAGATTGTCATTAAACATTAAGAATATTATATCAAACAGAATAAAGTTTATGCTTATTTGTAGAACAGCTAAGTCTAAGTGTTCCTCTTTCCTTTAGAATCACTGTACTTGCAAAAAACTTCCCAGAATGATTGTTTATTAGTACTAAAGTTAACCAATAATATATTATAATAAAGAGTCACCAAACAAGAGTTTAAATTTCTACAAGTGTCCAACTTCTTTGAAACGACCAATACTTTTGTTAATTAAATTTTTTTTTTTCAGAAACAACAGATTCCCCCAGCCCCAAGGAATATGACTAGAGTTAGGCTTAAATAAAAAATAAAAAAAATAAGTGAGTGATAAACTAAGTACCTCCCCTTTTCTTTGCTTCAGACATGAGGCAATCAATTATGGTAGATGAACAGTTGCTGGTGGGAAATACCCGTCCATCATCCTCAGTCTTAAGACAAGATGAAAGATATACTAAGAACAAAAGAAAAATTGCTTATGTAAAACTGAAGAAAGAAAAGTGTCACACTTAGCCGAAAACCACCTTTAGATCCACACCATGATCAGAAAACCAAGACATAGTATCCATTGGACCATGCATATTGAAGAAAGGGCCTTTCAGTTCTTTATAACCCCTTGGGTAATGATCTGCCATAATCTATGAAAATTGTTAGTACATCATATGCATTGATCTCTTGTTCATTTAGAACTCAAACGATAACATATTTAGTTGGTGATTCACAAACTGATCTAAATAAGTCTAATTTAAATACGTAATATGTAGCGAGGCAATATAATTAGTTATGGAGCATTTATATTTATGGATTGAATAAACCTTTCTAAAAGGATGGATGGAGCACACATAAGTCCATATACATTAGAGAAGTATGGTATGAGACCAAAATAACCCGTTGTGATTGCCCTCTTTGTCAAAGCTGTCAGCCCACACTTCTAACGAATTAAATGTGAGTATATGGTATGGCAGGGAAAAATTGGGGGCTCGTATCCAATTTAAACCATTAGCAGGTCCTCAGAGCTACCAAAGATGACACATGTCAAATACTCCCAGTTTGTTATGACAGCATTCACTACTCAATAGTATAGACACTGAAAGGGTGAGTGTGAATTTAGAGTGCAAATCAACCTCATTTAGAAGTCGTCTCAAGTACAGAAAAATGTCATCACAATCTCATTTTCTATATCTCAAGTTTCTCCACTTAAACATGTACCTACTCTTGCACCAAGTAGATTTAACTTGATAAACGGATTAAACAGTCTTTTTTTCATTTTTTTAAATTCAAGCATGAGTAAATCTTCTTGTGCAATTGATATCCCAAATCACATGTAATATAAATATTTAAAAATTAAAAAAAAAAATCTTGGTTGTTAAGTCGCCAACTCTTCTGAAGCTTAAACTATACATTACGCTACCAATGCATCTAAAAACTCGTGTTTTCAAAGAGAAGCCCCAACAGTGTTTATAAATACTGACACACACACATAGTACGTAGAAAACATAACAAACTGTGAGTGTACTTCTGGCACAAGTATATATTACAATGTTGTCAGAACAGTGTCCATTTGTCACATTGCATCTACCACCGCCGGAAATTTTAACCTGCGAAATTCAACATTTCTTTCAGAAATCAACAGCAAATTATAGTAAAATAAAACTATAAATACATGAAAGGTGTACAAACCTTTGAAAGAGGCTTTCCTTTCTCAATAACCAGTACATTCAAATTAGGTGCTACAGTTTTAGCTCTAATTGCTCCATAAATTCCAGCTGCTCCACCTCCAACCACTACCAGGAGTTCTTCACTAGACTATAGATCAAATTACGCGAACCAGTAAGTCCAATAAAAGAAGAAAAATTCTAAAATTAAATAAAAATTAAGTTACCTTCTGAGATATGGCAAGTGAAATTGTACAAAACCTTGTCTTCTTCTTAAGAGGAATTGCTAAAAAAGGATCGTTAATAGTGAGAGTCGAAGTTCTGAAAGCCAACCTAAAGTGAAGCATGAAACGCGGGAAAGCGTAGTTCATAATTGCTCGAGAGGTCGAACCTATTGATAATGTGAACCATGTGGTCGGAGTTTTTGAAGCGCATAATATCCTAACCTCGGCTCGTGGGCTGATAAATTAAGCTCGAAATTTAGAGGTACATTTTAACATTTTTTTTAAAATAAAGTTAATTTATTTTATTTTAATTAATATAATTATTGATTAAAAGAATTGAACTATAATTCATATTTCTTAACCACTATATATATATATATATACACCAGTTCACAATCTATTTAAAAGTATCAAATTCCACATAATAAAAGAGTATAAAAAAATAGAAAGATACATAATTTTTTTAATCTTATTGTGGTATGTAACATGTTAAATTAGTACATTTTTAAGAGTTAAAATATATTAATTTTAAAAAGATTACAAAAATTATGAAATGAGTTCGAAATTTTTTTAAAAATGTCATATGTTGTATTGTCTTAACAAACTCTTTTACTCTAATTGTTATATTTTCTCGAATATTTTGAAACTAAAATATAAGAGTGTAGGCAGAATTATAAAAACGAGTCCTAAATCATTTCACATTTTTCCATATAATTATTATAATTTTATTTCTTATTTTAAAAATATATGATCCTAATTATTTCATTTGAAATTAAATGGTATTCTTAATTTTGAAACAAATAATATATTATTTGATCCTCCTCGAGTAATTCAAAATTGACCTTTTTGTCATTCAATCAATTTGTTCTACTTGTCTGTTAAGAATTCAGTTCAATTCATAAAATTAAAATGAAATTTCATAATTAGAATTGATTTAAAAATTTATCTTATTTAAACCCAATCAATTCTTTAATAAAGGAGCCAAATTTGAATACAAATATCTGTTGGAAGTTAATGAAAATTGATTTTTTCCTTTGGAATGGAAGATGCAAAAATGAGTTAGTAAAGGGAATTTTATCCCATATCAAATTTTGGAAGGGTTGTTGCTTACCTTTTATATGGGAAAGCAAGCTAACTAGTCAAATTGAGTGGTTACATTATGCTCCATCCTCCACGCGTGCGCGCAGGTTTTCGGTGTTGAACATCAGGGTGTGGTACCGTCAGGGGATGCGATGCGAGTGTCCATCAGGGTGTGCCGAGGAAGCCGTCAGGGGATGCGAGTGCCCGTCAGGGTGTGCCGAGGAAGCCGTCAGGGGATGCGAGTGCCCGTCAGGGGTGCCGAGGAAGCCGTCAGGGGATGCGAGTGCCCGTCAGGGGTGCCGAACGATTGAACGTGGACCTGTAACTTAACAGTTCATTACAGTTTCTAGTACTGTTCGACAGTAGACAGACTTTGTGCCGACAGACTAAACTGTTTTAAGGAAAACGTATTTACACGTGTCTCGAATTTCAATTGTATTTGATTTATTTAAGCCATTTCGAATATATTATTTTCCCCAAATATATTTTCCAACAATATCATCTTGTTCCAGAAATATTCACATTTTGAGATAGCATGAACCACCTTCACCATTCACAATCAATATAATAGCTAAATGGACAAGAACTCAACTGTATCAGAAGATTAACAATGCATGCATCATCGTTAGTTTCTCCAGTCCTCCATTTTCAATCCATTCCTTCTTCTTCTTCTTTACCATTCATATCAACCAACTTATCAAGCACCGATGTCTCAGCCGCTTCCTCATCCAAAGATGTCTGGCGAAAGACTAACACGTCGCCATTGCGATCTTCTCACCAACCTTACCGCCGAAAGCCCCGAGTGGTCTTCTTAGATCACAGCGTCGATATGGACGAGTTATTGTCTTCAATTGGGCAAACCAAAGATGAGCACCAACTGTTTGCTTTAATGTCACAGTACAAAACTCGGCAGCTTTCAATTCGTTTCATGGTCACGCTTCTTTCGCGCGAGCCTGACTGGCAAAGATCGATTGCTTTACTGGATTGGATCAATGAAGAAGCGTTGTATACTCCTTCTGTGTATGCGTACAACGTGGTTTTGCGGAATGTGCTTCGAGCAAAACAGTGGGAGCTAGCTCGTGGATTGTTTGATGAAATGCGTCAGCGAGCACTTTCGCCTGACAGGTACACGTATTCAACACTTATAACGCATTTTGGGAAAGAGGGAATGTTTGATGATGCATTGTCTTGGCTTCAAAAGATGGAACAGGATCAGGTGTCTGGTGACCTTGTTTTGTATAGCAACTTAATTGAGTTGTCTCGAAAGCTCTGTGATTTCACAAAGGCGATAGCAATATTCTCAAGATTAAAGCAGTCTGGAATTGTGCCCGACTTGGTTGCTTATAATTCAATGATTAATGTCTTTGGGAAAGCTAAGCTTTTCCACGAAGCAAAGTTGTTGCTTCGAGAAATGAGAGCTGTTGGTGTAATGCCAGATACCGTTAGCTATTCAACGCTTTTGAGCATGTATGTTGAGAATCAGAAGTTTGTTGAGGCACTATCTGTATTTTCTGAGATGAAGGACGCCAAGTGCTCCCTTGATCTTACGACTTGTAATATAATGATTGATGTGTATGGACAGCTAGATATGGCAAAGGAAGCTGATAGGCTGTTTTGGAGCATGAGGAAGATTGGAATTGAGCCTAGTGTGGTCAGTTACAATACCATTTTGAGGGTCTATGGTGATGCTGAGCTTTTTGGAGAAGCAATTCATCTTTTTAGGTTAATGCAGAGGAAGGATATTGACCAAAATGTTGTTACTTATAACACTATGGTTAATATATATGGGAAGTCACTTGAGCATGAAAAGGCTAATAATCTTATCAAAGAGATGCAAAGTAGAGGTATTGAACCAAACACCATAACATACTCCACAATCATCTCAATATGGGAGAAGTCAGGGAAACTGGATCGAGCAGCAATGCTTTTTCAGAAGCTGCGCAGCTCTGGGATTGAGATTGATCAAGTCCTTTATCAGACCATGATTGTTGCATATGAGAGGGCAGGTTTGGTTGGGCATGCCAAGCGGTTGCTTCATGAGCTCAAACGGCCAGACAATATTCCCAGGGGAACTGCCATTCGAATCCTTGCTGGAGCTGGTCGATTAGAGGAGGCAACATGGGTTTTCCGGCAGGCCTTTGATTCTGGTGAGGTGAAGGATATATCAGTTTATGGGTGTATGATTGACCTTTACTCAAGAAATAAAAAACACAAAAATGTCATTGAGGTGTTTGACAGGATGAGAGCAGCAGGATACTATCCTGATTCTAAAGTTATTGCTCTTGTATTAAATGCCTGCGGGAAGTTGCGGAATTTTGAGAAAGCAGATACTGTTTATAGGGACATGCAGGAAGAGGGTTGTGTGTTTCCAGATGAAGTTCACTTCCAGATGCTAAGTCTTTATGGCGCAAAAGAGGATTTTGAGATGGTAGAATCACTATTTAAGAGGTTGGACTCTGATCCCAGCATTAACAAGAAAGAGTTGCATCTTGTTGTAGCCAGCATTTATGAAAGAGCTAATAGACTAAATGATGCATCTGAAATAGTCAACCGGATGACTGATGCTGGAATTTCGAACTTGCGACCTTTATAAAGTTTCTCGATTCTTGCTTCGAGTCACCCAAGCTACATTGTGGTTCTTCCTCTTCCTGTCTTGCAATGATAGTGTATATGCATTTCTAATTTAAGTATTTCTTTTCTATTGAGTTTCTGTTGGTACTTCTCTTCTAATGAATTTTTATGTGAACATAGGGAGAAGATTGTATAGTGATGTAGAATGGCATCAGCCACTTGCTAACAGATTAATAGCTATATAATTCTTTTATCTCCATTCTTATTTCAAAAGTAGGAGCACATAGAACTCGAGCATCAATAATGTATTTCAAAAATGTTGCGTTGGTCTTGGGTTGGGTTAATGATTTCTTGGTTTTTCCAGAACTCCTTTTACTCCAATGGAAATGATCCAGTGGTTTACATTTCGAAATTCGTTTGTTTGATGACCACAACCTGGAGGTGTGCAAATGCTGCCAGAAGACATGGAGGTGATAAAACTAAGACCGTCGACAGAAGATTTACTGGTAATATGTAGCCACATTAAAATATGAAACAAGAAGCAGATGATGACAGCATTCTCAACAATGATAATCTGGCCATGTCAAAACTTTTGAGGACTCTCTCATTCTAGTTATGGCAACATACCCTGCAAATCAACAAATGGAAGTACATTAGGAATGTGTGACACGAACATTAAGAGGTGCCAAAAATATATTGAAATATCACATTTTCATATACAAATTGTATTTTGAAATATTTGTAAGTTTTATTTAAATAAATTATAATTATTCTAATAATATAATAACTAAATTAGTTTGTCAAGTTTTAAAATATGTTCCATTAAATTTTATAAATAAATTAAGAGGAAAGGGGTATCTAATTTAGAAATGGAAAATCATTAATCTTGATCCTTGTTAGGAGCAAATTAAATAATTAATTTATCATGGATCGTTCTTGATTCAGGCATTGTCGCATCTCAAATTAAAATCTAGAACTAGCGTTCTGATAATAATGTACTCCATCCATTCCAAAAAAATATATTTTAAAAATTATCTAATACTTTTATGAAAATTTATAATTTAAATTTGATTAATTTTAATTTAAAAATAATTAGCATCACAAAATATATTAAAATTTTAACAAAATAAAATTTTTTATAATATTAAAATATTATTAAACTATTATCACAATTTAAATTCACAATTTTGTACAAACAAAATAAAATAAATGTTACTTTAAAGAAAAAATGAATGGAGTAATGTTTTTGATGGAAAGTGGAGCCCTTTCTCTTATTTTATATTCTGAATTCTCTGGAAAACGCGCACATATATGTGCAGTCGTTACAACGGATCTGGTTGTGTTAGGCCAGCAATAGTGTTTGATTGTAACCGTTAAATTAGTTTAATGGGTACGGTTCGCCAAACAAATCCTAATATTCAAGTCAAAATAATACTAAAGTAAAACAATCCTATGGTGGCTCATGTACTAGTTTAAATATTTCGTCTCATTTAATATTTTATTTTATACTCTGTATTTCATTTTATTTTATAATTGACATGTATTTTTAAAAGTTCTTTCACTAAAAAAAAATTAAAACTCTAAAAATAACATGATAATCCAAAAAAGATATGAGGCAAAAATTAAAACACCGAATCAAGTATAAATTTACCTCTTTGTACACATTATTTTTCTCGATACATTTTTAAAAGTGCACTATAATGATTAACTATATTAGTTGAAAATTATGTCCAACAGAATGATTTGTAATGTTATGTTATTATTAAATCCTCAATACTATTACAATACTCCGTATAATTTTATGTATTATTCAACGTAGAATAATCTTTTTTTCAGAAAATTGAATTTTCTTTTGGTTACAATTTTCACATGATCTTTTTATTGTTTCTATATGTGGACCCACTTTTATACAAATAGTATTATACACAAAAAGGAATCCACATGTAGATGTAAGTTCATCTACAAATAGCAATTCTCTCTATTTATCCACATTCCAACGGTTATTTTTTTGGGTTACCCAACAATAACATTTAAGGCAAACCAATTAAAAAGAAAATAATATTGCTTTTTATAGTATAAGCGTAGTTTCCTAATTATCTAAAACGAAGTTAACACATCCGTCTCCAAAACTAGATACCCATTTTTTGCTTTCTCGAATAAATTCCTAATTAACTTTAAAATACATGCACAATACAAATAGTTTTATTATAATTGATATTGATTTGAGTACAACTAATTTGATTAAAATAGATTAAGATAATCAATAACTGTTTTATTTATCATTTTACCAGTTATGGTAAATTAAATTATGATTTGTGATTATTAATTTGATTATAATTATTTTAATTACATAAATTTGATTAATAATTACTTTTATTATCACCAAATTGATTGTAATTTAGTTAGCAAATGAACTCAATCAAAGTCAACATAGTTCGAAGCAACTATGTAAATTACTATTGATTATAATTTAATATGTAAAGAAGCTCATTTATTATGAATGGCTCTTGTATATTAATAAATTAGTATAAATAAATAAATTATAATTTAGTTTACGAATGAGCTCACCCTCAATTAATCAATTTGTGAATGTCTCTTGTAAATTAGCATATTAATATAAAATTTAGAGATAATAAAAATAAATTTGACTTTAAAATATTTGTAAAAAATATTATAATTTAGTTGTAACTAATTCTTGAACTTGATATATCAAATTTAAATACGACATTGGCAAATTGAGTTTAAGAAATCAATACTCAATTTTGATGACAAGATACTTAAATTGAGATGTTAAACTATAAATTTATAACATGTTAAATTATTATAATATATATTAATAAATAGAAAAGAATAAAATAAACAACACATAAGATTTCCATTAGGTTGTTACAGTTTAATAATAACAATGGAAGGAAAAGTGAAATAACATGTCAAATATTTATATTGACCTTCATATCATGTATTGTTGTATTTATAATATAAGAATATTATTGACTTAATAAGATGATGTATTGTGTTAAATGAGTTTTCTATTTTTTTCCCTATCCAAGTATTGTCATTTTTGACAAGAAAACTTAGGTAATAAAACTATCAATATTTTTTAACCCTTTAAAAACTTTAGTAACACAAGAAATGAATATCTGCTTCTTTTCTTTTCTAAAAATTAAAAAAAAAAAAACCTCAGAAACATAACATTAGTACTGCAATAATAATTTTTTTTTTCTGAATTTTCAAATATTTGTTCACGTATGACGTATTCATGTCATATTTCTCCGTTGATGGGAGAAAATATGTTTCTGATCTTTGTCGTGAACAAGGACCAGAAAATAATTGTATAGTTTCAAGTTCATTATTTATAATTTTATATATCAATAGAAAACAAATGATTTGATTCCACTAGTCACGGAAAGAGTTAGGATCAAACTTAAAATAAACAGAGTTGTTCGTCTTCCACCATAACCGAAAGAATAACTAAGAAATTCGTTGCACGTTTTGGACTTGCAAGTATTTAACATCAAAACATATTTTTTTTACAAAATTGGAAATTATTTCTGAACTCAAGGATAAATGAAAATTATACTATTTCAAAATTATAAGTACCGTAATCTTGAGCTTTATTAGATAATAGTCTCTCTATACGCTCACTACGTGTCCTTTTCAAAATGTAAAATTGAGATTTTTTTTTTTGAAAAAAAAATAGGAAGATTATTTTTTAATTTCAAATAAAAAAAAAAAAAACTAAACTGTGGTGTTTGTTGGTTACTGTGGTAATTGTCGGTTACTTGGAGATAATTTAAGATTTTAACATGAATTCAATACTGCCCCATGCACATTTTGTGACATTAAATCATTTCTTCACTAGTGAAGCGGGTAAATAAGGGGACAAGAGATTATGAAAAGGTCCATTAAAGGAGATTAGATGAAAAGCTAGAACAAATCATTATTTATTTTGGAAAGATTGGCTTAAGAAGTATGGTTCTCTCTATATGCAAATTAAGATTAGCTTATTTTGATCTTTTAAAACTAAAAATCAGCAAATAAATATATGGGTTTGATCTTAACAAATAATATTAAGATACTTTTTTGCTTGCTACGATTAATGTTCCGAGAAGTGGATAAATGTGCAAATTGGTGATTGGCTCGCTAATCAAGCTATTATTAGTAAATTCAATTGTCCTTAAATCAAAAATCTATAGGGATTAAAGAGCTGCTGTTGGAGTAACATCTCATAGATTAGTTATTTTATAATATATGTTTTTTAGTTTCTGCTTCTCCTTGGGGTTTGCCCCGTTTCCTAAGAAAAAAGAAAAAGAAAAGCTTATATGATTATACATATTACATAATTCGTAAGAGATAATAGGTTGACTCAAACAATAAGACCACATCTCATACTTTAAAAATGTAATTGAGTAATATTAAAGAGTTCAACAGAAATTAAAGGAATTTAAGTGTTAGTTGATTTATCACTGCCTATGCTACATGTCTAATACATAATTGAATTATGCAATTTTATCATCCCATAATATATGTAAAGCTGAATATTCTAATTATATAAATAGTTGAATGTAATAGAAAGTTAGCTTTGAGTTTTATCTAGAATTTTGCTCTATAATGCGATAGTATTTATAAGAAAAAAATCGTAATATTACACTCCCATCATTAAAATATTTGTGAGATTTCTTATGGTCAGATCTTCAACAAAAAGAAAAAAAAAATTAATGGTAAGATACAGTAATATAATATTTTTTAACGAAAAATATTATTTCAATACGAAATAATTTTGTTTATAATTTTCTCATTTGTTGCAATAAAAGTAATAAAACAGAAGAAGTAATTGTCCATACTCTCATTTATTACCTATTAGAATTTACATCTCAGAAGATAAGAACTGTTAATTAATTTAACAGTAAGCTACATACATTATTTTTAATCTAACTTACATTGGCATAATTTATAAATATTATAAATCACTTCTTAAATAAATTCAAACAAAAATAATTTCATTTGCAGAATAGCACCAAAATTAATTTTATTTTCAGTGATTCAGACAGGTGACAGAGAACTCATCATTTACTCATCCTCTGCAACTCAATTTACTTCCTTCACAATTATCCCACCATCAACCACTTTTCTACTTTCAATTTCAGCTGAAGAAGAAGAAGAAGTAGTTCAATAGTATCTGAAGAAGATGAAGAAGCTGAGGAGCTTCTATATGCACCTAAAGCATCCCCAAAAAGTTGAAAGAAAATGGATCTTCCCATTAGCCATTGGCTCCATTCTCTCTCTTTTCCTCCTCTTCGTCGCAACCCTAACTTCGCCGGACGGTGATCCCCTCCTCCCTTTCCACCGCTACACCACATTTGCGGTCTCCTCCGCCTCCCTCTTCGTCGAATCCAAGCTCCGACCGATTCCTATCTCTTCTCTTCCTCCTCCACCGCGCTTTGCATACCTTATCTCCGGCTCCAATGGCGACGGCGCCATGCTCCGGCGAACTCTCCTCGCCCTTTACCACCCTTACAACCACTACGTTGTCCACCTCGACGCTGAATCCTCGGTCGACGAGCGCCTCGATCTGCTCAATTTTGTGAAGAATCACTCCATGTTTGTTAAATTCGGTAATGTGAAGATGATCACCAAGGCGAATCTGATTACCTATCGTGGGCCCACTATGGTGGCGAATACGCTTCACGCGGCCGCCATGTTGTTGAGAGATGGTGGAGATTGGGATTGGTTTATTAATCTCAGTGCTTCAGATTATCCACTTGTCACTCAAGATGGTAAGATTTTGGCTTTTGTTCTTTTTCTTTGTTATTACTGCTTGTTTGTTTGGTTGTGAAGTAATGACTTTTCATGGTTAATAGATCTGCTTGAAACATTTTCCTACTTGCCCCGGGACCTAAATTTCATTGATCATACTAGTGATATTGGGTGGAAAGAGTAAGTGATCGACTCGTTTCTTCTATAATACTCATATGTTCTAATTGTTAGTTCAGATTTGCATATCATATCGCGTTGTAATGATTGTAATGATCAATGAAAAGGTATCAGCGAGCAAAGCCCATAATTGTTGATCCAGGATTATATATGACGAAAAAGACTGATGTGTTTTGGATCACGCAACGCAGAAGTGTGCCAACGGCCTTCAAGCTTTTTACAGGTAATTCTGTGCTTACTTTGCCGTCTTAATTCTTATTCCATATCTAGAATTTCGGGTTGTCTCTGATTGTTTATTTTTGGTACTTGTTTCCATACAAAGCTGTTTCAGCTAGCATTTTCATTTGTGGAGATCTCTACATCTGCTTTCCTCAAATGGCTCATCATATTTGGTTGTTGTTATGAAATTTAGTGGCGTTTTTTTTATTAGTCTTTGGGCAATTCAGGATTTCATACATGATGAAATCTATGCTCAGTCTGCCATTTCTCTTTCTTCCGCATTTAAATTGTTTTTTCCTTGGGAAAATGTTGTGCTTGTTACATTGTCTAATTTGTATATATATCGACCATTAGGTTGTGGAACAACACATTGGTCCTATGGTCTACCCATCACAAGTTTCCTTGATATCAGTGTGTTAGATTTTATTCTTTGTACTATTTTCTCGAATATATGGACATTAATTGAATTATACCAGTGGCAATTGCAGGATAAAATTTCGACTTCTAAAGTATCTAGAGAAGCTCTGAGTGCTTTGTTTGTATCATTCTTTTTAGGTATCCAAACTTCCTCTGTTGACAAGCTTTGATACCGATAATCTTCAAGAGAACAAATTGTCACCAATAGTTGGCCTTTCTATTTAGACTTTTAAATTAAAGCATTGGTTTCTATGGTGAATGATATTGTTGAAGTAAAAATGTTGCTATCAGACAATTTATACTTTTAGCAACTCATATGCAACATAGTAACAATTAATACTTCAGGTGACACTTATGGCTCTGATTGTAACATGTTGGCGCTGGGCAATATCAACTCATGTATCTAATGTGATGCGGAGCGAAAATAGTTAAGGAATGAATATTTAATTATTGTGTATCCTTTTTAAGAATAAGAATTATATGTAATAAATTATTGTAGTACTCTTAGGTAGAATATTCTAGAGTTTTGGTTATGGTTGTTAAATATTATTACGAATGTTCTTGTTTCATTAGGAGATACTATTTAGATTTTACTTGCTCATTAAGTCTTATGATTTCTGCTAGTAAAGGGTTGAATTATTAACGTGAATTGCTTCTAAGTTTTGTGCTGGTATTGTCTGTATTCCTCTATCAAATATCTGCTTTCTTTCTTTTCTAATCAGAACTACATCTATTTGGTATTTGAAGCTGAAATTTCTGATATTCTTTCTGATTCACCCAATTTCTTCCTATCCAATTGTTTCTAGCCTCTCTTGAGTTTGTCAAAGTTCACTAGAGAATCAATATCAATCGTTGGAGACTAAAACATGATCTTGAGAGAGAAATTGTTGTTCTTCATAGCTTCAAGTCTATCGAATACAGAAAAAAATGGTTCCAATGACTGCTCGTCGCCACTGTGGTAGACTGCTGTTCGTCATCCTCTCCATCGACCACAGTAAACCCCAAGCCAATAAATGCTTCTTAGGCATCGCAATATATGTTATGAAACACCTTTAAATCATGTAAAGTCGCCCAGATATTTCAAATTTTCATATTGATCTGATAGCTGCAGCCGTTGGCATTTGATAGCCAAATGCAAGATAGTGACATTTGCATTACATGATTGGTCTGTGCTTGGAGTAGTTATTTATCAGAACGTGCTTCAGCTTCTTGTTATTCATGATACATTAGGTGCACAACCCTTGGTATACTATATACATATATGTGTACTTCTACAGTAGTTTTGTTTGCGTTCCTGTGTATAAAACCAGGCCTTGTAGCACATAATTTATTTCATCTTGACTTGTTAACGTGTAGAAATTTTAGTTGTTAATGTGTGTTGTTTTTCCATTTGTACCTCAATACTATTTCTCTTTTTGAAGGCATATGCATGATTTAATTCAATATATCTGACTTTTGCTATACAGGTTCTGCTTGGATGGCTCTATCTCGGCCTTTCATCGACTACTGCATATGGGGATGGGACAACTTACCACGAACAGTCCTTATGTACTATGCAAATTTTATTTCTTCTCCAGAGGGCTATTTCCATACGGTGGTCTGTAATGCTCATGAGTTCAGCAACACCACTGTGAACAGTGATCTGCACTTCATATCATGGGACAACCCCCCAAAGCAACATCCCCACTACCTTACTGTTGATGACATGCAAAAGATGGTTGAGAGTAATGCCCCATTTGCAAGGAAGTTCCACCAAGACGATCCAGTGCTCGATAAGATTGATTCTGAACTCTTGTTTCGAGGTCATGATATGATTGTTCCAGGTGGGTGGTGCATCGGGAGCCAGGAAAATGGAACTGATCCTTGCTCTGTTGTGGGTAATATCACACTCCTTAGGCCCACTTCTGGCACAAAGAGGCTGGAAACTCTAATCAGCTCCCTATTATCAGAAGATAAATTTCGACCCATGCAGTGTAAATAGCGCATACCAGTTTTAGAAGGCAAATTTGTGTTTAGTTGTATTCATTGATGTCACAGGGGGGTTATGGCTTATCAGACAATTAGTATTTCTCCAGGCAGGTGTATGGCAATTCTGTGCTTTACTCATTCTATATTGGTTTATAGAGTTGCTGCATTGATTAGCCTCAGTGGAAAGATATTGAAGACTGATCCAGATGTACTTGCTACTGTAAGTGTGTGATGTATTTGCCTGGGTTTCTTTCTTCTAAAATTTTACCCGTCTTTGCTGCCACCACCAGGACTTATCGTTGGGTGTCATCAAAGGTCGGCAACGAGTGGGTACTGACAAGATCAAAAGAGCAGCGAGCAAGGTGAATCCTAAGTGAAGGAAAGCGAATGGAATTGTTATATAAGAAGATGGCTCGAAGTAATTTTATCAAATATTGAGTGCTGAACCAATGTTAGCAGCTAGTGTAAAATGTTGTATAATTTTTTTATAGGCATATATAATTTGTGTACACTATATCCACTATAATTGTTCCATGGATCAGTCTTGAAACTTCTTTCGTCATACTTGTGGGTGCAGAAGTATGTGGCATGTAAGTTCAGTTTCTTCCTTATCATCCCTGGTTTATGTTTTTATCTCGGAACAAATCCTTTTTACAGGATTTGAGGTTCTCTGATGAATAGAATGATTGCTAGATCATCTTAACTGTTTGCCTTTGCTTTTGATATGATCAAATCATTATACAAAGAAATTCAAAAAAAAAAATCATACAAGGCAATAGTTTCCTTTTGGTAATGTTGCATCCACATCCTCACTAGTGTTGGTGTATTTTCCATTTCTGGAGATATGGCTCACACACCCTGATGACACACCCTGATGATGGTCTAGTGGAAAGTTCCAAAAATAGACTTGTGTAGATGAAAAGTTATATAATGTAAAAGCAGTATAAAATATTTATCAACGGGGCAAAGCAAAAGCAGATAAATATTACATCATATAACTACATATAAAAATTTTATCCCAGTTTTAGCGAAAAAAAGTATCACCCGAAATACCAGATCTATATTCGCTTCCTATCTCTGCGCGTCTGTCTACTCTTCCCATCTGCGTGTGAGTGTGTAGACAAGCGCTCACATTTTTTTGGAGTCGTTTAGTTCTATGAACCTGGAAGCCAACAATCATAAACAGAAATCTAAACCTATTCAAGTGATTTCAAATACGTGGATCGCAAAAAGAACCGGAAAATTAGCATATGTATATGGTGGCGGTAGCAAGATTTCAGTAAGGGGCCAAAAAATTTTAAATGTGCAATAAAAATGAATTTGTTAATGTGCTAATATATTATAATTAAAAAAAATATTGAATTTAGAAAATTCACAATATTACTCTACTATTTTTCAATTTTAAGTTCAAAGTTTATTAAATTATAATACTCTTCGTTTCAAAATATAGTAATATTCTAAAATTAGAATATCTATTATATTCTAAAAATAGAAAAAATTTATACATAAAAATAATGTTTACGCACTTCATAGTATTCACTTCAAAATTATTGAAATTTATTTTACAAAAGATTAATTTTTTAAAAAAAATTTGTATGTAATATTCAATTAATAATAAAATAAGAATATTATAATGATAAATTTTAAAACTAATATTTTTATAATAAAAATATTACACAAATGTATCACTTTCAAATTAAACTCTTTTTAAAAATCAAACTAAGTGTCTGTTTAATTTTGGAATTATGAAATTACTACGGAGGGGGGAGCCGCCCCCGACACACCCGTCCTTCCGCCCCTGTCTGTATATTTATGTCTAACAAGTATTCATGGATAGACTGAATAATAAACATACACATATGGCCCCTTCTTCACTTCAATTACCTTCTCTACTTGTATTTAGATGAAAATGAAAGAGTTAGCTAGCTGTGAAGGTAGCTTACCTCTTAACCTTCTGTAGAAAATTTGATCTGGAAATGATCCGGAAGAAAATAGAAGGGGCTTAAATCTAGGAAAAATGAGGCCTGAAATCCCAGTCCCTTCATATTTCTTTCTTTCTCCGCTCTGCATTTTTATGAATATTACAGTCATAATAATATGATTTCTCCTCAAAGTTGCATTTTCAAGCTACTTATGCGACGACTGTGTCGGAGGACTACGATGAGGTAGAAGTACTACTCATTGGACAACTGATTCTTTGCTTATCATCCTAAATATATAGGAAGACAATATCCAGAACAATTGGTCGATAGCATCAAACATCAGCCACTAGTTAGGGCGGAATTGTGATTTACACTTCCGCCCTAACTAGTTTAGATGAGTTTGATACATCAATGGATCTTCTCCCGTGTGTGTGTGTGTGTGTATATGGATCATATCATTGTACATTCCTCTATTCTTTGTTTCTCTTCTAATATATTTATACTTGTCCTTTACCACTTGCACTATTCTAGCCGGATGCCATCTGATGATGATTTGCTTCATTTGGCCGGGTGCAATTAGGGGAAGGTAAATTACAATAGATTTTTAATAGGGACAAAGGTGGTTGTGAATTGTGAACTGTAAAAAAATAAAACCTATGGCAATTAATTTTATTTGGTGCCTGCACATGATAAGTTCCCTATGTTTTAAAATATGATCGTTGACGCTCAAGGTACAGGTGGTAAAGAAAAATATATTCCCATAACATAATGTAAGTTCAGATATTGATCTACAATTTCTAAATGTTCATGGGCTTTTTTTAGTTCTCAAGGAAAGCTACACATGTATAAAAAGTTTTGTGAAATCCTAAAATTTAAAATTAGAATTAGTTTTTTTTTTTACTTTTAATTTTTTATAAAGTATGCAAAGAATACTCGTAAGTACAAATTTTTATATTTTGATATTTTATAAATTTACATCACAAATGAAATATTAAGATTTATAAATGGTACTACATTAAAAAAGAAATGTATTTCAAATTTTAAAACTAATGAAATATTTTGTATTTCAAATTTTAAAACTAATGGAGTACTTTGTACATATATACAGTGACACATAGAGGTTGTATATAAAAATAAACGTGAAATATATGTGCGCGCGTATACACACATATAATCAAAAGGATGAACGTGCGATTAAGACAGATGTAGCTTTGAGAAAGGAAATGGTGTAACAGAACACATCAAACGAATGAACTGGTTAAACTCGGGACTGCCTCTGTATTCTCTTCTATGCATGTCAGCCCGTGTATTTGTATTTCATGTGTTTGTTTGGAAAATGCAAATACATATGAAAATGTGAGTAAGATGAAGAACATGTGGTTTATTACCTTTGGAATGAAAGTATGAATTGTAGAAGCAATTTGAGGAAAATAACATTCGGAGTTGCAGGGGATGCTGTCGTAGGAAGATACACTTGCTTTAATTTGGCAGACCAGATCATAACATGCAAGTGTCATCTTTCCTGCGACAGCATCACCCCAACTCTTTCTTCTACTCATCAGCTTCCACTTCTTCTTCTTCCCCTGACTATGACTATATCGTATTTTACACTCCCCATATATATAGCACTTGAAAATATCATGAATAATTAAAACTAAATTCAAAACACTCTGTAACTGAAAAAATCAAAAGAAAGCAAAAACGAAAATTCTCTACTTACTGGTCTAAAAGGAAGAAAAGTCACAGGTCAATGCGCATGGTTTCTAAATGTGTGAAGTGTGAACCTCCTCTGCTCGGGAATTTTGACTTCTTTTTTTATTTATTAATCTTTATGTAGTTGCACAGAAATTAAGATATGGTTTTTGAGCAATTGATGATTTATTATGACTAATATTCTCTCCCTTCCATTTACAATTTTCAGATTTTATTTGTGATAAATATTGAAGTATAAAAATTTGTATTAAAGAATATTGTTCATATACTTTATAATATTTTATTTCAAAAATTTTAAAACTAAAATATTTTACTCTAATTTTGAATTATAAGAGTTCGCAAATTTATTTTATATTAACTGAAATGTATATTTAATTTTAAAACGAATGAAATACTTAGTATCACTGTCTTATTCTTTGATTGGTCATTTATTAGTCAAAAAGTCAGAAAATTCTACGAAAATACAACTTTCTTGCACCGGCTGGAGAAGAAGGTCAATGACAATCTAGAGAGCAAAACTGCAGTCGTGGCTGTGAATATTAACCTTATTATACAACTGAATTTCCTAGTTGTTCCTAATAATACAATAATTTGAAAAGCGCAATATGCAGGTCAATGAAAGTAGCTCTGCTGAAATATTTATGCAACACTTGCTGTAATATTGGTTAAGATTATGTCAAGTGTTTTCTGAGTAAGTTAAATTGTTGCTAACTTTTTAATAAGAATGAATAGGTTAAAATGTTGTTAATTTTTTAACAAGAAGATACATGACATAATTTCAATTAATGTTACGCTGTATATATTTAGTTTCAGCGAATTTGTATTTAAATAATTTCTAAAATAATAAATTTGTCACTCTTATACCTTGTGCATCAAATTTGTAATATTATTTTTTTAATGCAATAAGCTACAACATTTCCCCTTTAAGCTAAAGCTTGGGGTTTGAATCTCACAAGTGTGGAGGGTGAGGGGATAAGAGATAAGAATTTTCATTGGTAATGAATTCTTCATATTATTAAAAAAACACATACACACAACATATATTGTCGATTGCCAATTTTTTTTTAACATACATTGTAATGGGTGGGGGTTTATTGTGTTTTTATTTATTTATTTTTTTATAAATGAGTCCAACACTGAAAATTCACGCAAATACTTATTTTAATTTTAGCCGGTAAAACTTAAACCCTCAATCTCTCACTTTTGAGATGGATGGTAATTTGAAATTTTCAAAAAGAGAACAATGCAATCTTATTGCAATTTCTCATTTGTGAGATGGATGATAATTTGAAATTTTTAAAAAGAGAACAACGCAATCTTATTATAATTTCTCACTTTTGAGATGGATGATAATTTAAAATTTCTTAAAAGAGAACAACGCAATCTTATTGCCATTTCAGAATCTAAAGAATGGGAGTAGTTTGTAATTTTAATATTGTCCATGGCTGAAAGTTCCTGTTCTTATTTAAATGAGATAGGTATTGTTTGGCTTCAAGTATAGAAAATTGTATTCAAGGTTTTTTGTCTGTAAGTTCTCCCCACTCATTAGGGTTTATAGGTATCCCATGTTGACCTTGAAAAGTAATCCTGCATTCACACTAGTATGTGTTTTCACATCACTTTTAGTATAGTAAACATAAGAATGAATGAGCAATTACATTTAATTTAACAACTAATGACGGTGTGTGGAAAAGTACAACGTTTAAATTGTATATATAATATTCTTCCATCTCAAATTAATTGTCTTAATTTGATATTATGATTAAAATTAACTAATTTAAAACTTCAAATAAATTTATAGGTTTTTCAACGATTATCAAAATTGGATTATATAGTTAATTCTATAAACAAACTTATGTGATCATAATTTTGTCATTTATATATTCACAAATTAATAAAATTTTAATTTTTAAAAATGGCCGATTTGAATTCCAAAGTTAAATTAGATCATATCATTACTCGCATTAATAATAAAATAATGCTTAATCATGTCTTTACACGCAGAAATATGATTGTGTGTAGTCAATGCCAATAATGTTTTGTAATATAAGTAGATTTGTTGTATTAGGTACAAATCCACCGTCCAGGAGAGCAAGAAATAATCCGGAATATGAAGATGGGTTTCATATTTAGACAGAATCAAACAAATAATCGAGGCAGACCCGACCCGACAATTGATTGGATATTCGTTGAGGGTTTAGGGTCGTTTCTTATGTAGTTTGGCCCTATTGTTTTGGAGGATGAGTCCTCCATATCCCCTATATTAAAAAATTACTAACAATTATCATTTAAATTTTAAATCAAATATTATAAATAACTTTATGTTTTTAATGCATAGGTTAGCTACTTCTTCTCTCGTCATTGAATCCTACGGGTAATTGTGGAAATAAGTATTTAATTATCTAGAAAAAGATGTAAATGACTTATTTGAAAAATTAGCAAGGCTATTTTATTATTTACTTCGATCCTGTCAGAAGCTAGTTTTTCAATTCCAACTCTGTGTATAAGAGAATACGTGAATCTAAAATTCAAATTTTCAGTGAATAAGTTAATCATGAAATTTCAAATTCTTATCTTAATAAAATTAGATCCGCCAAAAAAGTAAATAAATAAAGGATCTAATTAATAGAAAATACCGTTATCCATAATTCATTAAATAACTCGTTTATTAAATCGTTCACATTACAAAATGATGATTCTTCGGTGTTTTTCTATATTTAAGCCTTAGGCATGTTCATTTACCGATTTTACTTCATAAAGAATTTATTATTAGTAAATATACATTATTTACATATTAGATTTTAAATTTATGTTATTTAACATCTTAAACTGAAAATTTATATATATATATATATAGGAAAAAAGAAATATAAAGCATACCTTAGCCAAACTTGCCTAAGGCCACAAATTAAAATTACATAATTTAGGGTTCAATATCTATTCGTAGGATTTTTATTTCTTATTTTAATAAATACTATAATTAAAAGAAAATATTATACATAATTAAAATTACGTCATTTTATTAAGTAGTTTAAGTCAAGTTTAGCTAAAATACATTTTAGATTCCCTCTTCTAATATATATATATATATATATATATATATATATATTTGTATTTTTCTAAAAAAAGTAAGTTTTTAACGTTTAAACTCCCAAAAATCACAGTTAAATTTTTACTTTTAACGCTCATACTCACTACGAAACAGCTTCTAAATTTTATTTTAATAGGTAAGTTTAATGTTTACTTGGCTTTCGGGGTCTCTTCGGAAGCTCTTTTAAGGAGTTTTTATTCCAAATGTTACTTAGTAGTAAACAAAAGTGAGAGTTTGAGAATTTTATATTTACTTACTCTACAAAAAACAATAAAAACAAAAATCAAATTTCCTTACTCTACAAAAAGTCGAATATAACTTTAAAATGAATTACATCCTAGAAATTAAAATTAGCTGCCGAACAGGGCCTAAGTTAAGGCCCAGAAATCGAGGCCCAAAGTATTGTTTACTGCCGGACACTCGTACTATCTAAGTAGTGTTTTCACCGGCGAGAACTTGAGTAACGGTATATATATATAATGAACCTTTCAAGAGAGAGGCGCACCACTGTAGTAGATCGTGCCAGTAGGCTAAATTTCATTATTTAGAAATATAAAAAAGTAGTAACACTAGTCAAGCTCTAGTCAAAAAGTTACAAATATATTTCATAATCTTGTCCACTTTTTAGATTTCTCATATTAGCTAATGCAGACTCATGGTTTATTTTTCCATTTTGTCACATTTCAAGCTTATTTGGCTGATGAGCTCTTTTCACCCGTCTCTAAAGTCGATTGATCCTTTGTTGTATTTTCTTCACCAGTAGACATTTCCTTCTCTTTGTTGCTTGTTTCTTTTTTGGCTGATGTGCTTTTCATTTTCTCATCTTCCACAGCTTTCAGCCTGGCTTCTTCTTTTGCTAGCTCAAGAGCTTCAATAAGACTCTCCAAGCAAGTCCCTGCATCCCCAATAACAGTCTTGGGCATCAAATTCTCTGCAACATCCGCAGGGCTCATATTGATTTCCTCCAATAGCATACCTATCTTTTCAAATAAGTGGTGTACTTCAATATTAAGATAGTTCTTGGCCAGCAGCTTGAATGATTCAAATTTACAGTAGGACAATTCAATATGCTTATCCATTCTTCCCCTGCGGATGAGTGCAGGATCCAGTTTTTCGACATGATTAGTTGTAAAAACAATGAGTCTTTCTCCCCTACAAGCTGACCATAACCCATCAATAAAGTTCAAAAGCCCAGACAGAGTAACCTTACTACTTTTTGATTCACTTTCATCTTTCACTAGTTTCTTAGCTGGATCTTTCTCTTTCTCTTCCTCTTCCTCCTTTTCCTTTTTCTTCTTGCGCTGACCCGATACATCCAATGAACAATCAATGTCTTCGATCACAATGATAGACTTACTTGATGTCTCAATCAACAACTTCCTTAGCTCGGTATTGTCTTTAACTGCAGTTAATTCAAGATCATAAATATCATATCCTAAAAAATTGGCCATGGCCGCGATCATAGTAGACTTCCCAGTCCCCGGAGGGCCATAAAGAAGATAACCCCGCTTCCACGCTCTGCCAATGCGAGCATAGTAATCTTCCGCCTTACTAAATGTAGTCAAATCTTCCATAATTTCTCCCTTTCTCTCGGCCCCCATTGCTAGTGTTTGAAATGTTGCAGGGTGCTCAAACACAACGTGACTCCAATACGAACCCGAGTTAGTATAAAGCTTCCGCTGCCTATTTCTCACTTTCATCGCCTTGCCCTCTTTCAATACATGACTCAAGTACGGCCCAATGATGAGTTCTCTCTGCTTTTTGTGGAACAAGAGCTTGTAATATCTCTTTTCTTCTGTAACTGGGTAAAGGGAAAATGAGGTCCTGTTGGAGATATTTTTCCCAGAAGCCCACCAGACTTTAACTCCTTTAAATTCATCCACGACCTCTTCGTGATCATCCATGCTAAGGGCCAGAGACTGGCTGTTCTTGACTACATCAGCCTTGAGCCTTTTGGCTTGATTAGAAGAATTGGAGCTTAAGTAGGTCTCTATAGCAGAGAAAGCTTCGCTGCGCATCAAACGTTCTCCGGTGAATTCATTGAACTTGATTTGGATATAAGGGTAAAAATACACCATTAATCTTTGAGAGTATTTCTCAACTGAGCTTTTAAGTTCATGTGGGACGTATTGCTGAAACATTGCCCACAAAAACATAAAACTAGCTATTACTGATCCTATTTGTGTAAACATTTCTCCAACTGCCATATTCAATTTGGCTGCTCTCTTTTCTATTTCCCTCTAAACTCTCTTAGTTGTATGACTATTCTCTCAAAGCTATGGGTGAAACTTTCAAGTTTTTTTGAGTTCTTGCTATATGGGTATTATTATATAAAGAGATTGGACTCTTTTCGGTTTCTTTTTTCTTTTTTCTTTTTTTCTATTGGCCCTTTTTGTTTATGAGGTCTTCGTTTATCGAGGAAACTAGCTTATCATGGTCCAGAAACTTCATGGATGAGTCATATTCTTGTCGTTTATGAGCAAGTCACTGTTTCCCAAATGAACGTTTTATGGTTTATTCCGTGTGAAAATAATTACAAACATTAGAAGATTAAAGAGGAGATAGGTTACTTTTGAAGGAGAGCTATTTCTGTTTGGCTTCTTGTACTTGCGTGGCTGGGAAGTTTATTTATTTATTTTTTAATTCAACAATTGAGCATATGAGATGCCTTTTATAGAACATGGTGGTGGTGACATGTTGACACTGACGTCATTGATGTTCGATATATTGTGCGCTGTTGATGTCGGTTTGAACTCTAAAACACACCCAATCCGTTTACGGGAAGGGACGCTTTTCCTTTTCATTACTTGATCCCCGTTTTTAATTTTATTATCGAACTGATTTTTTTTTTTCAAGTAAATTACTGAACCAATATTTTTGTTTCCAATGCCTCGATCATTTTTTGTACTGCTCATATAGCAAGCTTACATTATTGGAATCTATCTTATGCACCGTAAAATATCACATTTAATATTTGGCTTAGAATTCCAACATTTTGTATATCAAAATCAATATCTGATACAAATTTCTTTGAAGTATCATAAGTACAAGCTTATGTTACTTCGAAAGTTTAGCATGATTTAGTGTTTTAGACAAGGTTATCACATATTTGACATGATAAATATAAGAAGCTAAAATTAGTTGCATCACATATTTGATATGATAAATATAAGAATCTCAAATTAGTTGTATTCGCGCTAAAATCTCTAACTAAAAATTATTTCAGCACTAAAATTAGTTTCCAATTTTGAATTTAAACAATAAATATCCAACAGAGTGATTTACTATTCAAATTTCTCACATAAATTTGTAATTTGTATAAAAAATTGTTGGCGTGTTTAAAAAGAAATAGAGTAACTAAAAAATATGAAAGTGTAAATTACATGTTTGAATAATAAAACTTTT
>CM025784.1:41354323-41398686 GCA_014636745.2 Centella asiatica | reverse complement strand
TGAATGGTTATCTTTACCTTCTTATGATGATGCCCTAGTCCGGTATGAGATTATGGGGTCGTCACAATATATATATAATATTAGAGCATCAAAAATTAAAAATTATATTGTTATGAAAAATAAATCTTATTTCAAAATGTCCCTATAATTTATTTTCAAAAATTTATGTCCCTATAAATTTTCAAATGTTCTACGTGGTTCTTCACTTTTACGCATGACGGATTAATTTAATAAAAATAAAATACTCGTTGGTTCAAAAGTTTGATACTCCTTACATTTCAATTGCAAACCGACCAAGCCAGTGTCGATTAGCGGCTAAAGCATGTTAACCCCTTTTTCTTTTTTTTGGAATTTGTAAGGAACATACTCACACATTGACTCGATACATATCATGTCACCATCTCAGATCAACATTAATATGGGGATGATTTGAAAATATTTGTCTGAACATAAAATTACACATCTCATATTAAAGCATTTTTCAAAATAACCTTTAATACTTACGAATATTTTAAAAATTGCATCAGTATGTATATATTCCGTATCTACTACCTCCAAATATATATTTGTTTTATGTATTTTCAAGTAATATTTAATATATATTATATACTCATTTTTTCTTTAACAAATTTTTTGCACCACCTAAATATTACCTTTGTCCGAAATTAAATGACTTAATTATTATAACAACACACATTTTTATGATAATTTATGATATATTAAAAAAAAATTTATTCTTTTATGATATTAATTTTCATCTTACCAAAAATTTTTCATTATTTTTATTAAATAAAATAAAATATTTAACATATATTCAAATCTACTTAAAATTATATTTAAAAAATGAATTAAACAATTTATTTTAAGATGAAGAAAACGCATGTTAATTATTTTATTTTATTTATTAAAAATAATAAAATAAAACTTAAAAGATTAAAATTAATATAACTCAAATTGTAAATTTTACTTTAAATATCTAACACCACTTAATCTGGGATGATGGTGGTAGTATTACATAAAATTTTATTTCTTTAATGTATATAAAATTTTGATTCAAATATTTTTAATTTCTTATTTTTATTTAATAATACTCCCACTTTTTTAATACATGTTTAATATTTTTTCATACAAATTAAGAAAATAATTAAAATACTACAAAATTATCATCACTATTATTTCACAATTACCCTTACTTCATTACTTTAAAAGATATTATTAAAAAAAAATTTAAATTTATCTTAAAATATTTAACACTATAAAAAGTCTCACAATATAAAGTCAAAACACAAATAAATACATTAGCAGTAAGTTCCTTCTACTCTTCTAGAAATGAATATTAAGATTTGACAAAAAGTCAGAATATCAATAAGTCTCGAAGTTTCAACTCATAAGAGTATCGGACATCTAATTGTATCATCATGTTTTGCCTTTTTCAAGGGGTAAGATATTTCAATTTAATTTTTACAAATACAAATATAAAATGTGGGTTAAAGTAATTAGAAAAGGACTTAAAAACAAATAAATTTGGAACAGAAAAAAACCTTTTTCTGCTCAGTGAAGTTGAAATTTCCTTCTCATAGATCTTCTAATAGAAAATCTCTGAAGTCTGACATGTGAATTATTTCAAAATTCATCATCACAGAAGCATACTTCTAAAATGAAAATAAGAACATTTTCTCATAAAAACAAGAATTTAATTTATAAAATCACAAATTATAATATACACGAGATAACATTTATAAATAGCTCTCATTTATCAAAAGAACATCTCTACTCATATAATCAATCAGAATAGCGTATATTGCCTCAATAAGGCACTTAATCACAGAGCTATAGCAGATTTTCAAATTATACCAAAACAAAAAAAAAAAAAAAGAAAGAAATATAAGAGAGATCAGAGGTTGGTTATGGTTTATCGGTCACGGTTAAATCTGAAACACGGACCAAATTAGTAATCATCATATCTCTCAATTCTCAGAACGAAAAATACAATAAAATTTTGGAAATAAAATTGTTAAAATAAAGAAAAATGATGAAATCATCAGAGACTTAAATACTAGGAATCATTGAAATTAAACATTTCATATTGTTGCAGTTATTTTCTCATCACTTGATTTCAAATCCGAAATAAACATAAAAATAAGAAAATAAGATAAGCATCGGAATTCATGTATTGAAAATCGCCATAGACAAATGAGTAAGAGAAAGAAAAGACCTATGGGGTGGATGAAACGTAGAAGAATAGTACGAAGAAGTCGCAGGCGCTAATGCGATCTGCAGAGCGAGAGAGATAGAGAGAATTTATAGGAATACGCTATTCATGAAAACCCTAAAAATCGCGTCGAGGTTTTGATACCCGTTGAATTGCAATTGGGCTGGGCCGATATTTTGGGCCAATTGGGCAGTACAAGCACATTGGGCGTCAATTTAAGCCATTTGAACTAACCCTTTTGTGGTAGAATTTGGTGCAACGTGTGAAAGTCATCTTCCATATTAGGTTTGTTTAAACATTTGAGATAATTTAATCTTGATATTAGTTCAAAAAATTTTGAAATCCAAAATTAATGTAATGTAGAAGAAGTTAACTGTGGTAGAATCCGCGGATTTCAATTGTACCGAATTCATCAGAACTCAGCCCAATTTCAATATCAATGAGACTCAATTATTTGAATATTATAAAATTATAATAGGATATGTGATATAATCTAATCTATATAAGATTTGTATGAGAAAAATATAAACAACAAAGAAAAAGAAAATAAATTAAACAAATTAAATTTAAAAAATAGTTTAAAAGAATATAATTCAGAAAAAGGGGGCAAATGTGGGATAAATTTAGGGGAATATGCATTTCTAACATATATGGTATGGTTTGAAAACAACTTGTCTCGTATCTATCTCGTTGTCATGCATGGTAGAATCTACATAAAACTATATATTTCGTTTTACTAGGGGTCTTGTTGAATCGTTTCCAAACTTAAGATTAATTTGAAATTTAGAATTTCATAAATTAATTTAACAAAACAAAGTTAAAATGTAATCACTAGTTTTGAAACATAAGGAATATAATAAACAAATAAGTGGACACTCTTTTGAATTCCGAAAAATGAAAAGAGATCTTGTATTGACATAGTGTGACTTGGGAGATAGATTTGATCCACCATAAAGGGATTAAAAAAAGTTCAATTAATATAAAATATTTCTATACAGAAAATTCATAAGTAAATTATTAAGAAGTAACTAAAAATTCAATAGACTGATTCGGTAAAGATCCATACTAAATGAGTAATTATTAATAACAAACTCTTGCAAATCAAAAGTTAAGGGTAAGACTAAGGATATATATGTTATTTTTAAATTTTTATTAATTTAAATATATAAAAAATAAGTTTAAAACTTGAAAATATAAAAATAAAATAAAATAATAAAATGAAATAATAACTTATTAAATAATTTATAATGTCATAATTGCTCATTCTGATGTGAAAAGATGTTTCCGCATTTCTTTGGTATCCTTTTTTCAGTTGATGAAAATTGAAAGAGAAAAACGTGCAGAAAAGTAGAATAGGGAGGAGGATAATTTTTGCCTGAGATGATTTTCTTCCTCTTTTTTGGTACAGATATATCATATATAAGACGTTGATCACCGAAAAGAATAATTTATTCCATACAAACAAAATTTATTCCATGAATCTTGCGGTGTACATAGAGTACTGCCACCAAGATAATCATTTGAGTTTAAATTTTAAAAATTCTAAATTTTGATAATATAATTTATAATATTAGAATTTTAAATTTTTAAATTTTAAACTGAAACATAGAGTATATATCACGTAACTCCGCTCATACTTGCACACTTATTTTTCGATAGCCTAAGTCAGAATAAAAGAGGATTAAATTAGGTCCAACACCTAATAGTAAAAAGTTTTTTTTTTTTCCTGTTTTTCTTGACATAAATACGTAAGCAACTACGAAGTAGAAAATGCAGGCATCAAAGTTCATCTACTCCGATCCAGTGTCGGACCTAATTCAAAACTCAGAAGAGCCAAGTTCACCGTATGTAGTCCCATTTTCACTGCCCCATTTAGAGGGGCAGAAAATTATAACATACTCATCTGCTGCACAACTTACCAATGGCGCAGGACTATCAAAAGCATAGCTATAATAAGCAGGACAAGCATCCTTAAAAATATGGGAATAAACACTGGGCTTACACTTCTGTGGGCTCCCATACTCATTTCTACAACAAAACTTGTCCAAATTAAAAGCCAAGCATGCACTTTTACATGCCACAACTTCGCCTTCATCATTCACCACTTCCAGCTCTTGTGGACAAATATTGTTCAAGTTTTTGCGACACCCCCCAATGTAACATTTAGACGAAATGGGCTTCGTCGTAACAGAAACAGGAAGGTTGTATCCGTCCACTAAACTTACATCATAAAAACTGGGCTTGGCCTTGTCTACTTGGAGTGCAAATTGGACGAGTGTGGCAGGTGGTAGGCCTATGCTTCCGTCGCATTCCAGTTTTCCATCGCAGTCCCCCGTTTGGCAGCCTGGCTTCCAATTGGCTGCGAAGTTGCAGCCGGTCCGGGCCCAAATTCGGCCAGTCCAGTCCGCGGGGACTTGGATTCGGCGGAGTTGGCCCGGAGGAAGATGGAAGCCGCCGTTGGCGATGACCGAATGGCCTTGGTTTGCAGCTGTGGCAGGCCATATGGGAAATGGACATTTGTTGCTTATGTAAAATGTGCATGCTTGTGCCATATTATTTCCTGTATATTTTGGTAATTCAATAAATTAGACATAAGTAGTGTAAATTCAAACTTCAAAGTATAACTAACATGGACACAACCAAAATAAACGATTGGCGGGGACGACATACAAAAAATAATATATGATACATTCAAAATATTTATAAAATTCTAAGGGTGATGTTAAAAATCTTAAAAAATCGGGAGGGACAACTATCACCTCTTGTCTCAATACAATTCTAACTCTGATAACTAGCAAATGGATAAGAAAAGAACATTACACATTACATGTGGTATAATTGTACTAGTATACTGTTGATATTTCAGTTGAATTACATATTCTTCCATTTTAACACATTGTAACATAAATTACAGAAATATGAAAGTTAACGATCAATTATTCAAGTTTAAAATATCATACCGGGCAAGAGAGAGTGCCATATGAAGATGAGGGAGAAAGTATGAAATACTTTTGGGCCTTTTGGCAACTTCATGTTATTGTAGTTGGGGAGAAAAACTAGTTTTAGATGTTCATATATTTATAGCTGATTACACCCACAATTGAAAAATTAAAATTAAAATAAAACTATATAATCGATTAAATTAACAAATTACATGTGTGGTGACAGATCAGAGTCTTTGATTATACTTCAAGATTTGAAGCGCAGAGTCTTTAGAGAAAAGAAAAGAAAAGAGATAAAAGCAAAATAATGTGGCTTTCTATGATTCATTGTCTTCTTATGAAAGAATACATGATAGGTGGAACTTGAAAGTTTGGAGTTGCAGCTATAAGTACTGTCAGGGTCATACATCGCTTTAAAACTGGGTAACACCAACAGAAAGCCAAATTAACATGACTTAAACGGAAGAGAACAGTTTTACGCCAAAATATCTCACTAATGAAACATATGTTTGAACCAGATGGAGAACGTTAGTTTGACAAATATATCTGACTCAACAATCGGTGGATGATGTTTTTTCTTTGTTAAGTCGTCTTTACCACTCCTTATAAAGGCGAGGCGGACGTCGGAAGTGTTAGTTCACCAAACATTCTGTCATACCTCCCGACAAATATGCGCGTGCACCAACGGGAATGCATTGGATTTTGAAGACCTGACCAAGAATTAATTTAAATACATTTCCAACCATGAACGGTGACTTGGGGAATTTTAGTCAATAAGCTTAAGTTCGATATTATTGTACACGAGACTACAAGACATTCACCTTCGAAGTTTCTGTCTACTTATCTTGTCTTCTTGTTTCTCTTTCCCCCATTCCTTTTTGTGATGAAAAGAAAAAGATCATTAACTATTGAAAATCATACTCGGCTGTTGCTAAGTTAATAAATTGTGTCATTTGTAAAACAAGTAGACTTAGTATCTGGAAATATTTTCACAAACGTTCGGAAATTTCCTAAATTCTCAAATTCCACAAGAAAAAGTGGGCCATTTGCATTCAATTTCCATTTTCTCCAAAATTTAAATAATTTGCTTTATGTTGATATTGTCCAAAATCAAAATTAGAATTTAGCAGGTTGAATGTCTGAATGCAACTGAAAAAAGGAGTAGAAAAAGCACAATTGTTACCATCAAGCACAAGGAAAAAAGCACAGTGGCTGGATTGAACCATCACCTCAAAAGAAACCCTGTTCTGTTAACGAGGGAATATAAGTAATGCTTCAACCTTTTTCAAAAAGTAGAATCAACAGAAAGTTCAAATTAAACAAGAGACAAAAAAAGAAAAGTAAATAAAGGAGATAATGCTCTTTATGACATTGACATTACATTTCTGCAATATGCGTTAAGACTGCAACTTCACCAAGAAACCTTACTGTGACATGTCCATATCCAGTTTTGTTTTTTATTTCTCCTGATCATATACTAATAGAACTATAGGGCAATGCAAGGTTCCATATATCTATATTCTAATGCAAAACAGACCAATAAAGTAGAATTTATGAAAAGGATTGAAAACCCACAAGCAAAACATTGGCAGCTAAAAGAGTGATCAACAAAGTTCAGTTACTTTTATTATTTCACCCACTGTTATCTCTGAAAAGGAAACGAATTTCATTGTAATTTCAAAATTTGCACTGTGCACCGATCTTAGCTGTCAATCCAAAGAGAAGCCTTATGCGGCTGTGCATTAGAATAATAGCTTGATGAGAACATATTTGAATTCGAACTATTTCATTGAATCATTGATGATAGGATACAAAAACAGAGCAAATTGGAATCAACTTGCCTGGTGAATAAATTCCTATACATCCCTTGCTAAAATTTTTCTAGAAAAAATCAAAATCCAGGTAAGGACCTGAAGATCTATCCGACTCAGAAGCACCCTGGTCATTCGGATGCAAGGATGACTTTAACGTTTGATTAAAGAAGTCAAGATCAACTGGTTTAGGAACCTCAGGAGGATTAGTACTGCGAATGAGAGCCCAATTAACATTTTCAAAGAAGGGGTGTTGCTTTATCTCCGTGGCGCCTCTTTTGTATCCCAATCTTTTCTTAGGATCCTTTACGAGCAGGCCACGAATAAAATCTTTTGCGGCAAAACTAACTGCGCCATCAGGAAATTTCAAAGACTGGCCAACAACATTCAATAACGTTTCTCGGTTTCCATTACCTTTGAACGGTGTCCTCCCGTATAGCAATTCATACAAGAAGATACCAAATGTCCACCAATCAACAGCACTACCATGACCATCCCCTTTAATAATTTCAGGGGATAGATATTCATGTGTGCCAACAAACGACATGGATCGGGCAGCAGTTGGCTCAGCAATAAGCATAGGAAATGAATCTGAATGTACTAAAGTTGCTTTTTCACTACTTCTTGTCTTTGCTGTTTTAGACTTGAAGAGACGAGGCTTAAAGCAAGAAGGTTGGAAGCAAGATTGCCCTACACAAACAGGTAAGTTGCAGGTGGGATCAATGCAAGACGGCTGAATACAGTACGAAGAAGCTGAACAAGATGGGTCATCACCGGACTGAACGAGGGTGGGATTCACAAAACATCTTAATGATAAATCAAAGTCCGATAACATTATATGACCATCTTCCCTCACCAAAACATTCTCGGGCTTCAAGTCCCTATACACCACACCCATCATATGTAAATACTCAAGGGCAAGAAGAACTTCAGCTGCATAAAACCTACAAACCACATGAGTGTTATTAGATCAATTTTTTCCTTGCAATTGACAATATAGTAAATATGGATTAGCACTTCATTCCTATAATAGTGGCAAAGCAAATTTGACAGTGTTTCGGTTAACAACTTTCATATAGCTAATTCAAGTACTTGAAAGTTGAAAGAATGCTCCATTGTATAAATTGAACTCGACATGGCCAATCAGTCTGTGCATATCATCGGTATCAAATTACAACAAATGGGGAAAACAAATTAACTTTTGTGTTTAATATAGAACAAACCTTGCAGCTAGCTCTGAGAAATGCCTGCCCAGTTGACGTTGCCGAAGCAAATGTAGATCCCCGCCACAGCAAAACTCCATAAGCAAACACGAAAACTTGTCGGTTTCGAAGTGTGAATAGAGGGTCGGAAGAAACGGGTGATCCAACAAGCCCAATATATCCCTCTCAGTTTGAGCTCTCACAAGCTTCTTCCTTTCTTCCAACATCCTTTTATCCATCACTTTCATAGCAAACAAGCATCCCATTCCTCTCAACTCTGCTAAATATACACTCCCTATATCCCCAAATCCTAACTTCTTCAACAGCCTAAAATGCTCTAACCCCAAATCTCCATCTTTAGCCTTCACATTTTGTATTGCATCCCACCTAATATCATTACCCTTGTGAGGCTTAGAAGCACATAAGCTTCTAAAACTAACTTCATTCGCATCAACAAAGTTACAACAACTAGAAGAACTCAAACTAGATTTATCACCTTCTACACATTCCAAATCTGACTTCACCTCATGATTCAAAGAACGCATTTCGTTAAGCAAAAGATTGATATCACCAGATTTGCTACTGCTAATACTACTATTTGACCCGATAACTGTACTACAGAAATTTTCAGAACTAGTAGTACTGATGCCGAGGTTTTGGAAACTGATCTTGAGAGACTCGTCAGGATCTCCAATTTCAGTTGGGTTGTTCATCATGGGAAGAATGCAGGCAATGTGTTTGATAAAATGCGCGAGCGATTGAGTGATGGGAAGATGATGATGTTTTTCAATGAAGGTATTAGTAAGGAGGCGGAGAGAGAAGGTGGTCAAAGGGATTGACACCGTCGCCGAGGTGGTCAAAGCGGGCGGGAATAAGTTTTGGGAGGAGGAGGAACATGGGAAATATAAAGGTGAAGTTCAAATTTGAAGTGGAAGAGGTTGGGTTGGGTGATAGGCCCAATGTCTGAAGTTCGGGTTGGATCAGCTCTTTCGTCATTCACACGCGGTTCTCTTAATAAATTTCTTATTTTACAAGTTAAAATATATTTTTTCACATATTTCAGAATCATTATATTTTCTTAAATTCATCAATATCTCTATTATACAGACTACTGCATTAAAATAATAACATTCAAAAATAATTATTTTTTATTTTTTACATTATTCTAAGTCACCCTAAAAATAAATATTCAATTATCATATAATAACATAATTAATTATATAGAGAGAGAAGATGATATAATCACCTACCTAAATTTACGACTAACTTTTTTTAACAATATAATTTTATGTCAAAAAAATCCTAACATGACAAATTTACGAGCACAACACAAACTATAATCTTGTAATAAATGATATTTACTGAAATCTGTAGAGAAAAAAAATACTAGCTCAAACACGGTTTGAGAGTTCTCTCATGCACATGTCTTGTAATATTTGTTCAAGAACACAAAAACGAGAAGTAAGAATAATTCTTTGAGCAACAAGCTAAATAAATAATTATTTTTTATCCTTACTGAGCATTAGAGATACAATTTCACTTAAACCGTTAATATTTCGTTTAACTCTGATCTTAATGAGACTCGATTATTTGAATCATATAAGGTTAGGTATCAGACCCGATTATTTGAATCATATAATGTTAGGTTAGGGTAGAGTATGAGATTTATCATTTTATCTCATTTAACTCTAACTCCGACCCGTTTATATATAAAACATATTTTATAATGATTTTATAAGAGAATAATATAAAAAATAAATGGAAAAAATAATTAAAATAAATTAAAAAATAATAATTTTAAGTAACGGGGTGGGAGCCGGCAAGTTTGATAGAATTATTAATGGGATATGATAAGTTTGAAAAATTATATAATTTTAGTGGGTAAAATTTAATAATCGGTCTCACATCTCAAATTCGTCCAGTTGACATGCCTACCAAGTATGAACATTAAATCTGTTCTCCTAAGAATTTCCTGTTCGTGACTGGAATCTTGGACCTAGTTTACAGGAACCGGTGCAAAAGCTTATTTTGGGCTTTTGTTTCTCTTCTATCGGTAAATTGGTGATTTTACGGGATTTTAAAGTAACTGGTGCCAATGCTCCTACACTGTCACCACCCACCAGGGAACAGCTTTAATTAGTTATTTTGTCATTATCATCATCAAATTATCGGTGGAATTTTTGGCTCGTACTCTATTATGAAAATAATTGACGTATAATTATGGTAGGTTATTTTTTGATACTCGTTCAATTCGTATGGTTAAATTTTGTAAATTATTTATTATTTATAGATATAAATTAGTGGACATAATTTTAAAAACAAGTTATAATTCAATTGTTTTAATCTCATTTATTAATTTTAAAAATTTTATAATTGTATTATTCTTTTTTCATTTAATAATTTTATTGTGATATTTAAATTTTGTTGTTGTTTCTATAAGTTGTTCTAGATTTATTTAGTTTTCTTATTTAATTATTGATTATCTTGTTAGTCCTTTTTTTTGTGATGTTTTAATTTTGAGAAATGTATATAATTTTTTTAATGGTATATATTTATGGTAGTGGTCCCTAGTTAATTTTTTATTACGATAATTATAAATCTGATAAAATTTATATAATCATAATAGTTAGAGATGAGATATGGTTTAAAAAATAAGATTATAATTAAAGACTATTATGTACCCAAAAAAAGAAAAAAAGAAGAGGGAATAGTAGACAACGGAGCGCAAGAGGCTAAAATGGAGGTATTCTTAACCAACCAAACCAATAGTGACAAGGGTACGTTTATTTTGTGTTATCTTAATAACTAAAGAATATGATATTATCGATAATCGATATTGTTCAAATGACTAGTAATAAATTTTGGTAATATTATGACAAAAAATGTTTGTTTTATGTAATATTATAAATTATAATATTGAATAGATATGTTTAGCTCACTTTTGATATTTAAGTGATTATATTGTATATTTTACCTAATTGCCCTTTGTTATAACAAATGAAATATATTATTATTATGATTGTATTATATATAATATATGAAAGTAATACCAATATTTTATTATATATATATAATATATATTATAGTACTAGTACAAAATAAATATATAATTTATAATATATTTTATCATATATTACTATCACATATATAGTGATATATATTATATTATGTATACTAATTTGCATAATATATAATGTATAATATATATATATATATATATATATATATATCCACACACACACATATATATTATTAAATATTATATATAATTTGTATAACTATACATTATACATATATATGATATTATAATATTTAATAATTATTATTCTTGTATACACTATAAAATATATAAAAAGATATAATTATATATTATATATAATAATAATGATGATGATAATAATAACAACAATTAATAATTATTATAATATTATTATTGTTATTATACAAACTAACAATAAATAATAGTAACTCTTGTCCAATCACGACCCATCTATTATAACAAAAAGTGTAAAACATCATATACGTATATATACAGAGAGAGAAATATTAAAACTCATACATTAATCATATTTCATATATCATAATTAATTAATTAATTTAATGTTTCAGATACAAATTATCCGCTGCTAGTTGAGCACTTGCAGATTTCCATCCACTACCTAGTATCAAAAATATACATTATCGGTGGTTAAACATTTATATACATCGCTAGTGGTTAAAATAATATGTTATAGTTCTAAAAAATAAGGATAGTAGAATTCAAAGGGGTAAATGATCATAGATAAAATAGTAAATGCACAAACAATTTTGGTCATCAATATTGGTAATTAAGGATATGTTGGATTTCGATAAATAAAACACAGCGGAATAAAAAAAAACGATTTAAAATAAAACGAAACCTTAACCCGAGAATCCATGCGAAACAATTTAATACAGATGGTTTAAGATTTTACCGATTAAGACTACCGGATCCGAAACTTTGATGAGAGTGTTGAACGTCTCTGAATCTTTAACGCAATCCAACTGGACGGCGCCTCTACGGTATCCACACGAACACCCCACGAATCGTCTCACGATCCGAAGCAAGAAGAATTACAGTACTAGCTGCTGAATCTGTTTCTCTCTCTCTCTTAACTCTAGTCTCTCTCTGATGAGCGGTTAAGGTTTTAGAAAACGTATATATCTGAGAGAACAACTAATATATCCTATATATATAACTGTGTATAGAGTAATTCCAAACCCTAATATGATTAGGAGAATAAAATCTGAATTTTATATTTATTATATATTTTAATCAAGTCTTACTTAATTAATATATATGTCAAATAAATATACATTTGTATTTTCTTCCAAGGGACTTTAATATATTTATACAGATTACAAATATATAATTTAAAGTCATGATTTAAATAAAATCAATCTTACTAATATATTAAAATCACTGACATTTAAATTATATCTCCTTAATGAATGTTCTTAGTGTGCGACCATGTATGTTATTATTACGTTGACAATAATTTTAAATCATATTATAAAATTATAAACAGTGAGTGACATCTAGTAATACATCACTGTTACCCAAGTAATAATAAAATCATTGATTCGACGCAACCTTTTCGTAACCAATGTTTCAATGTAATTTAATCATTTTAACCTTGATATCTAAGATTAAATTCAAGGCATAGATGTGTCATCCTCTTCACAATTTAATCTCAGTTTTCTTGATTAATGAGTAGACTATATGAAACAAATCTCTATTCGAGCACGACCATACATTTTATAATCTCACTCAATCAAGAAGCCTATAGATGTCACCCTAATTTATAGGAGGGTTAAATTCCATCTACATCATTCTCATTTCTCACATAACTCATAATGTATCCAACAATCACCTTTATCGTCCACCCGGTTAAATGTGATTTTTGACAATGTCAAAACATATAACTCCTTATGTAGAAATGTCATGACTTTAGGGCGAAGGACCATTATATCATTGTCACTATGAGAATTACTTATGACACATAACATAATGTTTCATGTAGAATTCTCATGTTGTGTCTGTCCAGTACATTGTTCTCTAACATAGTACCTATGCATCAACTTAATATATCTTGTATATATTTATGACCAATGAGATGTGGCCATCAGTCAATCCACATACTAGTCTCAATGTATTATTGTTGTCTCATTAATAATAATACTCGACTAGAGACATTTAAGAATAATGATATTTATATATAACATACTTATACGATCTCATATTCAAGTCACATACTTGAATCCATATAATTAATATCATTTTTCTAAGGACATTTATTATATTAACATTTATATAACGCAGTAAATAAAACATAATAAAAGAAATTATTATTTAACCAAAATATAACATAAATATAGTGTCACAATTATTACATAATTGACCAGTAGAGCATACACTCCAACAAGATATACAACTTCTAAGGTGGTTATAAAATAACACTCCAGATATTACTTAAATGGTAATCTTGTAAAATATTATTATTTATTTATTAAGTAATCATATAAGATGACGATAAAAAATAAAGATATTAATTCCAGATAACAAATTTGAAATCATCATCCAAAATCATATGAAACTGGCATAAACTCGTATAAGATGTAATTTCTTAATGAGGTTTCAATCATGTTTTTGGTTGGTTGTCAAGAAGAAAAAAGACTGTTATATATCTTTAACCAGAATAATTAAAATAATACAATATCATCTGGTAGTTGGCGAAGTGTTCAAGTTTTTAAATTTTGCGAGTTATATAAAAAATAATATAACTACAAAATAGTGGTAATACATATGTGATTTTTAATAAACGATCTCCTATATAATAAAAGTAATAATAATACAATGACCAAAAGAACGATAATAATAACACAACTTGTGAACTAGCTTGGAGGCCAGGACCATTATAAAACCCACTTGGATTCCATGGACCATATATATATATATATATATATATATATATATATTTTCTTTGGGTAAAGTTGGACCATCCAATATTAAGCAATCTATTTGTAGATAACAAATAAATGAACAAATAGCTACTAAAATTCAAGTTAGAAAATTTATCTAAAGTCACTTTAATTATTACATATTTTAATAATTTAATCAACTATCAAATCGTACAGATGAAATAAACATATAAAACAAGCAAATATATAGAATTTCATCAAATTTCAACTTATGAAAAGTTTTTATTTAACACAGTCAATTATATATATTTTTTGATTTGTGAAATCAATAGAAAAATGTCAAAATTATGAAGAAAATACGTAAAATTTTGTGTGTTTTAATATTTTTACACACCCTTTCAATCTGTACGGTTGTATTGTTGATTAAATTATCAATAAATGTTAAAATTATAAGTGTTCTTAAATAATTTTTCTAAAATAAACCTTATGGGACTTTTGCTCTAAATTAATAAATAAGCATCTTAGGGAAAGATAAATAAGGGGATTAGTCGGATATACCCCGCACAAGAGTCGCATCTTGTGGCTGGAGCAGGGTGTGGTTGGTCATTTGTTGATCTTTCCGGTACAGAATTACAAAGTACTAACTTGTCTTGTGAAGTACGATGGCTGCTGACGAGGTTTAAGATTTTTGTAGAAGTCAATATGGCACATGCAATGCCCGACAAGCTTTTCCTTTGAAACAAATATAAAAATTTAAAAGTAAAACGTCCATCCAACTAAACAAGGAAAAAGAATAACCAAAAAGAGAAAAGCCATAAATATTTGTAGTTCTGAAGGTATCAAAAAATCATGTTTTTGAGTTATTCTTCCTTTAGTGTTTCATGATTAGGTCCAGATATGATATCATGGTAAGGAATAAACATGTTTATTCTTCAAAAGCTCTCTCTCTCTCTCTCTCTCTCTCTGTGCGCGCGCAATGAGCCAACTGAATTTTATTGAACTCAAATATAACTTATGAATATAAACATTTTTATCGAGTTTGGCTTGCTTAATAAATAAGTCAAGTTGGGTTTTAATGGAATAGAGTTTAGAATAATTTTAACTATATATTACCACGATCGACGAATTTGAATCAAGTCCAAATGAATTGAACCTAAATTCCTTATCCAATAAATATAGAGAACGTTCACTGAATTAACTAAACTAGTTTTTGTTACCCGTCTTAGCACGATTTTTATTTTTTTATAGTTATATATTTGTATAATCAAATTTTAAAAATTAAATTATTTATGATTTATAAGTATTCGTTATCATTATTTTAGTATATATTTTAATAAATTTTATTGCAACAAAAAGTTAAAAAATTTAAAATTCTAAATAAATTGATTTTAATACATAAGAATTGTAGTTGATTACAAATTAAATTTTAATTAAAAAAGTGATAAGTCATGTTGAACTAAATTAAAATAAAATTAGAAAATTTTTAGGAATATGTTCTTTATTTGGATTTTCGTAACTCATTCATGATTGATTTTATTTACCATAACTTTTTGTTTATACTGCCGCTGTAATAATTTAAATTTATTCTTCCTAATAGCAGCATTAAAATAATTATTTTTAAGATAATTTCTTTTATATCCACTAACACGGGAAAAACTAGTATGGCCTTCATACCATCGATGAAAGTTAGGTTTATAGGGAAAGACTTAATAAGTTGTTAGCTGTTCTTTTTTGTTGTATAACTATAAGTACTTACAATAAGTGGTGGTGGATAATTGTAATTATCAATTTAATCTCTTAAAATATTTGAAGTAATAGCTAATTCGAGTCTTGTTAGTTTTTTTTATTGGTTGATAGTTATAATATTTTAAAGAAATTTGTGGCTGACTTGATCGTTGACTTATTTGTTATCTGACTATCCATTTAAAGAGTAAGGATGAAAAGGTATGAATTTTAAAATTTATATGTTAATAAAAATTTTTATTAAACCTTATAGACGGTTTGAATTTCATACCTTATGTGTTAATAAAAAATCGTGTTAAACTTTGGAATTTAAATTTTGAACCTTACAAAATAAGACAAACTAATAAATTCTTTGAATTATGAGTTTCAAATCTTGTTGGCTAACCAAAAAAAAAAAATTCACCAAAATAATCTACGAAAAAAAAGAGGTTTGAAGCAAAAAAGGGATTCCGAACGGGGCTAATGCAAATTGGCTGAGGTCGACAAGAAATAGTCTGACCGCTAGAAAGTTATTGGAGGGAACTTTTTTCCGCATGTAAGAACCATCTAGAATAACATACATTAAATACAGAAAACAAATACAAATACACCGACTGGCTTTTATTTTATATTTTTGTGCAAAGCCGGTCCAGAAAACCTACGAGCGCCCCCTTGAGTGTAAACAAAGTACATACCCTGTTTTCCAATCAACAAATAAATAAAAATAAAGAGAAATGACATATTGACATTGTCACGCTAATGAATATCACATAAATTAAAATACGTTTATAAAATTTTATAATTTAATTGAAATATTTTTTTTATTTTTTATGAATTTGAAATGAAGTGTCGGGAATTCACGAAGAACACTCTTATGCATAATTTTTTTTATATTTTTATGCATCTATACCATAAACAATATAAATTTAAATAATATCACATTTGGAAAAAAAAATACTCGGGATATTTTTAATTTTGAAAAACAAAAATTAATATTTACAGATCTGACAATATAATTTTCCCCACGGCAATAGACAAACTGCACGCAATTCCAACTTGCATCGAATGGTGAATGGTCTACTACTATACTGAAAATAAAAAAGGAAAACACCACGCAAAACAAAACTACAGTATTAACTCTTTCCTTCTTTCTCTCTAATTTTTACCAATTAATTGCCCTTCCTTTCTCTCTTCCCTGTTCTTCATCTTCCTGCATAAATCCTATCAATCAAAGAAAACCACTTTCTCTCATGGATTTTCATCAATATTTTCTCCCATTTTCTTTGATTTTACTCACACTTTCCCCTTATTTTTCCCAGTCAGCTCTCGTCTCCGCGGGATGGCACGGGTATGAGATCAAGTGTATTACATTTGTTGTAATATTTGAAGGTAGATCATCTCTGATTATGTTTAAATCTTTATCAGGCAAAAAGGGTCGGTGCTTAAATTGACGGCTGGTTCTTCACCTGCTACTTTTGATCCGACAAGGGTCACTCAGCTTTCATGGCGTCCCAGGTCTTTCATACCCTTTTAATTTCCCCTCTCCAATTCTATATCTGTATATAGATTTTGTAATTACTGCTCTTACCCGGGAATTATTTGCTGTATAATTTTATTAATCTTTTCTGGAACTATGCAATTGCAGGGCCTTCATATACAAAAAGTTTTTAACAGATGAAGAATGTGATCATCTCATTGTTCTGGTTAGGATTTTATATACTTTCAGTTTTATTCTTAGTCTGTTCTTTGTTTTTTCCTTCATTCTGATGTCCATGTTTTGGGTTCTGATATAGTATATCTAAGGAGGGGTTATTGAACAATTTTTCATTCTTTTATTGTTTTGGAAAACCCCATTTATGTATTCTTAAAAAAAGGACACTCACAAACATAAAGAAGATTAAGGAAGAGCACAGTAAAAGTGATCCCAGAAAACTATTGTCTTAGCTAATTAGTTGTATTGTTTTGCGTGAGTAGGCCAAGGACAAGCTGGAGAAGTCCATGGTTGCTGACAATGAATCTGGTAAGAGTGTAGAGAGTGAGGTCAGGACTAGCTCCGGCATGTTTTTGAACAAAAATCAGGTTACTTGGTTTCTATAGCTTCCTTTTCCTAGTTTCAGAATATATTGATTGCTTTTGGTTTCTTCTAAATTGTTTATTTGCAATTTAAATTGCTTGCACGCATGGTGGTTGTTCTCAGTTGTACAAATCTATGTATTTACATTTTCTTCTTTCATTAAACTTTTGTTCTTCAAAAAGGGGGTATGAGTTGATTGTGTGAATAATCTTTTGATTTTTCCCAGTTTTAAGATTTCAATAAGCAATTCAACATCAACATCAACGTGTTTCACCCAAAGTCACAAATTAGGTGAGGCCAGTGGTTGATGAACCCATACAAAAGAGATTCTACAAGCATGTAATGCTGACTGAATCATGATTTATTTCGACCCAAACTAGGTTGACCGTGACAGTTTTTTTGGATGTGCTGTGAGTCCTGATCTTTTTGAAATTTGTATATATATTTCCGTGCAATATTAATTGAATTACTGAACTGCTCTTCTCCAGTGTATCAAACATATTTGATTATATTCTTGGATAGTTTATCCTTAGAACATGAGGTACTCTCTTATTAATTTATTAATGGGCTTTGGAGTCCATACGCTGTGTATTAATATGGAAGCTCAATGTTAATATAGTTACCACAGAAACGATTCAAACTTTATTGTTTATTGCTTTATGATAGGTTTATCCAATATTTGAACTATCCAAATTTTAGTGCAAAAACTGATTTAATATCGATAGGAATACATCATTGCATGCATTTTCTAGGTGTGGTTGTTTGTACCATTAACAGTTAGTGGTATGTATGGAATCATAACATTCTACATTAATTGCTGAGAAGGTTCAGCACTTGCTCAGGAACTACTTTCTTTCCGTAACTTTTCAAGTTTAGGTTTAGTGCAGGTACCATTAATTACTTGTTTATATTTTCTGTCTAAATTACCAAATAGAAACTCAGACAAACAACATAAGATTATATGAATCATATTTTAGGTTTGTACTAAGTTGGCCCTAAATATAGCCAGAGCGCTTAAGAATATCTAAGCTCCTAGAAGGTTGTGTTTATGCAGTGAACTCTTATTTCTGTTGGAGTATCAAACTTTTGAGTTCTGAAATGTATGGTATCTTGTTCTGTTGTATAGCTGAAAGAAAGAATTAGGAAAATTGTTGTTCAAATTTCAAAATTTTGCTCCTAGAAGGTTGTGGGGTTATTCCACCCTACCCCCTTATAAATTTGTTTATTTTTTTACCTCATCATCCATTTTGGAAGTTTTTTTCTTGTATTTTAATATTTTACATTACAATTAACTTCAATTAGTTAATTGTTTTAACTCAAAAGTGTAGTACCTGATAAAATGTATTTGTTTGACCATTGAAGGATGAAGTTGTTGCTGGAATTGAGTCAAGAATTTCTTCTTGGACATTCCTTCCTCCAGGTAAATTGGTTCCATGGTAAATATGGTTAAGGCATCTTATAGTTATTTCTTGGCCTCTGATCCAGATGTTGTGAATAGAAAATGGGGAGTCTCTTCAGATACTGCATTATGAGCATGGTCAAAAGTATGAACCGCATTTTGATTATTTTCATGACAAGGCAAATCAAGAATTGGGTGGCCACAGGGTGGCCACAGTACTTATGTATCTGTCTAATGTTGAGAAGGGTGGAGAAACAGTTTTTCCCAATTCAGAGGTATCTCTTTTTGTTAATGCAATGGCTGTTTTTGCTCTTTCTTATCTTTTGATCATGCTAATTCAATATTTTCATTATCACAGGCAAAAGACTCTCAACCAAAGAGTGATGACATGTCTGATTGCGCCAAAAGAGGTTACTCAGGTAAAAACAGATGTTTTAGGTTTTCCTGTTTTGCTATTTGAGTAACTTTTTCAGATACGCTATATGAAAAATAGCCTTGGGAAATTAGGAACATGAAACTTTAAGGCCTCAAGGGTATTGAATGTGAGGGTGATGATGAGGAAATGGAAGCAACCATTTTTAAGTAACTAAGGGACAGGAAGGGACACTTTGGAGTCCCAAGCTCTTGCAAATTCTTTATGAGAGGTGGTTAATTACTTAATTGAGTACTTTGTGTGGTTTAAATTGGATATGTCTAGGAGGGATCTCTCTATCTTAATCCGCAGGAAAAATGACACAAGGATGATAAACTCTTTGCAAATTGTTGTTGCCTCATAGATCCTATGGTTCCTTATAATTTGATACAACCATGTATTGCAGTCAAGTCTCATCGTTACCAAATCTCATGCTAGCATGTATGTGGTAGTGGTCATTAGCAGTCTAAGAAAACGATAGCTAGAATTATATAGACAAAAGCTAAGAAAGTCGCAGTAATAGGACTCTCATCTATGGTAATGATGCTTATTATCCTTTTTTTGGGTTTGTAGTGTAAAGTTCACCAGGTGGTCTAGTATTTTTCTTAACATTGCCTAACGTTGGAACTACTTGGGACCCATCAATATATTATATCGGGTTATGCATCATTATGGACTCCACACTTCCTTTTAGAGTTTTCTACCGAAAGTTCTACTTGGAAGTTACAGGGAATAATATCCTAGCAATTGTACGTTATTCTATGAGGATGCAACTTCATCTATATTTGTGGTGCCTATGTTACATGTTTCTGACTTTGTATGTCATAACATAAATTTGTAATCAGCTCTAAATCTCTCTCTGGAACCTGTGACCTTGTACTTTCACAGGGTTATCTTTCCTCTTAAATAACTATTAACATCATTTTCCCATGGTGTTGGTCTGCGGATCATTTAGTATTCTGCTTCTAGACTGTGAAACCCTCTCTTTCTTTGCTTTTAGGTGGAATTTTCCTGAAAAATTAGCCAATTACAATTTTTATTCTTGTGCTGTTAAACATTTTTTTTTTCACACAAAGTGTTTAAAAGAGTTTTCCCTATGTTTGTTCCCTCCATCATCAGATCAATGGGATCTAATAATGAATGGTAATTACATCGTAAGCTTTTATGTGTATGATTGATTTATAGCTCTGATGGTTGTTATGTTCAATGGTTGGCTTCTAAAATGGATGCAAGACTGATGCTTATGTCCAGTGGTTCTAGTTAGAATCTATTGGACACTTTATGCATCTGCTGTATCCAACAGTTTTGATATGTTTTAATCACAGTGAAACCCTATAAGGGCGACGCACTGCTATTTTATAGTCTTCATCCTAATGCAACAACTGATCCCTTGAGCTTGCATGGGAGCTGCCCTGTTATTGAGGGCGAGAAGTGGTCCGCAACCAAATGGATTCATGTGAGATCTTTTGATAAACCAGAGAAGAGCAGCAAAGCAAGTGGAGACTGCACCGATGATAACGAGAACTGCCTCCAGTGGGCTGCTGCAGGTGAATGTGCAAAGAATCCTATTTATATGATTGGCTCTAAGGACGAGGTCGGATATTGTAGGAAGAGCTGCAACGCATGCTCTTCATGAGTCCTTGCTCCAGGCATTCACATCCAAGCATTTTCTCGTTCTCATGTTCATGCCGAGGAAGGAAAGAGTTCTATTCTGATGCTGTAAATAACATTTGTGCTTTATTTGTACCCCTATTAGAAGAGGAAATTTTAAGAGGAACCAAATTAAATATGAGAAGTCTGTGATAGCTGAAAAACAAAATAGGTGTACTTGTATTTGGGGGATGAATGAAGCTATAGCTATTGAATGAATCTTCCTGAGACTTGAGCCTTGAAATTTTGATTGATAGTATCCTTTAGTCTTAAATGTTTGTAACTCAATTTTCAAAACTGCATATTTGAGAATCTTCGTCTTAAAATGTGCATTGGAGTGCACAATGGGTTGATTTGGCAAGTTTGTTAAGGGAAGATTATAACCAGACCGAATACTGCAGTGTAGAAATTAATTTGGTACTTGATGTAAGTTTTTCATTTTTATAAACTAATACTAATATAAAACAGTATTAAGATCAAGTTTAGATTTTCTGCTTTTTGATTTGTAATTTAATCAGTCAAATTTTGAGATCAATTTGAAATGCCGAGTACATAATTTAATATCTTAACTCAAAGTATAATAATATTTTGATTAAACGTTAAATGTTTTGTGTATTTTAGACGGTATTATTAAAGTTGAGGGACATGAAAAATTTCGTTTTTAGATGGACATTATGTGGAGCGTTTAGATGGACATTACGCGAGAGTTGGACAGTGAATAAGTGGAGTTAGGTTTAAGTGGTTTTAAATAGTAGAGAATTGTTTAACGTTTAGACAAATGATTAATAGGAGCAGATGAAAAAGTTTAGAACAATGAGGAGAAGTACTGCGGTCATTTACCCACCAAAGAGCCACTTAATATTTTGAGGTAGGCGCGTAAAATTGAAAGTTACATTAAATCTGAATTAATTTGTATAACAAACTTTTAACTTGTAGCAATTTAATTATATTATCTCCTGAAGACAAGCAAGTTTGACTGAAACAACATTATTAATTTTTACCAATTTTGGACATCTGAGATTTTGAAAATTAATCTAGAATGAGATTGTTTTGTTGAATGGAGAATATCATAACAAAAGCAAGTTTCATACGGTTGGTTTGACATCGAAAAAACGTGATTCCCAATATAGACAAAATGACAAATAGTTGCCATGCCATTTCTTATAACCTTATCTTGTTTTATGATGGTTTCACCGGTTCTTTCATCACATGTTCTGAGAGGCCAAGCGTTCACATTTCGTCAATCTGATATAATTCGTTTTTATTAATGTTGAATTTGAGAAATTAATTCATAAAAACAACATTTTATTTGAGAAAATATTGTCCATTATCGTTCTCCACTAAACCCTTCCCAATACAATACTTCTAGTAGTCACAGACATTGGGGAGAGAGAGAGAGAGAGAGAGAGAGAGAGAGAGAGAGGAGAGACCCATAGCATCATTTCTAAGAATTTCTTCTTAAAATTTACTATAAGAAAAACAAATTCTTCTGAAAAGACAAAAGGTCACTAGCATCTGCCGCCATAGATCTCAATTGCCGATATTTCAAATAAAATAAAATAAAAGGGTACAAAAGGATTGGGAAAATTCATATAATGGAGGTAAGATAATCGAGGCTAAATGATGAACTTCGCACCGTTATTTTAATTTATATCATAATATTAAAACACTATCAATTGTCACTTTATAGTTTTAATTTAAGTATTAAAATATACTCTCTCACTATTTAATAAGTAAAATGTGATAATTTAATTTTTTTCCTGTCAATACTAATGTTATTACTATTAAATTTATCAATAAATACTAATCACAATCTTTTTTATATTCTAAATTTTGATAAGTCTTTTTTTCTCAAACTTTTACTTGTATACAAAAAGAATTTTTTGTTTTTATTTCTATTATTCACATTGAGATATTTATTTCAAACTTTTAGAAGATAGATCATCTCTAAATTATAACAAAAATTATTAAAATTATAAAGTATCAATTGAAATTGTATGCTAATTATTAGTATCAATCTTAGTTTTTTATTTAATTTTTCCCTATTCTATTTTAAATAATTAGTTCTAATTATTAGTATGCTTGTTATACATAATACATAGTGCATGTTATATTCAACTTTTTCTTAATAGTTGTTGCCAATTTACTACATACTATTAAATATATACATACTTGTCATAATTATTAGTAATTTAATATTATTTTTCTTAAATAAAATTTTAACTTAATTTTTATTATACCTATTAAAAGAAATATAAAGTTAATCAACAGTCACTTTTTATTGATTAAACGATGAAAGAATGCATTTTAATATTGAAATATAAATTATTGAGTGTTAATTAATACTTAGTTATTGTTAGGGTGCTGAAAGAATAGTATAAAGTATGGGATACAGTGCGTAATTTAGCTGACAATTAAAGTACATTTTTGTATTCTTGGACTTGGAAAGTTGAAATGTTGTCCTACGTGTAAACCGAAATTACGTGGAAAAGGGTTTAGATGTAACGTAGCACTAGCTCAGGGTGGGACAAATGCATTGTAACGGCCTACATGTGACATTCTTGCAAATTATTCTTCGCAATGACAAATAAGATTTGTCTACTCTATCCTCTATACTTCTTCCCCCATCAATAAATCATTTTTTTAGAAAATATTATCTATTATTTATAACTATAACTTATAATTTACTCACATGTTCGGTACTTTATTTTCTAAAATATTCGAAAATTTTTTTAATTGTACAAATTGAAAAAACATACTAAAAAAAATACAATATGACAATTTTTAAAATTTTTTTTTGAACTCATTTACATAATTTTTGTAATTATTTTAAATTTAATCTATCTAAGATTTGAAAATGTATTAATTTTTTATGATTATAAAAATCATGTTACACATCACATGGAATTGAGAAAATTTATATATCTCACTATTTTTTTATTTTCTTTCAATTCTTACAGTTAAATTTTCTAAATAGATTATGAATTGGTAGAAATAAAACTAGCGGGTAGAATATAAGTAATGAGTTATATATATATATATATATATAGAAAAAAATGATTTGAGCTATAACATATTTTTATAATCCTGTTTACTCGTGTTATGTTTCAATTTTAAAAATATACGAGAAAAATCTAATTTTAAGGATGAAAAGGGTATGCAAAAACAATACAATTTGTGAATTTTTTCAAGTTCATTTATATTATTTTAAAATCAAGTAAAAATCAATAAATTTTAGGTTTTGAGAATATATAATTCTTACATGGTTATAAAAATCATGTCATACACTAAAAACAATGAACAAATTTATGTACCACTCTATTTTTTGATACATTTTTAATTCGAATGATTAAATTTTTAAATAAATTTTGAATTTATATATACAAAATTAGTGGATAAGATATGAAAAATGAACTATAACTCAATTTTCTTAATCCCTATATATAATTCTAATAATAATTATATTAAAATAGTAAAAATTACTACTTCGTATTAGGTGAAAAACAACTGATTCACTCAAATTATAAAATAATGAGACTAAAATAATAAATTATTTTAATATCATTGTATATTTATATCCATTAGCCCAGTGGACTTCTCTTTAGGACGAGCATAGCGAACAAAAGTGTCAGAACTACCAGCTTTCATTCTTCTCCACCGTGAACTCGTGCAACATTGTTGTAATTATAATTCAAATCAATTTGCTTTCAGTTTTTAATTAAATTTTGCTCAATATATAATTGAATAAAATATACCTCATAAAAATTTGACAATTAACCACTCCATGCATAAAGAAATATAATCAATCTAAAGAGAAACTCGTATTATTGTCTAAAACTTTCGAATTTAAGATTTTCTTCTCCTAAAAAAAATACAAAAAATATTTTTCAAAAAACATCAAAGTACAAATAATACATTTCTTGAAATAACACCAGAATTGTCCAACACACTCCAAATTATATTAAAAGAACCTTTATTAATGAGAATTAGACAATAAATTCCGATAATATAATTTGAATATTTAGTATGTAAATTTACAATCATATTATCAATAGTGTTTTTAGTAGATCTTTAATTGAATAGTCACCTTCACATAAACTTTAAATTATTAGCGATCAGTTATATTTTAAAGATATTTTGTCTAAAAAATATGTTAATTGATGTGCTGAGTTTATCAAAATTTAATAATTTTAAGTAAGATTTGAATAATGAATCTAAGAGCGATGATTCCACAATAATAGTTACAATAACTATCGATCAGTATACTAATATGATCTCGATATATATATATATATTTCACACATTCAAAAAAAATTATCAATATATTTAACATTCTTTTTATTAATGATCTGTTCGAGAATTATAAATTATCGTGACCCATTTTAAACTTTTAATTCTTAAATTTGAAATTGCAGTTAGCTCAAGTGGTTAGAGTATTAAAAAAAAAAAGAATAATAATGACCACCTTATACTCCGTATTTCAAAAGTGAATTTTAAGTCATTTTTTAAGGGGGTGAAAGAATATTTATTTTTTGAAGGGTGTGGAAAAACGAAGCACACCCAAAGGTGACGGAGTAACTTAAAAACTAAAAAGTAGTCTGGAACAGTCCCTTCCATTGATATCATAGAACAGAAGACAACAGAGCAGTAGTCGAGCAGAGCAAAAAAGAACACCCTAATTGTTAATTCTGTGATATCTCTCTCTTTCTCTCTGTGTTTGCAAAAATGAATCCTCTTCCTCTTCCTCATCCATCTTCATCTTCAGTGTTTGTATTTTGTATACTCCTCATTGCTCCAATTTATTTCTTATTCTCCCATTCTTCTTCCTTTCTCTTCTCCTCTTCTTTTACTATTGCCCCATCACCTCTTCCTCACAACAATGCGCAGTTAATCTCTCTCTCTACTTTCTCTCTCTACTTTCTTCTCTCACTAATTTCACCTACTTCAATTCATTTTAATTTTTGAAATTTGTTTCAGACAACAAGGGTCGGTGCTGAAATTAACTGCCGGAGCTAATCTTTCGGCAACTTTTGATCCGACAGGGGTCACTCAAGTTTCATGGCGACCCAGGTCTATATATAATTCTCTCTCTCTCTCTCTACTTGATTTTGAATTATATATGTGCAGCATTTGTAATTATGTATTTTTAAAATTCTGTTTTTCTTTTTTTGGTTCTGTATATATCTAAATGGGGATTACATAATACATACACAGGGTTTTCATGTATAGCAAGTTCTTAACAGATGAAGAGTGTGATCATCTTATCAATCTGGTAATTAATTGAAGCCTTTTATTATTTTTGCATGCACTTTTCCACCTTTATATTTTTCTTCTATTTTCCTTCTTATTTGAATAGAATATTTTCTTTCTTAATTTGTGAAGTCCCAATTATGATAGTTGTTTTCCCTTTAATCAGTTTCATTAGCAGGTTAGAGTTGTCTTGTATTTGTAAAAGCCTGTGAAGCTGCCACAATTATGTGTATATATTTCAAATTTACTAGAAGAAAAGAATGGGGGGATAACAAGAGTTATTATCTAAAATGTTAGTTCAGAAATATAATAAAATTGAGATTGAGAGGATAAATATATGTAACATATAAAGAATTTAATTCCAGAGAAAGAAAACTGAAAACTGATATAGGGAAATACTTAAAAATTAAAAAGCAACTATATACATGTTTTTTGAAAATTTTAGAAATAATGTTGTAGTTTAAATAAGAAATTAAGAACTATACACTAATTTTGGCAATTTAATATAAACCAAGAGTGATGTTATGTTTAAATTGAGTGTATAAAACTCTTTCTTTCTTCTTTCTTACATGTTACAAATTCCCGCGCATCTCGGTTGGCAAATTTGAAAGTTCGGTAAAACAAATTTAGACACATAATGACAAAAAATTACTAATTTAGTCGAGTTTAACTAATTACATTTGCACTGTTCAAACGTTTTTTTGGTAATATTATCCTTGCGTTAGTAGGTGTTGTTGCCCCATAGTAGATCAAACGTTGACCATGAATTGACAGCTAGAAATTCAATAACTACTTGATTAAGAAGACAAATGAGTTGAGTCGAGTGTGAAATTTTTTTTAGAGTTGACTAGCTAGTTTTTGGAGCTATTTCAGCTCAGATGTGAATTTATATGCTACATGATTAGACTATTGAAGTTTTCTGCAATATACTGATTACTACATTTCTTTTTTCTCTTTTCTGCTCATAAGTTAGTGAACTTTGCAACTTATTAAGTGAACCATGTAGCCTATTAAGTGAACCATAAGTTAGTGAACTTTGCAACTTATTTAGTGAACCATACTCGACTTTCTTCATTTACAACCTTTGCCTGAAAATTGTAGTCCTTGTTATCAGGCCAGGGAAAAACTGGAGAAATCTATGGTCCTTGAAGATGAAACAGGTAATAGCATAGAGAGTGACGTCCGAACAAGCTATGGCATGTTTCTTCATAAAACACAGGTTTGTTGACTCACTTACTCTCTCTTTACTTTTTATTAGTAGTAAAAAGGTTTGTATTAAGTCCATTACATATAGTACCTAGATATCTAATTGAGGGGGAAAACATCGATCATATTGGTTGAATATCTAATTGAGGGGAAACATTTGATTTATTATGGTTGACCCTACTTCTCATTGTTATGGTTGACGAAATTTTGGTGATGTCTAGATTGGAAAATTACAAAGTAAATCTGAAAATAGAAAATATATCTAGTATAAGAAATAAAACTTCAGGGAAACTGGAACTAACATTATTTTTCGACATTCAGATATAATAAGTTTTTTAGGCAGTGGCAGAACTACCTTGCATGCCTAAATTATTCAGATATAGTTAGAATGTGCATTTAAGAATCACCACCCAACAATAGTTATATCTATAAATGGAATTCAGGATCTTTAACATGCCTAAATTATTCAACTGGGTTTATCAGTTTGGGATGGAGGGGAATAGGAGATACATGGTAATTAAGATAAAAGCTTGTCTTGCTTATCTACAGTTACTAACTTAATACATAATCTCTTATTTTTCTTCCGAGTCTTCGTTTGTTTATTTTTATTTTTATTTTTTTTCTTCTCTTTTAATGGTCAGTCAGCAGGTCCCCTTATTTATGTGGTCAACTTTCAACTTGATGTAACGGTTACCCTTGCATATGAGGTTGCCATTTGTTGAGGATTGCCTTTCTCCAGACGATGATAAAGTAACAGGATTTAATATTGTAACATAGCAAAACTTCATAGAGATGGAATTATTAAATGAGTGATCCTTTTTAGCTAAAGTTATTTATGGTCAGTCCACTACATATTACGAAACACACATCATGCGAGTTAATCTATTTTCATATGATCCTTGCTTACTCAAAAGGATGAACTAGTTGCTGGAATTGAGGCGAGAATTTCTGCATGGACGTTCCTTCCTATCGGTAAAATCGCAATACTCTCCGACTTAATTGGTTTATTTATATTTATTGAACTGAAAACTACATTCTAATGCAATACCTGAACCCTATGTTGTCTTTAGAGAATGGGGAGCTACTTCAAGTCCTTCGTTATGAGCATGATCAGAAGTATGAACCCCATCATGATTTTTTTGTTGACAAGATTAATCTAGAATTTGGTGGTAACCGAGTGGCTACTGTACTTGTATATCTCTCTGATGTTGAGAAGGGTGGAGAAACAGTTTTTCCTGATTCAGAGGTACCATTGTTTTTCCTCAATGCATGTTCCACATGTTTCTCCTATCCCTATCAGTTGTTAACATCGGATTTTACATTGTCTACAGGCAAAAGACTCGCAACATAAAGATGATAGCTGGTCTGATTGTGCTAAAATGGGTTATGCAGGTAAAAAGTTAGGTTCCTAATGTCATATACGGTATGCAACTTGAAGAAAACGTGTGTGTGTGTGAGGGCACACACACGCTTACGTGTGTGGATTCCTCTATTTGTCATGTTAAAAATTCTGAAAGGTGGAGAGTGGAGAGCATGGAGGAGATATAAGCTCCGTTTGTTTCGACTTAAAATTATGAGATTTTAGATTCTGACAATATAAGAATTTCATAATTTTAAGTTGAAACAAACAAGTACATAATCACGGTGAAAATTGAAGAATAGTTATTTATGTTCTGGCTCGGGGGTAGAACTAGGAGGTTATGTTCAATGACTGTTGGTGATAATTGCTTGAACTAGTCATGGATTAGCATGTTAATTTTGTCACTTCAAAATCTTAAATTTCATCCAAGTCAAATATAACATCAACTACGAGTCTCAAATTAAATGTGTCTCTTTCTTATCAATTCCAAATACTCAGACATGTACCTCCTGCTATTACATTGAACTTGTGAAAAATGTTTGATTTTGTAACTGCAGTGAAACCTAAGAAGGGAAATGCAGTACTGTTCTACAATCTGCACCCGAATAAGACGCTTGACCTCGCAAGTTACCATGGGAGCTGCCCAGTGATTAAAGGCGAAAAGTGGTCCGCAACAAAGTGGATACATGAGAGGCATTTCGAAGAAACAGAGGAGGGACCGAACGACGACGTCTGCATTGATGAGAATGAGTACTGCCCTGGGTGGGCTGAGGATGGGGAATGCGAATTGAATCCTATCTATATGGTGGGCTCCGACCATGATCCTGGAGCTTGTAGGAAAAGCTGTAGAGCTTGTTAAATTCTTTTCCCCGGCACAAGCAAAGAGTGCCTTCATCTTGTATATAACATATGATCTGCAAATAAATTAAGGGAAAAAGGAATTGAAATTTTGCAAGTAGATGTGCCATATCATTTAGTAACTTTCTGATATTGGAAATGAGAGAGTGCTATTTTCTTGCACTTTTAACCTTTTTTTTGTCTTTTGAATATTAAAGTTTGAAAAGAGTCTTAACATAATTTATATTATGATTCAACAAGTAGTCTTCTTTGTTAATGAGCAACAATATTTAATTAAATTATGTTAACTTCTGTGAATGAAATAAAAACCTTGGTTTTAAGTAAAAATTAATTAAGAGAAATAGCATTCTCCTTTTTGTGATAGAGGTAGCATTTGTCTTGGACCGGAATATGGCATATGTAAGGTAGCGATACATAGTTTTAGAATATGGTCAATGATACTTTAATATTTATTGACATTCAAAATACTACATTAATAAGAGAAGTTTTTATTGATTTCACTTTAATATTAAAATTATTATGGAAAATACTAAAATTACTATTGAAAATACTAAAACTACTACAAAAATATTAATGTGAAAATATAAAATATTTATTTAATTGAAGTCAAAATTTTCCTCCTATAATGCATTAAAGTGTCTTTTTTCCTTTAGAATATGGCATATGTACGGTAACTATGCATAATTTTACGCGAAATATTACATGCCAAGTATAACTTGGATAATTTAGAAGTAGTTCGGTTAATATTTTCAATTGTCAGTTAACCAGTTATGTCGGTCTCGCCTCCTCCTTCCTTGCTCTCAAGTTATATAGTGTAAAACACTCTTTGAGTTAAAATAAACGTATCAATCTCTGACACCTCTAAATTATCGATAATACGAGGTGGTCATAAAATATGACATGTAACAGAATGTAGAGGTGTTTGTCTTGCATATACTTTGATCAGAACTTGATATGCCATAAACAAACATCATATCCACTCAATCCCTGTTGATAAGTAATAAATTGTTAGTTTGTTATCAAATTGAGAAATCCAACTCCAAATGCATCGATCACTTTGCTAGAATAGAATATTAAAAGGGGCAAAAACAACCTCTTTCTTATTCCTAACATGCTCTAATTATAATACTTCAACATAAAAAATGTAATAATTGAACTTTCGGCATCTAGTTCCTAACAAAGCTATTGATAATTAAAGTTACTATTTTAATAATTTGTTTATAGAATGCTCAGTTATCGATCTAGACTTTCTTTGAACATTAATCAAATTCGGAAGAAAAACTAAGTAATAAGCACAAACTTGATAAACTGAAAAATATATCAAACGGAAGATTTAGAGAAGTAACCAGGTCCTTAACAACTTATGTGACAATATAGTCAACAAACTACATTGTACTTAAAAAAATAAATTAATTAATTAAAAAAGAAAATAATTTCACTTTGTTGTAAGATTATGAGGAGTTTCTATGCTAAATTTGACAAGAGAACTACAATGTTTAGACTTGACTAATTGATTCCCAGCATACATAAAAATATAAGCTCAGATCTTAACATTGATTTACATCGAAAAATCAAATAATTATCATTAATTTCGTGAATCAATTATTAATTTCAAACTAAAATTTGAAACACAGTATGGAGAGAAAACCCAGAATCGATCTAAGTATCCAACAAATGTACGCCAATTCAAAATAATGATTTGCAAAATATATAATGATCAAAAGAAGAAATCCTAATTACATGTCGAGCAGATCGTCTTTCTTGTCATCTCTGTCCTCGTACATACCTTCTCCGTCGCCGTTCATTTCTTAGGAAAGACTAAGACTTCACATAAATCAAGGAACAACGACAACATATACAGATTAAGATTTAGAAAGTCAGATAGAGGATTATATATATACTAGTTTATTGGGCACACATAATGTGTGTATTTTATTAAAAACTAAGATAATTAAATGAAATAACAAGAGACTATAGATAAAACAATGTGAAACTTTTGAAGAAAATTGGGAATATAGTTTACCAAAACAAACAACTCACAGATTTTTGCTTATGAACAATTATATTCGATCCTTCATCTACTGCAAAAAGGGAGTTTATATGATTTTAAACAATAGAAAGCAGTACACCAATTGATAAGATTGTAGTGGGATGTAATTCCCATTGTCATATATTATTCCTTTACCATTTCTGATAGAGTTTTAAAATGTGGGTAATCTGACGATGATTTAGGCTCCATTTAATGTAAGGATATTTTTTTAATAGAAGAAAAAATATTTTTTTATTTCTTGTTGTTGGGAAATGGAAAATATTATTTTCTAAAAATATTTTTCATTGTTGTAGAATAGAAAATTTAAAGTTCTGAAAATATTTTTTTGCATCCTTTATTTTCTTAAGTATTTTCGAAAAATGACTTACGGATTTAACAAAAAAAAAATATTTTCTGAAAATTAACTAGGCACCATCACCCTGCCGTCGCCACCATCATCCCGCCGCCGCTGCCACCATTGCTGCCGCCGTCATTACCACCACTGTCACCCCACTCCCGCCACCACTATCCCCCAACCGCCGCCACCATTATAATAGTATTTTTTATGCATTTTTCTAATTAGTAATTAAATATCAGAAAAAATTTTGAAAAATATTTTTTAAGAAAGTATTCTCCAAAAAATATTTTTTATGTATTAATCGGAGCCTTGAATATATGAAATTGAATGCAAGGAAATAGGAGATCGTGGGTTTCTGGGTACAATACATGGAAATTGGTCGGTAGTGGTAGTTTTTTTCTCCTAAAGTAATTGTTGACCCAAAATGATCATAACCATTATTAAAAAAAGAGTATTAAGGTATCATTTGTTTGATTAAGCAGTAAGTGCGAAATGTTGAATAATGATCTGAATAATTTTACAATAATGGATAATAACAACATTTTAGTTGAGAAAATATTGTACATTATCGTTCTCCACTAAACCCTTTCAAATACCACACTTTCAGAGTCACAGACATTGGAGAGAAAAAAAAAAAAAAAAGAAGCCCCAAAGTATCATTTCTAGGAAATTCTTCTCAAAATCTACTAAAGGAAAAACAAATTCTTCTGAAAAGACAAAACTCTACTAGCATATGCTGTCATAGATCTCAATTGCCATGCCTCCTTTTTAATAATTATTATTCTTTTATGTATTGAAGTTTGTTTTGGCACATGGAAATGTAACACAATTCACTTTCTTCAAAAATAAAATTATCATATTTTAATTTCCTGGAAATAAATGATTTCAAAAATTTTACATTTTTAATTCCAAGAAACGCTATAGTCTAGGTAATATCACAGGTCCTTGCCAATATTTCAAAAAAAAAAAAAAACAAACAAACAACGGGATGGAAATTCATATAAATGAGGTGAGATAATCAAAGTACATTTTTGTATTTTTGGACTCGGTAAGTATGAGGTGTTGTCCTACGTGTAAACTCAAACTACGTGGAAAAGCGTTTAGATGTAACGTAGCACTAGCTCAGGGTGGGACAAATGTGCTGTAACGGCCTACACGTGCGTACATTCTTGCAAATTATTCTTCACAATGACATAAGATTTGTCTACACTCTATGCTACTTCGAAAATAATGCAATATTTGAATGTTTTAATTTTTTTTGGAACTTATTTACATAAATTTTATAATTATTTTAAAATTAATGTATTTGAGCTTAGAAAATACACTCATTTTATATAATTATAAAAATTATGTTACACATCATAAAAAAAGAAAAAATTATGTATTTTACTATTTTTTGTATTTTTTTAATTCTTACGATTTGATTTTCTAAATAGATTATGAATTAATAAATATAAAACTAGTGTGTAGAATATGAATAATGAATTATAGTTCAATTCTCTTAATTACACGCGCGCGTGCACACACATATATATAAAAAAAAAGAATTAAGTTATAATTTATTTTTATAATTCTACATACTTGTGTTATGTTTCAAGTTCTAAAATATATGAGAAGAACTTAACTATACGGATGGAAAGGATATCTAATAAACAAGGCAACATGTGAAGTTTTTCAAACTTATTTACATTGATTTTGTAATTAAGTAAAAAGTAATAAATTTTAACCATTGATAATATATAATTTTTACATAGTTATAAAAATCACGTCATACATTACAAAATAATAAACAAATGCATGTACCACTCTATTTTTTTTTTAACTTTTACTCTGTACTATAAATAAATTATGAGTTTATAAATACAAAACTATAGTGGGTATGATTAAGGATATAGAAAAATAAGTTATAACTCAATTTTCTTAATCCCTACATATATAATTCTAATAATAATAATAATATTAAAATAATAAAAATTACGACTTCGTATCAAGTGAAAAGCAACTAATCACAATCAAATGATAAAATAATGACACTAAAACAATAAATTATTTTAATATCATTGCATATTTATATCCATGAGCCCATTGCACTTCTCTTTAGGATATAAGCATTGCGACTCCAAAAATGTCAGAACTACCAGCTTTCATTCTTCTCCACCGTGAACTCAGGCAACATTGTTGTAATTATAATTCAAATCAATTTGCTTTCAGTTTTTAATTAAATTTTGCTCAATATATAATTGAATACAATATAACTGCTAAAAGTTTTACAATTAACTGCACCATGCATAAAGAAATATAATTAATCTAAAGAGAAACTCGTATTATTGTCTAAAACTTTCAAATTTAAGATTTTTTCCCTCTAAATAGAAAACACAAAAAACGTTCTTCGAAAAACATTAAGTACAAATGATACATTATTTGGAATAGGACCAGAATTCTCCATCACATCCAATTTATATTAAAGGAATCCTTATTAATGAGAATTAGACAATAAGTTCAGAGCAGATAACATAATTTGAATATTTAATACGTAAAATTTACAATCATATTATCAAATAGTGTTTTAGTAGATCTTGAATTGAATAGCCACTCGCACAAACCTTTAAATTATGTGTTGTGTTTATTCAATTTATAAGTAGTATTCGTTATCAATCAATTAATGCTCTCGAGACATATATATATATATATATAAATTATTCTTTTGAAGAAATTATTGACATATTTAACATTCTTTTAATAATGGGGTGTCGAGAATTACAAATTAGCGTGAGTCATCTTAAACTTCTACTCTTAAATCAACAAAACAAAAAAAAAAAAAAAATCTTATTTCTAAAAAGTGAATATTAAGTCATTTTAGGAAAAAAGAAAAAAAGAAAAAAAAGCAATACCAAGAGGTGGCGGAATAACTCAAAGGAGTAGTCTGGAACAGTCCATTCCATTGATCTTACAGAAGAGAAAACACCACCAACAGAGCAAAAAGGAAATATCACATTCATTGTTAATTCTGTGATCTCTCTCTCTCTCTCTCTCTCTGTTTGTGAAAATGAATCCTCTTCCTCATCCATCCTCATCTGCCGTGGTTGTGTTCTGTATACTCCTCATTGCTCCAATTTATTTCTTCTTCTCCCATTCTCCTTCCTTTCTCTTCTCCTCTTCTTTTACTATTGCCCCACCACCTCTTCTTCATAACAATGCCCAGTTAATCTCTCTCTCTCTCTCTCTACTTTCTTCTCTCACTAATTTACCGACTAAATTCATTTTAATTTTTGAAATTTGTTTCAGACAACTGGGGTCGACGCTGAACTTAACTACCGGAGCTAATTTCTCGGCAACTTTTGATCCGACAGGGGTCACTCAAGTTTCATGGCGGCCGAGGTCTACATATAATTCTGTCTCCCTCTCTCTCTCTCTTTCTCTCTCTCTATACTTGATTTTGAATTATATATGAGCAGCATTTGTAATTATGTATTTCTAAAATTTTCTGATTAATTTTGTTCTGTATATATCTAAATGGGGATTACATAATACATACACAGGGTGTTCATGTACAGCAAGTTCTTAACAGATGAAGAATGTGGCCATCTTATCAATCTGGTAATTGATTGAAAGCCTTCATTATTTTTGCATGCACTTTTCCACCTTTTATATTTTTCTTCTATTTTCCTTCTTATTTGAATAGAATACCTTTCTTCCTTAATTTGTGAATTCCCAATTATGATAGTTGTTTTCCCTTTAATCAGTTCCATTAACAGATTAGAGTTGTCTCTGCAATAACTGCAAATTCTTATGTGCTTCAATTAGGAGCTCCAGTCTTGTATTTGTTGCCTGTGAAGCTGCCAGAATTATGTGTATATATTTCAAATTTACAAGAAGAAAGAAAAGAAGAAAATAAGAAAAGAATGGGGATAACAAGATAGTTATTATCTAAAATGTTAGTTCAGAAATATAATAAAATTGAGAATGAGAGGATAAATATATGTAACATACGGAGTATAAAAAATTTAATTCCAGAAGACAGAAAGTTGAAAACTGATATGGTGAAATACTTAAAAATTGAAAGCAACTGTATACATGTTTTTTGAAAATTATAGAAATAATGGTGTAGTTTAAATAAGAAATTAAGAACTATACACTATTTTTGGAAATTTAATATAAATCAAGAGTAATGTTATGTTTAAATAGAGTGTATATTACACGTTTCCGCGCATCTCAGTTGGCAAGTTTGAAAGTTCGGTAGCACAACTCGGACACGTAACGACAAAAAATTTCTATTTAGTCGAGTTTAACTAATTACATTTGCACTGTTCAAACTTTTTTTTTGGTAATATTATCCTGGCGTTAGTAGCTGTTGTTGCCCTGTAATAGATCAAATGTTGACCATGAATTGACAGCTAGAAATTCAATAATCACTTGGTTAAGAAGTCAAACGAGCTGAGTCGAGTGTGAATAGATTTTTAGAGTTGACAAGCTAGTTATTGGAGCTATTTCAGCTCAGTTGTGAATGCATATTCTACATAATTAAATTATTGAAGTTTTCTGCAATCTCCTGGTTATGACATTTCTTTTTACTCATTTGTGCTCGTAAGGTACTGAACTTTGCAATTTATTAAGTGAACCATACTCGACTTGATTCATTTACAACCATTGCCTGAAAATTGTAGTCCTTGTTATCAGGCGAGGGAAAAACTGGAGAAATCAATGGTCCTTGAAGATGAAACAGGTGATAGCATAGAGAGTGACGTCCGAACAAGCTATGGCATGTTTCTTCAAAAGGCACAGGTTTGTTGACTCACCCTCTCTTTACTTTGTATAAGTAGTAAAAACGTTTGCATTAAGTCCACTAAGTATAGTAGCTAGATATCTAATTGAGGGGGAAAACGTCGATCATATTGGTTGAATATCTAATTGGGGGGAAACATTTGACTTTTAAATTGACTGAACTAAAGAAGTTTCACTCCGGCTTGGGTCGAACCTACTTCTCATTTATGGTTGACGAAATTTCGGTGATGTCTAGATTGGAAATTACAAAGTCAGTCCACAGATATTAGAAAACACACATCATGCGAATTAATCTATTCTCATATGATCCTTGTTTACTGAAAAGGATGAAGTAGTTGCTGGAATTGAGGCGAGAATTTCCGCATGGACATTCCTTCCTATTGGTAAAATTGTGATACTCTCTGACTTGGTTTACTTATATGTATCGAACTAAAAACTACATTGTAATACAATACCCGAACCTGATGTTGTCATTAGAGAATGGGGAGCTACTTCAAGTCCGTTATGAGCATGATCAGAAGTATGAACCCCATCATGATTTTTTTGTTGACAAGATCAATCTAGAATTTGGTGGTAACCGGGTGGCTACTGTACTTATATATCTCTCTGATGTTGAGAAGGGTGGAGAAACAGTTTTTCCTGATTCAGAGGTACCATTGTTTTTCCTCAATGCATGTTCCGCATGTTTCTCCTATCCCTATCAGTTGTTAACATCAGATTTTACATTTACTACAGGCAAAAGACTCGCAACATAAAGATGACAGCTGGTCTGATTGTGCTAAATTGGGTTATGCAGGTAAAAATTTAGGTTCTTAATGTCATATACAGTATGCAACTTGAAGAAAACGTGTGTGTGCCCCCGCGCACGCTTATGTCTCTGGATTCCTCTATTTGTCATGTTAAAAATTCAGAAAGGTGAAGAGCATGGAGGAGATATAATCATGATGAAAATTGAAGAATAGTTATTAATGTTCTCGGTCTGTGGTAGAGCTAGGAGGTTATGTTCAATGATTCTAGGCGATAATTGCTTGAACTAGTCATGGACTAGCATGTTAATTTTGTCACTTCACAATCTTAAATTTCATCTAACTCAAAAATAACATCAACTACGTCTACAAGTCTCAAATTAATTGTCTAATTTTTTAATTAAAAGATTATGCAACTCAGAAATTAACTTTCAAATGTGAAATTACAGAGAAACTTGAAGAATAAATGACTTTGCACATGGATGGACTCAAAACCTATTAGCTCAAGTTTTTGGGTCAAAGATATGTTACAACATCCAAGCATGTAAACAAGTGACTTGTTGAAACGTATACGTTGCACACACACAAGATCCGTGCACACGAGATGCACCATTTCAAATGTTTTGTTCAGGCCTAACAGATATTGATAAATGTGTCTCTTTCTTATCACTTCCAGATACTTAGACATGTACCTCCTGCTATTACATTGAACTTGTGAAAAATGTTGGAGTCTGTACTTGCAGTGAAATCTAAGAAGGGTAATGCAATACTGTTCTACAATTTGCACCCGAATAAAACGCTTGACCTCGCAAGTTACCATGGGAGCTGCCCGGTGATTAAAGGCGAAAAGTGGTCAGCAACAAAGTGGATTCATGAGAGGCCTTTCGAAGAAACAGAGGAGGAACCGCGCGGCGACTGCTTTGATAAGAGTGAGTACTGTCCTGCGTGGGTTGAGGATGGTGAATGCGAACTGAATCCTGTGTATATGGTGGGTTCAGAGCATGCTCCTGGAGCTTGTAGGAAAAGCTGTAAAGCTTGTTAAATCCTTTAGCCCAGCACAAGCAAACAGTGCCTTTCATGTTGTATATAATATGTGATCTGCAAATAATAAAGGGAAAAGGGAATTGAAAAACATTTAGTACCTTTCTGGAATTGAAATGAGAGTGCCATTTTCTTACTCTTTTAACTTTATCAAAGTATGAGTTCACGATGTACGATTCAACTAGTAGACTTTGTCATTCAGCAACAATTTTTAGTTAAATTATGTTAATTTTTGTGAATGAAATAAAAACCTTGGTTTTAAGTAAAAATTAATCAAGAAAAATAGCGCACTCATTTTTCTGATAGCGGTAGTATTTGTCTTTGAACCGGAATATGGAGTATGCACAGTAGTGGGACGTAATTTTTGTATATTTTAGATGATTTTAATTTTTTTATAATATTAGTCTCTGTCTATTATATTTTTATTTTATAATATTTTATTAAATTATACCTCAAGTAAATTAAATCATCTTTTTTAGACGGATTGAGTATTATATAACGGGGATCATTTGTATTATGTAACTTGGATCATTTAGGACTAAAGTAGGAAGTTGAATCTGATTGATATTTGTTTAGCGATATTGAGTTGAACATATTTTGTTTAACAAATAAATAATTATCTTTGATATCACTTTGTTTAATTTATTAGACTCACTTAAATTGTGATTTCTTAAATGTGTTGCATATTAGTATAATACGCCATCTAAGATTATTTTATTAGTCAGGAGACAGAATACTTGGGAGTTATTATCTCGTAAAAAATGTGTAAAGTACATGAAGCACTGGTTCAGATATTAAGAAAGAAGTTACAAATAAACGACATATATGATTAGGTATGTAGAGCAATAGATTTAAGTATTTAACCCTAGGCATGAAACATATAATAGTTGCTAGATGTAGAGGAAGGAGTTTTGATAGGCACTCATGGCCTTTAGAATATAGAGGTGTTTATCTCACCTTATGCTTTGATCAGAATTTGATATGCCATAAACAAAGATCATATCTACCCAATTCCCTGTTGATAAGTGCCAAATTATTAATTTGTTATTAAATGGACAAATCCAATTTCAAATGCTAGAATATTAAAGGGGTGGGGGGGGGGGGGGGGGGGGTGGACAATCTTTCTTATTCCTAAGACGCTCTAATTAAAATACTTAATATAAAAAGTGTTACTCTCTTTGTATCTATAAAAATAAAACATTTGACAATTATTATTTTACATCTTTAACCAATAATTAAATATGCAAATCATAAGTTTTTTTCATGAAATTTGTTATAAATATTTAACTTATGATGAGATCTATAAATTTGTAATTGATTTTAATTTATAATAAAATAACAAAAAAAAATTTCAAATGTAACTCTTTCTTGAAACAAATTTTTTTTAAATACAACTCTCTTTTTAGAACAGGAGTATAATTGAGCTTTCAGACTACTTTCTAACAAAGTTATTGATTATAAAATTAAGATTTTAATAATCTACTTATAGAATGCTTATATATCGATATAGACATTTTTCGAAAATCAATCAGATTCCGAAGAAAAACTGAAGAATAAGCACAAGATTTGAAAACTAGAAAAATATATCAAATAGAAAATTAGATAAGTAACCAAGTCACTAACAAACATATGTGATCATGTACTCAACAAACTACATTATACTTTTAAAAAATAATTAATTAATTAATTAAGAAAGAAATTGTTTTTCACTTTATTGTAAGATGATGAAGAGTTTCTATGTTAAATTTGACAAAAAAAACTTTAATTTTTAGACGCGACTGATTGATTCTGAACATATATAAAAATCTAAGTTCAAATCTTAACATCAATTTACATTGAAAAATCAAATAATTTTCATTAATTTCGCGAATCAAAATTAATTCCAAAAATAAATTTTGAGTATCCAAAATGAAGAGAAAACCCTAACCCGGTGAACCGATCCATGTATCCAACAAATGTATGCCGGTCGAAAATACTGATTTGCAACATATATAACGATCTAAAGAAGGAACCCTAATTACCTGTCGAGCAGATCGTCTTCCTCGTCATCTCCGTCCTCATACGTACCTCCTCCTCCTCCGTTCATATCTTCGGAAGGACTAGGGCCTCACTTAAATTGAGCAAATATGACAACACATACAGAATCAGGGGAATTCAAGTTAAGATCGAGAAGGGAGAGAATGAGAGACACTTAAGATTGAGAAATTCAGATAGATGATATATATATATATATATATATTAGTTTATCAGGCACACGTAACGTGCGTGTAATTTATTGAAAAATTAGAAAATTAAATTAATGGGGTCGGCTTATCGACCTTTTCAATCCGACTCATCGTTTACTAACATGTCATCACCTTGTCACATCAATCACCTCCTCAATAACATGTATACTGACACCTGACATCACATGCAGGACGACACGTGACCTCATCGTAGAGGCCGATGCTTGTACACATCAATCACCTCAATGACATGCATATCGACACTTGATATTACATGCAGGATGACACATGACCTCATCTTAGAGGCCGCTGCCTGACACTACATGCAAGACGACACATGATCTCACCCTAAACGACCTCCTCACCACCCACTTCGGCCAATAGGACAACCTCTAGCTTAACTTCCTCTAAGGCAACTATCACATCACGAGAGAGTTGGACAGTCAATCAGGCGTACTAGATATGCTATCTAACACTATAAATATTCTTAACCCCTACTACCCAAGGTAATCCAACTGAACCGCTCCGATCCGACCTCCTTAACTGGCCATCCCATAACATAAATGAAGTAAGAAGGGATTATAGATATAACAGGGGGGAAACTTTTGAAGAAAATCGGGAATATAGTATACAGAAACAAACAATTGATAGATTTTCCTTACGAATAATTATATTCGAGCCTTCATCTATTGCACAAGAAATAGTATATCTAATTTTAAACAATAAAGAACAGCATAACAAATGAATAATGATAAGAGTGTAGTGAGATGTGATTTCCAATAAATTGTCGTATATTACCTTCTACCATTTTTTTGATAGAGTTTAAAATGTGGACAAACTGATTGTGATTTGGCTGAAACTGAATGCTATGAAATATGGGAATCGTGGGTTACTGGGTCGAAGACATGGAAACTCGTCGAAGTGCTAACAAGCGGTATTTGTAGGGTTTTTTTTAATTGATTTTTTTTTTTTTGGGGGTAGATTTCTAATAGAGAAGATCATAATCATTATTAAGAAGGTTAGCAACTTAACTAATAGAGAAGATAACTTTCATAACCAATTAAAATACAAAGAGATTCAATAGTAGGATTTTTTTATTTGGCTATAATTGAAGGAATATTATAAATAGAGTAGTTGTATCACAAAAAGGTTGTCTTTGAATAAAACACACATTTATTGTTTTTTTTAATTGACGTATACTCAAAGTCACAAATATTTATATATTATATATTATTTATTTTTCCCGCATAGATGGCCAAAATCTAAATAAATCATAACTTTAGGAAGAAAGAGTGAAAGACACTAACAAATAATCAGCGTTGTAAGCAGAATTGAAAGGTATATCTTGAAAATATGAGCACGTCTGAAAAAAAGAGTTACGCATCTTATGCGGTCCTAGGCAAGTGGTCCTAGGCAGGTTTAGGCGCTCCCAGGTGGGTTTAATATTTTTTTAAAATAATTAAATTAAGATTTTAGCTTATTTTATTTTTTTTATATAGAAGCACAAACACAAATACCTTAAAATTTTGAGTTTTAAAAGTTCAAATAATAGATATACTAAGATTTTTAAAGTATAATTTAAAAAAATAATAGTTTTATATCTTATTGAAAATTTCACTAGTTTTAGTATTTTTTTTCAAATTATAATTATTTTATATTTAAGATTCATTACGTGTTTCTTGTTTAAATCTTAAAATAATATGAAAAGTTGAACTATGAAATAAAAAAGTAATAATAAAAATAGAAAAAAATCTATTAAAGTAACCGTTTAAATCCCCATTACTACCTCTAGGCACTAGAAGGTAACTTAAGCGTCTTACTCTGCCTACCGTTTTTTACAACATTGCAAATAATTCACCTTCCATATATGATAATACCTAAATAGGAAAGATCTCTACCAATAAACACCCTATTGATTATTTTAAAATTAGAAATATATTTTACTTTACATAAAATATATTTGTAAAATTTTATAATTTAAATTTTAAGTACAATTGATATGATAACAGATAAATATGAAAATAATTACCTCTTTATATAGAATGAATCTGAATTATAAAACTTACGGATCATTGATACGTACATTATCATATGCGTGAGTCTTTATGAAGAGTCTTCTAGACAACAAAAAAATATTTAGATTTTAGACTAATATATGAGAGAGGGGTTAAAAACTTATTGATAAATACTTTTTGCTTTGTTTTGTATTTTTTACCCTTTTCTTGAACTTCTTAATTATGATTTGTATAAAACATTTAGCATTAGCATTAATGGAACATCGTGACGTTGAGACTAAACATAGCAAATAAATCTTTGGCAATAAATACATATTGTCATGTACACGTCAATAAATTCTTGTTCTTACTAAATAAAAATATAAGATGTTGGGTTCTCATTCTTCTATCTGACTGCCATGGACTATCATTGACATAACAATAATAATAATAACAATAATAATAATAACAATAATAATAATAACAATAATAATAATAACAATAATAATAATAACAATAATAATAATAATAACAATAATAATAATAACAATAATAATAATAATAACAATAATAATAACAATAATAACAATAATAATAAGAATAATAATAACAATAAGAATAATAATAACAATAATAATAATAATAATAATAATAACAATAATAATAACAATAATAATAATAAGAATAATAATAATAATAATAATAATAATAATAACAACAATAATAATAACATAACAATAATAATAATAATAACAATAATAATAATAATAATAATAACAATAATAATAATAATAACAATAATAATAATAATAATAATAATAATAATAATAATAATAATAATAATAATAATAATAATAATAATAATAATAATAATAATAATAATAAAAACAACAATAATAATAAGAACAATAATAATAACAATAATAATAACAATAATAATAACAATAATAATAACAATAATAATAATAATAATAATAATAATAATAATAATAATAATAATAATAATAATAATAATAACAACAACAATAATAATAACATAACAATAATAATAATAATAACAATAATAATAATAACAATAATAATAACAATAACAACAACAATAACAACAACAACAACAACAACAACAACAACAACAACAACAACAACAACA
>CM025784.1:41335769-41354313 GCA_014636745.2 Centella asiatica | reverse complement strand
CAACAACAACAACAACAACAACAACAACAACAACAACAACAACAACAGAAATCGAAATCTTTTCATACTCTGTCTCATGTTTATTTCTCTTTCTCCTCCTTCGGTCTTCTAATATCAACTTGTGGGATCGGCATGGCAGTGTTGGTGCTGGTCGTTATAGCAAGAAGACAACATATGTCTCTTCCTTCCTACCCTCTCCTTAATTTATAGGATTATTATTACTTTTGGCTTCTAAATTTTGTTGCATTTATCATACAGTTGTAAATAAAATTCGAAATATTCAAAATTTGATTGAAATATTATCTTCATTTGTGTTATTTATACCTGATTAAATGCGAATACGAACATTAATATATGTACCCGAGTTCGTAATATCCGTTTCGAGTTATTTGTATTAAATTTTGTACCAATTTATCATTCTCCTACAAATATTATAATTTCCTTAAGTTACGAAAAACTTTATGGTCAATTTTACTTTTGGTATGAGTTCATTATTAGTTCAGCAATTTTTTGAGACAAAATTAATTGATATTTCACTAAATTTTCTGTCTCCTAATCAAGGAGTTTTTTAGAATTGTTATATTTTGTTACTTTTGTGAGATTAGATAGATACAGATTCTCAAGAGACCTTTTAACATTTGAGAAGAGTGGGAAAGTGGGCATACTAATTAAAGTTTCTTTCAAATTATACTATGTACTGTATAGAAACTTACTATATTATGATTTTACCTCAGATATGCTGCTGATTCATCTGCTGCTATTTTTGTTCCCACAAAAAGTGTCAAGCAACTCTGTCAGCATCCCAGGTTGGTCTCAGACCTTACCAAAAGTTCTCTCCCTAATGTTCCATCAGTTGTGTCCCTTGTTTGATTTATTGCAACAAATATCACAATAAAACACCATCACTAAAATAATCTCGAAATTCATCCAATTACATTTAGTGTAATTTTATTTGATATTTTGTTACGATATTTATTACGATGAGTTGTTATGTTGTCAACCAAAATTTTATGGGTCTGTGTGTAAACTAAAGGTGATGCTATTATTCTTTGAATATTACAGGGTGTACATATACAACAACTTTTTAACTGATGAGGAGTGTGATCATCTCATTTTTCTGGTTAGGCCTTTCCCAGAAATCTGCTCTCTGTAATCTACTAATCTGGATATTGCATAAATATTATATTTTTGAGTTTTTATAAAAGTACATGGAACGCCGGATTTTGTTATATCCGCAAAATTGTTGTTTTCTGAAAGTTAAATATGCAATGGGTCCATTAAATTTTACCTTCAGGCTCATTAAGTCAAGGGTAATCATCTAGACTATTCGGTGGGATGGCCTATTATTTTAACATGTTGAAATATGAGTCTAACTCTGCAACGTTTTAGGGATGTGAAGTACTCGTGACTACCGGTGGCCGTAGATTATAAATATTTTTTGGGGTTGAAGTAATAGCTTTTTGTTGAATCAGGCAAAGGACAAGCTTGAGAAATCAATGTTGTATGATGATGTAACAGGCGAGAAGATTGAAAGCGACGTTAGGACAAGCTCTGGCATGTTTCTTTATATTGCACAGGTCAGTTCCTGATTACTGTGCACCTTTAAATCACTCAAAACATTGCATCCATTAGTAAATGCAAAGAAGAATAAACTATGTTATGTTTATTTTGCATTTAATCCTGATTTTCTTCATATCTTATTCAAAATAATATTCTCAGATTACTAATAGCCCATGATAATTTGGAAGGCACTAAATTCTCCAACTTTTTTGATTTTTCTTAATTTTATTCTGACAAGTATATAATTGTCAAATGTAAGGCAATTCTTATGCAAAATTCGTAGTATACTACCATAAAACTATCAAATGTTTGAAATATCTAATCTCATCAATCATGAGGAAAGAAATATAAATTTAACAAGTTTTTTTAAAAGATTCCTTAACTAGAAGGCATGAATGTGAGCATTGGTAAGAGACTTGGTGGTACTCATGTAAAAACACAATCAACCCAAACATAAGATTTTGGCGCTCATCCCAAGTATATGGTATATACATATACAAACTTTCAAATGTAAGCTCACTAGCAGTCGTTTTACCTCAAAAGGATGACATAGTTGCTGGCATTGAGGCAAAGGTTTCTGCTTGGACATTCCTTCCTCCTTGTAAATTGGTGGTACTTACTCATTTAATTGATGGCTTGTGGGTTTGAACTGGAAATCCATTCTCATTCTATGCCTGAACCTGATGTTGTCGATAGAGAATGGGAAGCGTCTTCAGATATTACGCTATAAGATTTGTCAAAAGTATGAGCCACATTTTGATACTTCTTTTTGACAATTGGGTGGTAATCGACTTGCTACTGTACTTATTTATCTGTCTAATGTTGACAAAGGTGGAGAAACAGTCTTCCCTGCCGCAGAGGTTATCATTTCATCTCATTATGCCAAACTTTGAATTTTTTGATTCCTCTCCCTGTAAAACTGACTTCAAAATTTACATTGCCATAGGCAATGCAGTTTCAACCGAAGGATGACAGTTGGTCTGATTGTGCTAAAGAAGGGTTTGCAGGTATTTTGTGTTGAGTTATTATATGATTTATTATGTTAAAAATGTTTTCTACATAAAACGTTGCACGACATGAACGAATCATATCAAGGAATAAGTTTAATTCGTTTTATATGGACATATTATTAAGTACAAAGGAAAATGTGAATGTCAAATTTGGGAATAACATGATTGGGTGAAGGTTTGTAATTATGTAGAGTAAAACCTTGAATAACATTTAACTTTGTAATGTTATATATGATCGGTTAATACTAGGTGGTCATATAAAGTGCTTCTGAATGCTTGCTTTTCTTGATAAAACAGCAAGGTTTGAACTTGGACATGCAGTTAAGGTTGACACTTAGCAGTTTATACAAAATTATTCCAAAAGCAATTTCTGCTACAGAAAAATTCAATGAAATTTCCTTGTTTCTTCTGGACCTAATTGAAGAATAATTAATTCTAGTTTTGCTTTACATGTTTACAGAGTTACATAAAATAAGAATGTGTGAACTTTCTCCTGCCCTAATGTAGCGTAAAAATGGGTGCATTTATTTAAGTTCCGCATAATTCAAGTAACAAATATTCAGGTTACGATTTACTTTGTATTACTTGGTACCATACTAAACTGCAGTGAAACCAAAGAAGGGAGATGCTGTGTTGTTTTTCGGTCTTCATCTGAATGCAAGTGCAGACCTGTCAAGCTTACATGGGAGCTGCCCTGTGATTGAAGGTGAAAAGTGGTCTGCTACCAGGTGGATCCATGTCAGGCCTTTCGTTAAAACAAAGGAGCACTTGGAGTGCGTTGATGAGGATATGAAGTGCAGTCTGTGGGCTGCTTCTGGTGAATGTCAAAAGAACCCTCTGTTCATCGTTGGCTCTATGTATCATGTTTAGAGACTTGTAGGAATTAAAAGAACTTTTATTAATATAATATATTGAGTACAAAAATACCTCATCAACATTTCTCTAATTTAAATTTAGAGGCTTTCATAATCTCACTCTTGAGTATACTTCACACTCTTATGATGATATCTAAAATTATATCCATCCACCTTTTATATACTAGTCTAATCGATTATACCTCATTCTTAGAATTTCCACACATTTCTATCTAAAGAGGAGAGTTATAGAAAATTATAGAGAAAGAAATAGAGATAGAGTCGTTGACTTTTCAACACTCCCCCTCAACGACTCCCCCATTATAGAGAAAGAAATAGAAATAGAGTCGTTGACTTTTCAACACTCCCCCTCAATGACTCCCCCTCAACGACTACTTTCTCTGTGTCAATCTTGAAACCATGCTAAGTTATTCCCATGCTAAGTTATTCCCATAAATTTTCAAATTTTGTAGTATTCAACCCTTTAGTGAACAAGTCAGTAACTTGATATTTTGTCGTGATGTATTTCATCTTAATATTTCCTTTTAGTACTTTTTTCCGTATGAAGTGATAATGAACCTCTACATGTTTTGTCCTTGCGTGAAACACTAGGTTTCCTTCTGACCTCTTTCACCAGTCTTCATTTAGACTTCTATTTATTGGTCTGGTGCTTCTTCTATCTTGCCTTTTGAATCCCTTTTATTGCTAAAAAGGATAGTCTCATCATCATTAACTGAGACTCTAGATATTTGTTTATCTAAGGCCTCTTGGTTGGCTAAAAGATTTTCCAACTCTTTTATTGCTAAAAAGGACAATCTCATCATCATTAACTGAGACTCTAGATATTTGTTTATCTAAGGCCTCTTGGTTGGCTAAGAGACTTTCCAACTCTGTTAGAGTTGGCTCTTTTGCCCATCCACCGGTAGCCGTAATAATACCATTATATTATGGCCTTAACTTGTCAATTATAATTCTCCTTTTTCTTGTATTGGTGATAGTATTTTGTGGATCCAATTTAGAAATTTCATCACAAATAGTTTTAATTTTATTAAAATATTGATTCACCGACATATCTTGTTGTGAGACGAAAGAAGTTCGTTTTTCAATCATTGGAGTTTCGCCTCGTTCGTCCTTGCGAAAACTGCAGCCCAAGTGTCCCATGCTTGTTTTGGAGTTTTTGCATCTTTGATATACTGCAACAACTCATCTTCATTTGTTACAAATAAGACATACATGGCCTTACCCGCTTTTACCTTCCATTTCTTTAATTCCTCCGCATTATGGGCGGTGTCGTGTTGCCATTGCTAATGATGTCCCACAAGTCTTGTCCAAGCAAATAAAATTACATATGCACACTCAAAGTATTATAATTAGAATTGTTAAGTTTTTCGATGCCATTTATCGAATTTAAAATATCCGCTATAGTGACTTGCATATATATACCAAACAATATTCCAAGCAAGCCTAGTCCTAACCAACCGACTTCACAATCCTGGATTGTCCACTAATAGTACCTCCGTGTCGCTTGAATTCTTCTCAAACAACGATCTCTGATCGCCTAGCTCTGATACCAATTGTAGAGACTTGTAGGAATAAAAAGAAATTTTATTAATATAATATATTGAGTTCAAAGATATCTCACTTCTCTAATTTAGAGACCCTCACAATCTCACTCTTGAGTATAATTTACACTCTTATGATAATATCTAAAGTTATATCTATCCACGCTTTATATACTAGTCTAAAGAGGTGGATATGTTTCTAGATTGTTTCACACTACCTAATTGATTATAACTTATTCTTAGAATTTCCACACTTTTATAATACATATTTCTAAAGAGTTATACATACTTCTACAATTAATACTCATAAAAAAACCTAAAGAAGGGAGTTATAGAAAATTTTAGAGAAAAAAATAGAGATAGAGTCGTTGACTTTTCAACGTCATGATGGAGTTTGCAGGAAGAGTTGCAAGGCTTGTTTGTCATAGAAATCATATTCTGGTTGTTCTTTTATTGACATAGAAAGGAAGTGTACTTTGATATTCTATGTTACTTCGTGCTATGTTCATGAGCCTATATAAAAATAAAAGTGAACCAAACTATTAGGAAAACAAATATTACCACCTTTTAGAATGTGTCATGCTGACATAAACAGTGAAGGTTATGCAGTTATGAATATTTATGGTATATGCTTCTAGAGAATGTTAGTTACTTGAAGCTTTTACAAATTATATCATTCAATTTGAACCTATATAGACAAATGCACTTGGAGCCAAGCATATGAGAAAAAGAGAGAGAGAGATTCATGAATTATTTTTCATGTCACGTCGATGATGAATTCATGCAATTGTTGTTAATTGGGAGCCAAAGTACATGCTTTTTCTGCTTGCTCACTTGTTATGTGTTTCCACTTCCACATATATTATGTACTTCTTATTCAGCCTTAGCTGTAATTGCATTACCATTACATCAATACTACCATCTCTTTCGTAGCTTTGAGTTAATAGTGGCTGGCTGTGTGATTCACCACTGGTATTGTGATGGGAAGACCTCCATGTTGTGACAAGTCCAATGTGAAGAAAGGACCTTGGACCCCAGAAGAAGATGCAAAGGTGCTTGCTTATGTAGCCAGCCATGGAATTGGAAATTGGACCCTGGTGCCCGAGAAAGCAGGTGTACTTCCCTCTATACAATTCCTACTATATTATCAGATTTATTTTTCATCAAATTCCATATGACATGTGTTTGATTGAGTTGCATAGGGCTGAACAGATGTGGGAAGAGCTGTAGGCTTAGGTGGACTAATTACCTGAGGCCTGACCTCAAGCATGACGCTTTCACACCTCAAGAAGAAGAACAGATTCTAAAACTTCACAAATGTATAGGTAGCAGGTAGGTTCTCTTTTAGTTATATTAATTTGTTTTTTGAAATTCTGTTTTTTCAGTTTATTTTATGCTGCACTAAAAATTTTGCATCTAGTTTAAAATTTTATTTTGACAAGTTGTTAATTTCAGGTAGATCATAATCGAGTTTTAAATATAAGTAATATTTCGTCTAATAGCATCCCTGAAGTTTCTGCAGTTCTTTTTCTCCACTCAAAATCATTGAACTTCTTCACTTTATCTCATAAAAGACATTCTCTTGCTTTTAAGTGTTAAAGAGATTAGCATCTGCTTCCTCTCTCTTGCAAAGATTAATCCATCAATTTCGAATACATATGTCTATGGTGTTTGCAGAGATTTTTTATTTTTTTTAATCTTTAGACTACTTATAAATATGACCAACAAATGGTACTGAGAAAACTATTGCCACTTCTTTAGACGTTGGCCAAGAAGGTAGTTTATACTTCATGCAGAGCAGTCTGAATATTTTGAAGTCTGTGAGGAACAGAGTTAGTTTAGTTTTCAAGTTTCATATTTTTATTTTTTTTGAAAACGAGAAAATTTTGGATTGAATTTCGATATGTATGATGCCATTTGATGAAATCTGCTTCATTGTCATCTAGGTTACTTTATTTTCTTACATTTTCCTTTTCTTTTTATTCAAATTATTGGTATTATTTTAATTCGCGCAAATTTATTCGTATTAGTTATCCCTTTTTTGTTTTGGTGTAGATGGTCTCTGATAGCAAAACATCTACCTGGGAGAACAGACAATGATGTCAAAAACCACTGGAACACAAAACTGCGCAAGAAGCTTATCAAGATGGAGATTGATCCAGTAACTCGTAAACCCTTCTCTCAAATATTAGCCGAATTTGGAAACCTTAGTCCCTTTCCCAATGCTAGAAGTTATGTCAACTCACTCAACAATTCTGTAAACAACAAGAGTTCAATGTTGATATCAGAACCATCTATAGTCACAACAGAATACAAAACTCCCACAACTCCCAACAGGCCAGCGCTAGAGCAATTTCAAGGCAACCCCTTAACTAACAACTGTTTATATGTGAATACAACTCCTTTCCAATCAACTATCCATCCATACTTCTTCAATGAAGTCTCTTCTTCGGCTTCATCATCATCTTCATCTTCATCTTCGCGTGACATCACACAGTTGAGCTCGCCACAATCTTTTCCTTTCCGAGCATCTCAGCAACTTCAGACAATCCCATCCATTTCCACATCTAACTGGTGTGATTATCTTCTCGGTGACTTCTCTACACCCGAAAATACAGGAAAACAACCAGAAGGCGGACTCCAGGGTTCCCCTCCATCAAGCTATCCAGAAGTTAAAGTGCAAAATGATGCAGCAGGATACAACTGCCCTGAAGATGCTTCATCAGCTGTGGATTCATTTGTGGATTCCATTTTAAACCGAGACACTGAGCTACAATCAGACTTCCCTGAACTCTTCTTGGATGGATATTTTAACTGCTGACTTCTTTCTTTAATAAAGTATTCGACTTTGTTGTTGCTACAATCTCAATTAGAGAATAAAATCAGTACGAAGATCTGATTGATGCATATGAACTTTGAGTTATGATGAATATTGCTGAGCAATAATAGCCTTGTGTTTGATTTAGGCCAGCCCTTTGGTTTGTTTTATATTTTTATGATTTGATAAGGCAAGAGATTGAACGCGTTGATTTATACCAGTATTCTCTCAATCTTCAAAAAACTGGTTTAGTTTGATTTATTTTATTTTCAACAAGTTGTGGTAAACATAGAAGGAAAAATATAATCACAAACAAAATAAACGAGTACCATTATTAGTTTCTTTGTTATTCGTAAAGCTACAACTATAGATAAATATGAATCAAATTAATTCTACGTTTATTTAAACTTTTTTTCCCGAAATAATTTTGTTTAATTTGATTAAACATATGAATTTAAACCAAATCTTGAGGGACAGAGGAAGAATTAAGTACAGAAATCTTTTGACCATGAATCCAAAAGCTTACAATCACAACGAACCAAATAAGATGTGAATGATAATGATAGCATCCACGTTACAAATTCATCGTTTTTATAGCTAAAGAAATGACATATTCTATTATTAGTAGATTTAGTAGTGCTATTTTTTCACCCACCAATCTTAAATTATTACTCCTAAAAATGCGGAAAATAAAAAGGAACTGCAATAACAAAAAAAAACTCATAAATGCAAAAAGGAAAATATTTGTGGAAGAGTGTGAAAACAAGGGAAAAAAAAAACCTGTACAAGTAACTAATTTTTTTATCATAATATTTCCATGACTAATACATTGCAGAGATCTGCATATTCATTCCGGCGACAGGGCTCCTCCGGCCGGATTTGGGACGACCATATTTATAAGTCCGGCGAGTTGCGAACGCCTCTAAAAACTCAAGAAAGCAGATTAAGCCAAGAACTTCGTCATCAAAATAACTTACTACTGCAACGGCAACCTTCTATCCCATTGCAGCCTGCTCCATCAACTAAACGAAGGGGTGATCGGAGATCGAGGTGCAACTGTTTTGCATTTCTTAGGCGATGTGTTGGTTGATATGTCACCTCTCGATCTCAATTCTGTACAATTTTGTTTCTTTTTAATGTTCTTATTATGTTCAGTTCTCATTCAATTCTTTTGCTTGCATGGATCAGATATAATGTCAAGAAAATATTTTACAAAGTTGAAAATTGTTGTATTTGTTTGAAGAAATAATCAAATTATCATCATATTTTCTTGAATTTGGTGAGAATTTTTGATTGATATATGATAAATTTCCATTTGGTTAGTCCTCTTTTTTAAATGTATTTTGGTGGTTAGATCAAATTGTGTTATTTAATTATTTCGTTAGTGTTAAAATAGGATATTCATATTGTCAAAACAAGTCTCATTTTTTTCATATAAAATTCTCACATCTAGAGCAGTAGATGTTTGTAGCATATCATAAGTTATAGATAGTGCATTTCTTTTATGTGTAAATATTAAATTTGGATGTGAAATTAAAATAGTTCCCCAAAAAGATAAAGTAAAATTTAAATAATTGCATGAATTTTACCTTTAGTTCCATATAACACCTATACTTTGATACCGAGAATTATAAATGAAATATAAACTACACGTTTGTAGTCAATGTATCTGCTAGTTATATTCTCCGTATATAATTTAAGTAAACTTAAGTTATATACATAATCAGTGTATCTGATTATATATATTGTCCCAACTAATTCACATTTGTTATATAATTGACGAGTAATTATTTTTTAAGTTAATTTTATTAAAAAGATTATAATTTAAGGGGCACTTGACAATCTAAAAGAATTTATTTTCAAGTACCAAAACTAATTGCAAGAATAAAATTCTCACCTTAATTTGTGATATTTTTTACATGTGAGTCGGTATTCTATTCATGATAATTGTAAAAAATGCCTTCAAATTTGCACAAGTATATAAATATATCAAATTTAATGTAAAAATGCCAATTTTATTTCAAATCCACACCATTTCGTTGTGATTGAGATGAAAGAAAATGCAAATTCAGGGTATATGGAGGAAACGGATGGAGCAACTTGGGAATTGCGTTATCTTGAGGTAATTTTGGATTTTGAAATACTACCAGTTGTTTTCTGATTATGTTGCTCTTTGAAGGTCGTCTCATCTCATCTGTGAGATTTAGGGTGGAACCACTATGAAATATTGAGTGGCGCGACAAAAAAAATACAATTGGAGGGGACAAAATGCAAAAAATAATATGCAATATATATAAAAGTTTTACAAAATTTTAGGGGGTAATAATACAAATTCTAAAAAATCGAGAGGGACAGCTACCATCCGGATCTTCGCCTAATTCCACCTCTGGTGAGATTTATGTTGTCAATTTGTTTTAGGAAGTAACTCTGTATCTATTACTGCATTTGGAAGTTAAATGTACTACATTTACTGATCGTAATCCATGAGTTGGTTAGATATAATTTTTGTTCATTACAGACACTAGCATTTCCCGCCAAAAAAAGGATTTGATTTTCAGTAATATCAATTGTATATCAAATTGGCACAATCATTTCTTTTATCATTATTAATTTTTTGTTGTTATTATTATTATTATGAATTTTTTTTGAGGAGGAGGTAAAATATCAATCCTCTTCGACCCCGAAAATCAAGGAGTCGAGTTACTCACCACTCCTTATGATTTAAAATATATTTGACATGATTCTTGTCACATACGGCCTTGCGGAGACAAATGTGGAGGTAAGGGCTCGAACTGTCACTACTTAGGGAGCGGTGAGAGCCCTTATCACTTTGCCCAACGCCAGGCTAGTTGGCGATACAGAATACAGAGTTTTATTTATCTTCAAGCAATTGCATTTCCCTCCTCCTCCTCCTCCTCACCCCCACCCCTTTCCACTTTTCCAGGGCAATAAAATAAAGAGTGGGTGACAAACCTCTAGGGCTATCTTATCAATCTTCATTAGCTTCCAATGTTCAAATTCTTTGCAAAGAATATTACTTCGTGCATAATAATTATGGTTTCTTCATTATTATTGAAAAGGAATACCAGCAGGTGAAGCAAACATTCTACAAAAATATATGGCAAACCTTATTGGATTTTATAAGTGATTGTGAGGAAAACTCATATGAATAAATATTTCTTTCCAAAATCATGGATTTACATTACACAATGTGAAGCCTTTGGCATGTTGCAGCTAAAGGTTTTAGCTTGGTACCTTAGAGCTGTCCCCAGCACACAAACTATAGAAAGCCAAAAAAAGAAAAGAACAGATAGAGAGAGAGAGAGAGAGAGATCTTCTATCCAAATCACTTCCATCTTATGTTAATATGGAAGATGTTTATGCTTTCATTTAAACAGTTTCAGACACAATAGTTAATATCCTTGAAGCATTGTCAGGTACAAATTATGCCATCTCTGTTCAGGGTGCTGGTGGTTGTCTCGGTCAGATCTTACATAGGTGATTTTCTGTTCTCCAACAGTTTTTCACTCCGTACACATGCAAATACCATACCATCACTGTAATTTCTCACATGTTGAGACCTTAGTTCAACTTTAACTTGGTTGATTGAAGTTGAATTGTACAATAATGCGCGGAAGTTTGACAAAATATTGAAGGAAAAAAAACAAGACAAGTACTTCAAGGGAATTATGATGGATAATATGAACAATGACACTACTGTCTATGTATAATCCGACTAATATAAGCTCAAAATTATATGAATGTAAATTCAGTCTATAAGAAATATGACCATCAAAATTAATGTAAACTCGGTCTATACGAAAGATGACCATCGCAATTAACGAAGACAAATCCTTGTACCAAGTATGACATAGGTGGTTGTCCTAGGTTAACCTAGTGTCTTGTTCCTGAGTTCAAGCATGATTGACCATAGGCTTTGTTATCTCAAGTATAAGCATGTGAATTTTATTTCACAGCATTCTTTAGTCATCACTGATTTAGACAAATAAACTAGTTTATATATCACATTAGGAATCTTGCTAGGATATTATTACTAGAGCCTCACCAAGATGAACATAAAAGAATAATTAATCAGTCGTGTTGTCAATAACTATTCTATCTGAGTAAGCTAATGACTTGTATCATCAAACCTAAAGCTACAAAACTTCCCTTTCCTTTCACCTGCGATATTTTTATTAGGTTATTGCTACATTCTAGTTTTTGATGCTCCCGAATACCAATTAGAGGATAATTCTTTCAAGAAAGTATGTACAGGGTGATTGCCTTTAATTAATTAATCATACGTGCCAACTCTGCCAATTTAGTTTTGCTGATCTCTGAAGCACAATTTTTTTTTTTTATTTACAAAAATTCTTCAATCCTCTTACTTCTGTTGGTTTATGTGACTTAGAGTTGACACTGGGGCCTTGAGGCCACAACGTATGTTCACCTCATGCAGTTGCATTGTGTGAAATCAAGTTCAAACTAAGAGTGTGTTTGGTTAGATGGAATGAAATGACATAGGAATTGAATGGGTGAATAAGAGAAAAATGGCGGTGGAAAACAAAGATCACAAAAATTTATGAGGGGAGTATGAGAATGAAGAAATAGTAGATTGTGTGTAAAATTGTGGTTGTGATGGAATAAATAATCTCCATCTTGGAAGGTGGGTTTAAAAATACACATAAGCTTGTAGAAAGAAATGAACCTTATACATAAATTAACTAGCAAATAATATAAAATTTATTCCATTTCTATGTCATTCTATTTCATCAAATCAAACGTAGCCTAAGGGAACAGTGGCAAAGGTGAGAGATATTAAAGACGACAAATCTTTGCGTACGTTCATGCAGCCATGGACCATTCTGGATCAATACTATTTGAGTTTTACAAAAGAAACTTCTATTTACCTGAATACAAGATGTTTGCTTGTTGAATAGAAAAGACCAGAAATTATTAGTGATCCAATCAAAACAATAACTTATATTATGGAGCAATCTTATTCTTAATAATCACGACTTACATAAATCCTTATCTTTTCTATACCATAATTGATTCATCTTACTCTTGGATTTTTTTTTTATGAATGACTGCATATCTCTTCATTTCAAATTTCTCTTACTTTGGTGCACCATAAATCAAAGGGAACTCTTGTTACTGGATCTGTCAGTGGCTTCTCCTTATCATGTTGTTCATTGCTGTAGACTGCTTTAGTTTCTTTCTTTTCCCTTGGTCTTTTTCGCCTGGGACCATGGTAACAGTTAGCTCCAACACTTGCATATCCAAAAAAGCATACTGATAAAATTATTATGTATATTTTGGACTATATGACCCTTAGCATATTTATATCGCCATGTTTAACTTAATTCACAAGTAGCATTCAACTACAATCTTTCTTAGGGAAATTGGTGATATAAGGAAAGTGAATTTGTTCGTCAAATCTCCTCTAATGTAGAAAATAGACAATAGAACAGCTTGTTGAACTCTATGTAATTCAAATTAATGTGGTTCATTATAATACTTCATTTTAAAAAATGGGACTAATTGGCTTCAATTTATATCGGGACAACTGATTTTAAATTTTGGAACAGAAGAAAATATAAATCTACAGAGTAGCTAATTTGCTTTCGGTTAAAGTATTTTCATGAGATTGGTAAATTGACCATTGCTGGTGAAGAGAACTGAAAGATCGATTTGTCCAGGTGGAAAATGGAAGTTGTGAAGCTTAGGTTTGATACCTGATGAAGACAGTTACTTGAATGACTCTGTACTTTGGGTGTATCCATGATTTGTCACCATAGGTGATTAAGTATTGCTTCTCTTGCTTAATCCTTCTGCTGGACAGCTAACTTTGATTCCTTGTTATGTTGGGCTGATATTAATGTGATTCTCCAAAATTAGTGTCTATATTCTGGATATTACTGTCTTAATATTGTCAACAAGTAATGATCTATGAATGTGTGTGTGATACGTATAAATCGATTTTTCGAATTGCCGATTCCCCGTATGATAGAACCCGAATCCTTGCTTCTTAGACTACAACTAATTATAATAAGATTTTTTAAGAAACATAGTATATCAAATAGCACAATGTTTCGGTAAAATTTGAAACAAAAACTATGATGAGTTAATTACAGGCCAGAAAAACATAATTTTTTCTTGATAGCTGATTGCATAGATCTTCAAGGGAACTATGATATGGTCATAGGCCTCACTCACATTCATATTCATGTCAACTCATTAATCGATATCTCATGCAAGGAGGGCCATGATGAACTGTTTTTCCTTGTGGCAGTATCATTTCTGTACAAGATTAGTCTCTACAATATTTTCATTTTGTCATGGTAATCTCATTGAATGGGACCATGCCAAATTATGTGGTTTTGTCTTCATTATCCCAATAATAAGGTCCTGAATGGTACAGAATTCAATGTCTCTTTTCAAGTTTTGGGTACATAACAAATACTGAACTAGGGAGATAGTGAGGTCCCCTTTAAGCAGCTACATGAAAATGTACAAACACCAAAGCAAGGTTGGTAATTTCCTGTGGACCCTATGAATCTAAAGCAACAAGGGTAAGAAACTTTATTTGCTTATAAATTATGATATTACAATGCTAGTCCTTCTTAAGTACCACAATATTTGCCTTTGCTGTTCTACATATAAAGAAAGATAAAATTGCTCCTTGCTTGCCAGTTCGAAGACAGTTTTGACCCTCCTTACCTTGAACTCCTTTATCTTTCTATATACAAGTATATTCTTGTTTAGTCTGCTTCTATCTGGAGCTCCAAATGATCACCCTTGTGATTGTCTCAACCTCATCTTTGTTAATATATCTCATTTTCAGTGGCCCCCAAGTCTGTCTTGTAGAGAGTATGTAAAGGAGAAGAGGAAATAATCATGGTTGGCAGTGGTAGGGTTTCGAGGGGTTCACTGGGAGCTGTTTTTATAGTGGGGGTTCTGTGTTTCCTGTTTGTTGGGTTTATAAACTATAAGACTAGACAAATGTCTACAATTACAGTTCCATCAACTGGAAGTTTTGAGCACTTGAAGTCCATAGGAAAATATCGGCATGTCAGTCTTCGCAAATTTGATCTTCATTATGTGAGCAAGAGGAGAGTACCTAATGGATCTGATCCTATTCACAACAGGTATGTACATTCCCATAACCTACAACTCATGTTTTTTATGCATCAAATGTATTTATAGAAAAGAAGATGGAGTTCATTTCATCACCATCAAACTTATTACGTGGACCTATCTGATGGGTGGCTGATCCTTTTCTTTCATTTTCTTCAACTTTAATGATGTTTTATTTGTTGAATTAAGTAAAGAAGCATTATAACTCACACTTGTTATTGTCTGAAGACTCGAGATTTTATCTTTTACTATGCTTCCTTATTGACCAATCTGCATATAGTCTTTTGGTTAATGGGACATTAGCTCCTAAATCCAATCAATATGCAATAAGGCAGTAGTTGCATGAATTAGCATGGGGAACCCTGTTTCACTTGTTAAATCTCGTAAATTTGAAAACTTTTTCTTTTTCAGAAGAGCCGGAAAGTCCACACAACCGCCTAATCGAGCTTGATCAGAATGCAGGAAATTAAGAAGCTTTGGAACTCGTGTCGAAGACAATCGATCTTCATGAAATTTTGTTCAACATTAGAGAAAAGAAATGCTACTAGTTTATGATGTCCTAGAGTAAAAATATTATATACAGTTTATTTATATAAATCTTGAGTGGATTTTTCACCATGTAGCTTTGGCATTCTTCTTTTAGTCTTGCTGCAATACAATTTTCGGACTTCCCTCGCAAAACTCCAGAAATGGGAAAAACTAAATTTTGATCCTGTTTTGCTCAAACTGCCTAGTCGTTCTGAGTTGTGCAGTTTGGTGTTCATGGAAGAAGCCAATCATGGATTCGTGGAAGCTTCCCTCACGACGGATAGACAGACATTGAGAAATACTCGAAATTCGAGTTATTCCGTCAGTATTCGCATGTCCCTCCTTACTTTCACTTCAAAGTTACTGAGAAAGAGAGGGAGAAAAGGGAGGAACAGAGAGCTTGCTTTGCATGGAAAAAGAAAGTAGAACGAGTAGATGCTAGCACAACCCAAGAAATGCACTAGTCTCCATACGTATTCTGTAGTGTAGGCATGCAAGATGTGTAAAAAATTGATTTCTTTGCTTTATAATTGGATCGGCTTTCTCTTTTTATTAAGTACCTTTGTGTTTCCCAAATAAAGCTATTGCCTCTGTTAAAGGGACTTTATTTTCAACATTTTCCCTTTGAATTGAGCTTTTCACCGTATTATTAGTTTATTACTAATCAAGTGATGCCACGTATCTTCTATTTTGATTTTATTTTATGAGATGCTTCGAGATGTTCTTTTTATTCTTATACACTACTTTTTTAGTAAATTTTGGGGCCATATAGTCTAAAACTTCTAGTTTTGAAAAGAATTTTTGTTAAGAATCGCACAAATTCATCACAATGATATCACGGTTAAATATTACCACGGTTAAAAATCACTTTAAGATTTAAACACATGAATTTTAAAATGATTTTGATAGCTATAATACTTGTTGCAACACTTTTGCTATAGATTTGAAATCTCATATTCTACTTAATATTTCATCTTGCGCCTCATTTTCTTCTTAAGATTTAGATCCTTCGATACGAAAAATTAAGAAGATTCACGTGCCAATTATAGGAAATAATAAGATACAAAATGAGACAACCAATCAGATAGGATCTAGACTAAAGTTATTCCCCATAAGGTGCAATGTTTCTTATGGTTGTTGATGCAAAATGGGCTGCCAACTAAATTGTTTTTGAGAAGCAGAAGAATGTCTGGAAATTGTACTTGGTGCGATTTTGTGGAAGAATCTTGTGACCATGTGCTCATTCATTGTGTGTGGCCATGGAGGGTTTGGATGGAAATACTAAAATGGTGGAATATACAAATGGCTTTGCCAAGAAATGTAAAAGATTGTGGTTTAGCATTGATGGGTTGTGGTAATGCATCAGGTGGTAATGGTTGGGTGCTGGTGGTGGCCTCTACTTTCTGGTGCTTGTGGCTTGCTAGAAATGAAACTTGCTTTGGAGGAAAGAGAGAGGTGCTGGAGAGAAATTGTGGAAAAGGTAAAGATGTTATCTTATAGATGGTTTACTTCCAATGTAAGGGAGATTATGATTTCCTTCATCAATGGTATTCTAATCCAAGGGAGGTAATGGGTGATATAGCATGAATCTTTACAGAATTAGGAACACTGCTTGTAGTCTGATATTGCTCCATTGACCCATGGACACAAAATTTGTATGTGATCATTTTATTGCTTAATAAAATGTTTTTTTTTTTTTTCTTGCTAAAAAATAGAAGATAGGATCTAGACTCTTTCCGTTGTCTAGCAAATTTGTTTTTAGGATGGAATGACAAATACAGAAACTCTCTTATTCTCTTTCTACATTCTTTCATCTTTTTTGGGCTTTAAAATCTGGATGTTAAAATATACGTGCAGATTTCTATACTTAAAAAGGATGACAGCCATTGTGATTATCCAATGTGGTGTTATTTATTATAATAGCTTTTTTTTGTATATAATCTTTGTGTAAAGTGGGAAACAAAGTAATCTTGTGCTTGTTCTTTATCTCTTTAACTTTCACTTTTTTCTGGTATTTGATTTTTGAATATTTCAAGAAGCAAAGACCTGGTCTTAAAGCAACTGAGATTTAAATTTACGGACTCTCTCTTTTTGGTTGCATGAGTGATGGAATCCCCATCTCATGCAGTTTTTATGATTGAAAAGTTGATATATTTTCTGTTGCTAAAGACTGGAATGACCCATCACTTCTTCCTAATATTACTATACCATTCTACTCTTTTATTTTATTCCAAGGAGCTTCATTTTTCAGATAGGCTTGTGTTAACACCACCCCACCCACTCAACTACCCCCCCACTCCCTCCCCTCTCCACCCCACCAAAAAAATATTACTCCTTAATTAATTAACTAGAGCTTGAAAATCAAAACTGTTTTTGCTATACAAAATAATCCTCGTCTAGTTTCTCATTCTGTGCCCCTCGAATTTTAGTTATTTCAATAAAAATAACAAAATTATATTGACTGAGGCTAAACTAGTCTTCACTTGTAGTGTCGTAAAATGTATAACTTCTTTATTGTATATTTAATTATTATTATCCGCCAATAGTATTTTCCCCTAGTTTTTAAAATACAAACAATTTTCTTAAGTTAATGAAATACCGAAATATGTTATTTTATCTAAATAAGTTTGCACATAATTTTCAATCGACTTATGAACGATTAGTAGTTTTACACGTGTAACAATTAGGATATGCAAACAACTTTTTTTTTAAAATGTCTAAATTATTGAATCTGTCTATTTTACACCGAAAAATGAAGGTGAGAAATTTTACATGTATAAAAATCATAATTTATTTTTAACCAATATTATTCTATCGATAGAATTTAATTGAATATAAAAATTAAAGTACAAAACCGGTGACCTCCCACATTTCGGGCAGGAGGAAGAGAAAAGATGAAACTGGAATATGTAAAGATAGACAAACTTTGTTTATCTTGCTTAGGCATAAAACGAAATATTTGGTAATTAGTTCTAGTTTGAATTTAAAAAGGAATTACCAATAGAAAGAACAAGCTTGGTAATTAGTTCTAGTTTGAATTTAAAAAGGAATTACCAATAGAAAGAACAAGCT
>CM025784.1:41255216-41335759 GCA_014636745.2 Centella asiatica | reverse complement strand
GTTCTAGTTTGAATTTAAAAAGGAATTACCAATAGAAAGAACAAGCTCTGTTTTCATTGCCAGCCAGAAAGAACAGAGGACATGATATCTTCGTACGATTATATGTCACCACGAGCTTACTTAAACAGAAGTGGTTAAAAATTGCCTGATGTTATTCTTCTTCTTTTTTTTTTCTTTTTTTTTTTTTTTTTGTTGATGTTATTCTTTTTTTCACTTAGAACAATAATATATTTAATGTACGTTAAACCACTGATTATAATAATGGAACAAGTTGGTCAAACGTCAACAAAAAGAATAGAGGGAATAATGTTCTGTTTTTTTCCCTTGTGGTCAACAATAGTATAATATTCTAATGTGAGAAAACAGAGAGACGGAGCACTTATTAATTATTCTGAGATCTGAAGGAAAAGTCGAGAAGATTTATTTATTGATGATACACGGTTGCTTAATTCACTTACTAGTATCTGAATTCAAGAATTTATAAAAGTAAATGGAAAATTCAAATTTTGCTTTGCTTCACAAATAAAATAGAAGTGATTGTTGGGGGAAATCCGCTTACATTGTTAAATACTAATTGAAGTCTTAATAACATAGGAAATTCATTAGTTGATCAATCCATCAAAATCAACTATTGACTTGATGAGTCCACGGCAAAAATATTGCCTCTTACATTTTTTAGTCAAATTGAAAAGTTTTTAAATTAAAATATCTTTTTGTACATATTAAATAAAAACACAATTATTATCGTAACAAAATATATTAAATATGCTATCAAAATTAACTTTTATAATTTTAATTCAAAATATATTTGTTAAATTATGAATTTTAAAATTAGTCAATTTGACTTTTTAAAGTGAAAATATGACAAATAAATCTGGACGAAGATGGTATTAATAACATTTACAGACACTCAAATCTTGAAATTATATCAGACGATAAATATTATCCCGATCTAGATTTATTTGTCATCATTTAACTTTTTAAGATCAAATTTACTAATTTGAAAACTCATAATTTGATAAATATATTTTATATTTAGAAATTATAAAAGTTAATTTTGATAATATATTTAGAAATTACGTCATATTTTCTTACGATAATAGTTATATGTCTTTATATAATAAATATAAAAAGATAAGTTAATTTTAAATATGGTCAATGGGTAATTTGAATTAAAAAACTCAAATTATGATAATTAAATTTGGATGGAGAGAATATTTTTGCTTACTTGGTGGGTTAATTGCAAAAATGTAAACGTCTACGGATGATAAACTTATTTACCCTTCCAACCATTCCCCCACCGAGAAAAACAAAAGATTCTTTAAACCCACCATTTTTTTAAGGTAAAAAACTACTACTTTACAAGTATAATATTGTACAGTAGTATATATGAAAGAAACAAGAACTTAATAGAGATTTGAAGGTAGGATAGAAAATGTGAACAAATGCTTAATATAATTTTAACTAATATTTACCAAGCGAAAATATATGCGATATTTTCAGCAGCTTTCAGGGCTGGGCAAGCTTAAATGTCAAAAATGAAAAACAATACTCGCCGTTCTAAAATTAAAAAAACATTTCAGTTCACACAAAATAAGTTTGTGAAATTCTACTATTCAAAATTAGATTGCAGATTTTTATTTTTAAAAATTTTGAAGCGAAATATCTTAAAATACACAAAGAATACACTTAAATATAAATTTTTATACTTTAATAGTTTTACAAATTCAATAGCACACTTAAAATATTAGCATTTAAAAATGATACTACATTAAAAAAAAATTGTATCTCTAATTTTAGAACAGAGCAATATCGCAAAACTGTCTCCAATATAAAGAGCAGAGGTTAACACCGTAGCTGCTAACCTATTGGCTTCCTCTACATGTGTGGAGTCACCCAGCTAAAGAACACTTTATATGTTTCTTGATTTGGAATTCCAAGGCCAAGCACATTAAGCATTAAGCATCAATTAACAGGCCGCGAGAATTTCCAGAAAAATAAACCTAGGCCAACTTGGAATAAGAAATTGCATGCACCAATTTCATCATAAAACTTTCAAGCTTACAAGGAGACGATTATATAATCAAAATCAACAAACTTGATGGCTCAATTCCCAGTATATGAGTGGCAAACAAACAGAATTTCATGTTTAGAAGTAACAGTTTGAGAAGCCTGATGTATAGTACAGCTATATCTGATCAATGTGCAACATATTACAAATAATGCAGCTAAAGAGGATATAAACGATCTACATCAATAGTTTGAGCACGTATCGAAAGATGAAATGTCCAGAATGACGGTTTGCTACTATCTTTTCATGCCTTTATGCACCAGAATTCATATCATATTATATGATTGTCGGTATTTTGCGTGCCAAATAGCAGTGGAAATTCATCATATTGTTCAGAAAAACCTTGTTCCTCAGCAATAGTCCTCAACATCTCGTAAACCTGGAACATTGACCACCTATCCTTGGGCCTAGAAGCCACACAATGACAAGAAATTCTCAAGAACCGTACAATATCTTCATCATGTCCCCTTCCAGAGAGGCACTTATCAATTGCATCTTTAAGCCTTCCTGAAACAGAAAGCTGATTTACCCAATCCACCAAATTACCCTTGAATCCTTCTTCAGCACCACTGATTTCAAGAGGTTTTTGCCCAGTGGCCAACTCCATAAGCACTACCCCAAGGCTATAAACATCACCCTTTTGAGAGGCAACCATTGTAGTCGAGTACTCTGGAGCTATGTAACCAAACTCACCCAAATCTCCATTGACATAACTACTATCGTTGGAATCTGAATTAGTCATGAGCTTAGCTAGTCCATAGTCCATTATTCTAGCATCAAAGTCTTCATCCATGAGTATCACATTAGAACTTATATTCTGGTGCAATATCGGCGGATGAACTCCATGGTGAAGCCAAGCAAGTCCCCTTGCAGCCCCCAAACCAATTCTAAACCTGGTTTGCCAATCTAGCAGGCTTGCATCACCATTCAACATTGAATATAAAGTTCCATTAGACATGTACTTATAAACCAAAAGCTTCTCTTCTTCCACCAAGCAAAACCCCAATAATGGGGTTAAATTTGGATGCTTAAGCTGCCCTAATCTATTTATCTCTGTACGAAATTGCCTCTCACTCAGCTTACAACTACTAAGCCGCTTAACTGCCAGCGCAGACCCATCAGGAAGAACAGCCTTATATGTTTTTCCTGTCCTAGTCGAGTTTATAAGACTTGCACGATCAAAATTGTTTGTTGCAGCCATTAGATTCCCCAATTTAACCTTCACAAGCGGTTTCTGGAACAAAGAAACCTGAACAAGCTTGTGAGTCCTCAACTTATCAGCCCAATTATCATCATCGTCTTTTCCAAACCCTCCTATCTTCTTTCTTCCCGACCTCACGAAGTACCACCACCACACCCCAATACCCAACAATATCGATGCCACAGCACCAAAAACACCGGCAGCAATAATAATTGCAAGACTCTTTTTACTCAAACCGCCACACTTCTTAAGCGGCCCCCCACAAAGTCCATCATTACCAGAAAAATCAGATTTATCAAATTTGCTAAATGGGGCCGGAATTGTACCCGTAAGATCATTGTTAGCTACAGATAACTTCTTGAGACGACTCAAAGTAGTAAGCTCAAACGGTATATTACCAGATAAATCGTTATCCGAAAACACCAGATTATTCAAATAGGTACAATGATCAAGAGAGGACGGAATTGAACCCGACAGATTATTATTAGACAAATCTAGGATTGTCAAGAAGGGCAACCAAGTGCAAATTTGAGAAGGAATTGAACCGGAGAGAGCGTTACCTGAGATACTCAAGCTTTGCAAGCTGCGGCAGTACTGTATTTGGGGAGGGAGTTGACCGGTGAGCATCATGTCGCGAAGCTCGATGTTGATGACACGGTTTTCGCGCTGGTTCCAGCATGTTACACCGGTGAACTTGCAGACGAAACCGACGGTGGTATTCGAGAAGTCCCATGAATCTAGATTTCCATTTGGATCGGTGAGTGACTCTTTCAATCCTTGCAAGCAATTCACATCGTCCAGCCCAATAACAACAGACTGAAAACACCAGATTACAATCCCAGCTAATAGTACAGACTTCAGCAGAGTGAAGTTTCTCATGATCGTTGTATTGAACAAGAATCAAGAGCTCATAGATTCAGCATGTATGGAGTTGATACAAAGGTGTTTGATAAAAGTTCTGAACCAAAATTTTGAGAATATAAAGAAGGCCAGAAGGGTGGGGAAAGAACCATTGACTTTGTTTTGTAGCGGATTTAGGCTTTCGATAGAAACCAGTGTTTTTTACTACAGAATTTCCTAAAGACATTTGATGTGCCAACATGGGGTAGGGTTAGACTGAAAGGAGTTGGATAATTATGTAAAGAAATGTCAAAATAACAACCTCACTTAACAATTCAGATAATTTTCTACAATTAGAAACTCGATTTGTATTTAATTTGAATGATTAACGAGTATTTAAAATTGATCAATACTTTTCATGAATATATAAAATGTGAGTTCAAAATTATTTAATTTTATTTCATAATTATACTCAATTCGATACTATTTGAGTTGCGGATAAATTTTATTTTATAATCCATACAATATACTATCATACTTCATAATTAATTTCTTAGCTCGAATTAGTTCTTTTACATCCTATGAAACTTATATCCGGAAAACTAATTTCTCAACTCGGGTTAGTACGATAGAGTAATAACTACTACTAATATTTATATATCTCTATTAATGGTAATAACTAAATATTTGAAGACATACGTGTCATGTGGAAATATAAATCTCGTAATCTCTGCATTTACTTTGACTAGTATTATTGATTGGATTCAATAATACTGTAGAAGTTCTAAACGACCGATAATTAAATGAAGTCATTGTCTGACCAGAAGCCATGGGATAGAATGTTAGAATTATTATTTATAATAATAATTTATGTGAGTTATATATTTAAATATTAATTATATTAGTTATTTATGTATTGAGTTTAAAATAATTGATCAAATAAATCTTTTAAAAAAAGTCCCTTCCGCCAGTGTTAGTAGCGGAAGGGAAAAAAAAAATTTAAAAAAAAGTCTTTTCCGCTACTAACACTGGCGGAAGAGAAAAAAAAATTTTAAAATTTTTTTTCCCCTTCCGCCAGTGTTAGTAGCGGAAGGGGAAAAAAATGGCTATTTTTTTTTTTACCTTCCGCTAGTCTTACTGGCGGAAAGGCCAAATTTTTTTTTTTTTTTTGCCTTCCGCCAGTCAGACTGGCGGAAAGGCCAATTTTTTTTTTATTTTGCCTTCTGCCAGTAAGATTGGCGGAAGGGATTTTTCTATTTTTTAAGTTTGATCTCCAGCGTTGAATTATTCGATCAACGGTTATAAATGTGTTAATTACGAAAGACTCCACAGCTAACGTTATAGATCGGCCCCCATATATATATATATGTATAAAGATAACTTAGATAAAATACCTTTTTACTTCATGGACAAAGATAATCTCTATTACTTGGAACTAGTATAGAAATCCGAACACACAAAAAAAATTATTATTATTTTTTAGTATTTGATCGATAAATAAAAATTCTTAATAGTATAATTTATGTGATTATATCTATATGTGTGTGAGTGAGCGCCCATGATGTTGAATTAGCTCGTCTAACAAAAACATATGTTGAATTAGCTTGTCTAACAAAAACACATGTAGGGTTCAACTTGAACTTGCATCTGAAACCCGAGACCAACTTGATCTTGCCTCTACTGTTGAAAGGAGCTGATCGATAATAACTTCTACAAAATCGTTTGGTTATATGGTTTGACTTCACCCGTTTAACTTTTGAAACTAACGAGTTTAATGAGTCAAAGTTGAAGTCGATGCACCTACAATTTCTTTAGATTTTACAAATGTAACCGAGGTTAAGTGTGTCCAAAGTCACCCGAGCTATTCCTAGGATGCTGCTCCATCCCCCGAACAATCTCCAAACATTTGTTATGCTTTTCAATTCTGTACTCCGTTTTACTTATGATAATGGTAGAATTTTTGTTTACATGGTAAAGTAGTTACCCTTGTTTTTTTTTCCTCATTCAAATTCTTTCGTTATCCTATTTATTTTGCATAGATATATCATTATTATTGCTATCTTCGGCTTTTAAAATAATTACCCTCTTTGTTTCCAAATTAGAGATATGTTTTGACTTTTTCAAATTAAATAACAGCAAATTGAATTTTAAAATTAATATTATATATAAAAGTTTTAAATGCAAAGTATAGTGTGATCAAATATTTTTATTATAAAATATAAGATTATAACAATTATATCTACTAAATTGACATTAATTTAAATGTTTAATACACTGTCATTTAACTTTAAAATATATCTCTAATTTTAGAACAATTATGATATCAATTTTGTTTTACGGCACAACAAATAATGGAATAGTGTCGCAACAAAGAAAAAATTGTCTTGAATAAAATTACAACAAAAAAAGAAAAAAAAACTCAGCACATTCAATTCAGTTTCTCAGAACATTTAATGCACATTCAATGAGTAGTTTTTGTTGGTCACCTTAAACCTGGGCAGCATGGTTATATTAAATTGAGTTTTCAATAAATACATCCGAAAATTATTAATATCCTCCCCTCCCTTCTTCCACCCCCCACGCCCACCCCCCCCAACCAACACACACACACACTGTGATTGCAGCTTGTATTTATAAATTACAAGGAAGAGCTAACATGAGAAACGACAACATTGGCAGATAAAGAACATATGCTGCACTGGCATCCCTGTCTCCAAAAGAAGAGAATCAAAAAAGAAAGAGAGTGGTGATACTAGTTCTAATGGATGATATATATCGCAAGACTGGCGTGTATATTATTTGTAAAACATGTTTTATTTTTATGTTAAATAAAAACAATGAGCTTGAGTAGTAGTTTCATCCTCATTTCCCCCTTGATTATTGAAGAGCTTGAGTTTTAATATTCTATGTTACTTAAAAATATTAGTAATAAAATTTGTTATTTTTTCTTTGAATCACATTATTTTAAACAAGCACTGTATTTCCTCCTTTTTTGTTTGTTTCATAATTAAAAATACAAATTCAATTTTAGATAATAAGTTCTCAATATTCCAATGCTTATCTTGCAAATTGAGCATCATCGTTATTCAACCAACTAGAAATATGTTTAAAAGGATAAACTTATTTATAAACTTCATTATCCTTAAAACCTATTTCAAGTTGTATAAAAATGATAAGATCTAAGTTCTATATATAACAACTATTGTTACATGGGATGGTGTCACATTGACCTCCTATTTCAATATAATGTAGACCTTCTAGTATAATATAAGCCAATTCTACTTACACGTGCTTAGTTTTAGTACATATATAGACACACATAACGCGTTAAAAAACTCAACATCTCATAGACACAGTTTGTTTCAGTTTTAATTTTAAAATTTTAAATTTTAACTGAATAACTTATATAATAAAAATTAAAATTTTTATAATTTAAGTTAAAATAAATTGGACTAGATCGTATAACAACAAAAATGACTTCAAGACAATGGGAATGAGTACATGGGTGTTACATGTAGGGTCATTCTCTGTTTTATGGTGGCGTTTGGATTCGACTCGAAAATTAATTGGCTCGATTCAAGTTTGATATGAAAACGAACAAAATTTGATATCTTATTTAAAGTTCGATAACATATACCAAAATTTTAGGACTAATTTTGTCTTAATAATTTATTTAAGAATAATATATGTTGTATAATTTATTTTAATAGTGATATTTATAAGTAAAATAATTATTACATATATAAAGTGTTATAAAGTATACAAACTTATATAAATATAATATATACTTTGTAAAAGTTAACAAAAATAAATACTTGCGAATAATTCGAATTAAATTAGAATAAAATCGAAATATTAAAATAATATTCGGCCTAATACTCAAATTTAAATTTGAGTATTAAAAAATAAAATTTAAACACGCTAGTGTTGATACGACTCCTTTACACCCTAGCGATGGAGAAAAGTCAATTGTAGTAAATAGATGAGGCTGGCTGTTGCTATGTACTGCATAAACAATTGTAGCATGCTTTGGACTCGTCACGTTAATGGACCATATACTACATGTACAATTCGATCGGTGGTTCATATCATATTCTCATACACTTACAATTTACAATTTTCACCAACCAAATTACTGCACCTCCACTACCACAAACTCTTTTTAACATCTCTGTTAAATCAATTTTCAGTTTTCAAGTGCCGGCAAAAAGCATGCGTGCTCCAGCATTTTGAACCCCACTTTCGCATGCATCATATGCATATTCTGCACTCCTCAGCAAGGTTATGATTACCAACAAATTTATATGCTTATATAAATGATCTACAGCAAAAGGTTTGAAATGTGGTTTTGAACTATAAGAAATGGCCTTATTAATTTCTGCAACAATTTGTTGTAGACATTTTCCCACAAAAAATGTTAATGAAAGAAGGAAATGGGGGAAGGAAAAAAAAAAAAAAAGAATTCCATTGACAATAATTTATTGTACATGTACTCAACTTTTCCACTGCTTGGATACAAGTTGCATGCCTTTTGGATACAAGTTGTAAGCCGTCATATATTCCAATGATATTCGGACCTTGTATTCTTATCATTTGGATTGCTATGGGGGAAATATTCCACTTTTTGTACTAAAATCTAAATTTTCCCAAAAGTCCCACATTTTAAAATAATTCCACAAAGGTGTATCTTTTTTCCTATAAATTCTTATTTATAAGTTACTATTTCCAAATTTTTTTGGTATATTTTCAATGTATTTTATAAATTACTGTTTGTAAGTTACTATTTTTACAAAAATACACTTGTAAGTATAATACTTATTGAAAATAAACTTTTAGAAAATTTTGTACTTCACATCTATCCTTGTAACTTTGATTTTACAAAATTTATTGAAGTTTCATGACATGCTCCCTGCCACCCGTACCACAAGAAAATAATAAAATGAGTCGAGGAAAAGAACGAAAAAGGAAAAATGGGAGTAATATTTTCAGTGAAATCTTTAAATATTATTAACTTATTAATTTAGGTTGTGAAACTGCATCGCATACAGGCTTGACCGATTTCATTTGTAATATAACTCTATACCACAAATATATGTATATACCAGTTCTATGATTAACTCAACCGACTACCAAATCCACCTCTTATTTTACATAGATGTAACACATAAAAGATTAGAGAAAGACGCTAAGATCCAACACAACAAAGTACCTAAAAAATGAAAATGGCGTTGTAACCAAGAAAAATAAAAGGAAAATGACACCTTTATGATTATCTCTTTCTTAATAATTTTAATGTGGTACAACTTAACCACATATTTTTCTGAAAAGGTATTGAACCAATTGCCCTTAAAATGGTACCCAGAATATGAAGTACTTTAGTAAATCCTACTAAAGAGGGAGTACAATGTAGCGCCATGTTATACAAGAATACAACGCATAGCAACATACTATATAATAGGGAGTAGCTCCAAATTTTGAAGAAAAAAAAACACTAACCCTAATTCTGCAGTTGTTTTTAAGAATAAATCTTTACATACAAATTATTTCACAATGCATAAAAATAAAGAAAATTGATGAACCCCATTAAGAAAATAAAGAAAAAGAGTAACAAAGTTATCTTTCATTGATTTATGAGTTTCTGTATTGTGTACATGGATATACTCTTTTTTAAATTCAATCATAGCTGACCAATTGTATAAGACTATGTTATAGTTGACTTGTACTAGGTTTTGTGTCTGTAGCATTTTCCGTTTGTTTAATATAAATACCAACTACCCCTGGTAAAATTTACAAAGTTACTACAGTATACTTTGGTATATGAAGATAAATGATAAGGTACAACAAGCAGGCAGGGGAAAATGTCTTCTTGTCCCCCTTGCTCCAAGCAACTTCACCATCACCTGATCATTAGGCCTGATGCTGCCTGTTCATCATAACATACGCAACACCACCCAACATTAACTTTAATTCCCATTAGTGGCATTATATTCTCGTGGACGAACCACAAATCCATGGGTGTTCACAATGACCTTTTGTCTATATAAAACTTGTAGTTGAAAAATTATATGGATTACCTTAAAGTTTCAAACTACACATACATAAATGGAACAAGGAAAGAGGAAAGAGGATGAGCAGCAGCTACATGCTGTAAGATTTGCAGCGGGAGTGGCCGTATTGATGGCGTGTTTGGAACGCGCCGCCCTTGTGTCATTTTTCGAGCGATGGAGGGTGTGGGTGTTCCTTGCACTCAACCTCTTGTTATTGGTCATTCTCTTTACATCTAACACTTTCCATACATATTCCAGTTCAATACCAGCAAATGAACCGAGTGATGCTCAAGAAGACGATGGAAGAAAGACCGAGATTATAAGTACTGAGAGGAAAAAGAATATGCAACAGGAATTCAGGAACTCAGTGACCACAAAAGGTGAAGACAATGGCTCCAAGACACTGACGAGTGAAAGCAGAGGAGAGAAGAAGATGACCAGAGTGCACTGTGTTAAAGAAGAAATTAAGGAGAATGATGACGACGATGATGAGAACAAGAAAACATGCGGGCTATCAAAAGAGGAGTTGAATGAGAGAGTGGAGGCTTTCATTGCTATGTTTAGGCAGCAATATCTGGTTGATCATGATGTGGTTAGAAGAAGAAAAAGTCTTCGGCTACCGGCCCATTTAAGTGCTCCAGTATCAGTGAATGACAATATTTAGCATTATATACATCTCTCTGTCCACATTATAACAGGGTTTATTCATTCTGGTACGTCTTTTTGCAGGAGTTCTTTAAGATGTAGTCAATTTGAGATGTTCCAACGGTGATTACTATATGTTCTGTTCTTAAATGTTTTTAATAGAGTTAGAAGTGGATGTATTGGAGAAATTTCCACAGTTAAGCATCTAATTAATTGTATCTTCCCACGCTCTATTATTTATATGAAGTCACCTCTTCTCTTTATTACAAGAATTTAGAAATGAGTTTCATGTGTTTTACGATTGCGCTTCATGTGGGAAACCCTCGTAAACCACCACTAGTGAGTAACTTGGTCTGTCATACTTATCAGACATTCTACTCCACTATCCTCGAAAAACATCAATTAAAGGGAGAGAGAAGATACATTTAGGAAATTGTTATTTTAACATCTTTTTTCACTGTTTTAACCGCTGTGTACTATCTTTAATGAAAGAGGTGTGAACATATGGTGATGGAACCGAACTCCTTGCTGTTGGGTCGTAGAATTTAGTTGTTTTAACAGTAACATGAGTATTTGGTCTTTGTCTCAGCTAAGGTTGCTAAGCAAACAAGATTGATTTATAAGAATACTGCCTGCAGCAAATATTGTATCAACTAACTAATGGAAGCGCCAGTATTTCTCCCTGGTTGGGTTCCCTTTTGGGTGTTGGTTCTGCATTCTGTGGGCCTTAATAGTCTATTTAGGTATGGTACAAGTTTTGAATAGACAATCTTTTCAACTCTAAGTGCATGTAAAATCTCATTGAGGGATTTGATAGTGTGCACCTAATCCGTGCCACTTTTACGCTCATTTGGGCTTTGTTCTTGTTCATTTATTGCAGCTAGCCAAGTAGCTAAGAAATTTTGTTGACTGAATGGTTCTCCTTCATTCATAGCTACTAAGGCATTATGGGCAATATAGTCTCATTACATGCATTATTACAAACCAATGTTTTTGCACACAGACAATTACAGATGACTGACACTCATTGGGGCATGAGCCTTAGGATTTGAGCACCGTCCAAAAAAGAAAACTTTAGTTTTGGGGTGGATTTCCCTTATTTTCCTTTCTTGTTTCTTTTCTCTGTGTATGTTTTTGTCGTACACCTTGAATGCTGAGATATACGAGTACATCACATGCCAATGTAAGGCTGCCAAGCATCTTTTAACTTGTCTAGAATGAGTTTTATTGATAAGGGAGATGTTTCGTTGTTTCACAACATGTTCTAGGTAAAAGAGAGAGACTGTGAGATTGAAATTCAGAACAACACGAGTAATATGGTCTCAACATTTGAACAACAATACAACATGGCATTCACATACACAGAACATTAAGCTTTAGCTTCACCGTGTTTATCCAATTCAACCAATCTCATTAGTTCTAATTAGCAAATTCATTAAGTACTTATTTACAATTAACTTGTAAAGCAACCTTTAGAAACTACTGATCCAATATTATGTACTTACAAATTGCTAACCTCCACCGCTTGCCTGAAGAATGCCACCTAAAGCCTCCACATTGTCTAGATGGCAACTGGGACATAAACACCTCTTCTGCAGCTCATTTCCAAGTGCCTCACATGTCTGTTCAAATTCTGATATCTGCTTGTGGCCAGTCAAGTGAACAATTAATTACTAATGATCATGGCATATGCAAGTTAAACCTAATGGAGTGTTTTTTTCCACCATCTCCTTGGAAAGAACATTTTACTTCTATATGCACACATAAGCTCGTGGAAAGATAGAGAATTGCTATTCGAAAAAAGAAATATACAAGTTAAAAAAATTGCTTCTCACCTGAAATGTAGTTTAATCTCACATGTATATGGAAGAAAACCACGTTGAACTATTAATAAAATCATTCTGATACACATCTATCCAAATAATATAATCAGATTATCATGATATTAAAGATTTAATATCCTTTACGACTCTATACTATAAGGATTCTCTTTAGTTTACTGATCTGATCCCTATCCATTGTTAAGTATCTTAATGCGATAAAATATTAGTAAGGATATCTGGTCAGTTCCTGCAACTCTTTGTTTTCTTTCAGAATTGTCTCTATAAGGGCTACTTTTTTTTCCAATTCAATCAGTTCATGTTGGACCTGCAAAAGTTCAGTCAGCCCAATATTTGTCTTAAACTTTCAAATATCACATATTGAGGCAAAACCATAAGAAAAGTCGTTACTTAAAAGGAGTAATGAAAGTCAACTAAAGCATTGACAGCAGCCATGATTGCAATTATATTGACCAACCACTTGCCTGCTCATGGACAGTTTGTTCTGCTTGGTATTCTTGCTCCTCTGTATTTGCTTGAGATATTATCTGTGCAAGTTTGTCCTCCAGAGCTTTTTTGGCAACTTCAGCATCTTCTCCACCGTCATACCTGGGTCCAGCTTCTGTGACCGGGGAGGGGGGGAGAGAGAGAGAGAGAGAGAGAGAGTTAATTCCATAAGGAACACTAGTAATTCTTGATGAACCAACAATCACGCCATGTAGTAACGGAAATGCTTTAAGATAATACACACACACACAAACATATTCTACATATATGAAGATTAAAAAACATTCCCTGTAACTCATCTATAGTTCAAGCAGTAAATGACAAAGTACAAACCATTTTCACATGTTCCTGTGTAATTCTCTCCCTCAAATGCATAGACCACTATCTTCTGGAATTCCCTGAATCGACAACTAGTAATTCAATATTATTAAATGACATCAATACAATTTTGCAGGTACAAAGTTGAATCATGACAGTTGATTAAATTGTTGAACAGACCATCATCTTGTGTAAGTGCCTGAAAAATGAAATCAGAAAGATGCTTTAATCTTTTGCACTTTTCTGTACTATTTTTTTTAAACTTGTAATAACAACTAAAAGCCACAAGAATAGAAGCATAACCTAAAGAAGAAAGCCGCGTGTTCGTATTGCCTATATAGATATATACTCGCAAGAAGAACTGTATTAGGTTATTAGCTAACAAAAGCATGTGAGTGAGAACCAGAATCAGGAGGGGACAGGGTTAGAGACATGTCAAGCAATAGAATGAGTAAACTGGATAACGTTCTGCAAGCAAAGAATGATTGGATTTGAAATTGAGGTAAATGTTTCATATACAACAAGATGATTACGACGTAAACCTTTTTCCATCCTTTTTTTTTTCCCCTAGGAGAAAACAAAGTTGATTCTCAGTCTGCAAACAAGATGATTAAGTTGTTCTTTTTTCTACCAATACAAGGCCACATCAGTCTCCTACTTAAAACTTGTGCAACTCGTTAATCTCAGTGTCATCACTATATGAGCATAGTGATCAACTAACAAGATGATGATCATACGAATCAATGGAATAGAACAAATGAGACTTCATGACAGAAGTTACGTAAAAATAACTAAACTTACCTTATGTCAGCATTCATCTTGAGCATTTTCTTGATCAAATCATCTCTGCATAAACAATAAAGGCATAAGCACATAGAACTATCCTTACTCAGAAATCCACATCATTGAATCATTCTAGTTAAACAATAAAAAGGAGGTGAAGGAAATATGTACCTTAAAGCTCCTTCTTCATTCTTAACAGTTCCGTGGAGGCCCAACCAAAGTACATATAAACACCATCAATAGAATAAACAAAAATGTTTTTGCAGTGAATTAAAAATTACGATAATTAAACATGTCCTAGTGTACCTTAAGAGCCTCTACATCCAATCTAGAGGATGATACCTCATCCTGGAGCGAAAAAATCCTAGCCTAAAGGTAATTCAAACACATATCAGAGAAAACTAGTAAAAACACACACACACACACAAATCGGAGAAACATCATCATTTGATTAACACCTAATCAAGTGTCTGAGTACATCTGAAGACTCAATTATACTTGGAGACAATCATTACAGTTATTGATTCTGTCGAGTTGATATTTAGCATCAACGGTGATCACAGACCTCTAGGGCTTGAATGGAAGCTTCGCTCAGCGACAATTCAACTTCGTAGCCTTTAAGCTCTTGCTCAGTAATTTCTTTCAGTCGCTTGGCATCTTCAAGTTCAGCATTGGCGGCAGCGATGTCAGATCGAAGCTCATCAATTTGTTTTCTGAGATCAACAATCCTACGCTCTGCGAAGCATGACAAAACACATATTCTATATATCTCATAATCTAAAGATCAAGCGCGTTGATTCATAAGGATTCAATTCCATCATGAGTAAACACTATGAAAACTTCAAATCGAACTTGCGAGAAACGGAGAAATCATTGTTGTCAACATTATGGATATGTATATGCATTTCAGTGGTTTCTTCATCATGTTGTCTTGAGATCAAATCGAAGAGATGAAGAAGAATTTACCTCCTTGAGAATTTTCGGAAGCGAAGCCGCGAATTAGGGTTAAGAATTGCTTCTGCGGATCAGTTCCTGCCATGATTTTTGTGCTTCTTCTGTTTCCCGCTAAATATTTTTTCTAAACAATAGTCCTACTAGACTTTAACAGTTCTAGATAAACTGATAAAGGCCTTCGGTGTGTTCTTTAAAACGTCTTTTCCCGCATTGTAAACGACGATGATGCCTAGCGTTTGGTTGGGATTAATCAGAGGGATAAATTCGAGATAGAGGTGTAAACACAAAAAAGAAAAAAAAGGGTAAAAATGGAGATGGATGAAATTAGTTCGATTTTCTTTTCCCTCTATGCATCTTTTCCGATATTAGCGTGCATGAGTCAAGTTAAAGCAAACGTGATAAATGGAGTATAGTGTAGTTAATCACGTTGATTAGTTTATTTGTCTTTTCATATAAATGAAGAGCAATATTCCTTCCAACTTTTAATGTGGAACTAAACTCTCTTCACATAACTCATCATTACGTCTTTTTATTCTAATTGAAAATTTTCCCAAATTAATGAGAGAGCAATTATCATTCAAATTTTTATCAACTTCCAACACTTAACACACAGAACGTGTTGATTCATAACGATTCAAAGGCTTTCATTCACAAGGATTCAATTCTAGTGCATTCAGCGGGGCTCGAGTTAGATTCAAAAATTTTACCGCTAGAGTTGAACTTGATACGAAAATAAGATATATACGAGATTTTATTGGAATTCGATACGAAAATAAGACATGCAACATATTTTATTTGAAGTTTGATAAGTAAAACGAGTAAAATCTAAATATAATAGTACTCGCTTAATTTTATTCATAAGTAATTCGATTATATTTTATAGGAAAAACTTCTTTAATAGTTCTAAATTATATTAGTTTTGCATATTTAGTCCCCACATTTTTTTCGCAATTTGTTTGATACACAAATTTTTTAAAACATGCGCAATCAAAAATTTCGTCAATATCTCATCAAATTTAATATAACATACAGTAATGTGATTCATACATTTAATATTTAGTTTTTATTTTATTGAGAAATTCTCTTTGAATATTCTTGACCAAATTTACAAAGTTGATATAACTCAAGAATTGTCGAAAAGAAAGTTTACATATAATATAAACCGACAATTTTATTTTTTAAAAATTACATGTGTGATTCACATTAGAATATTTTATATCATATTTAACGGATGATTGATGAAATTTTTTGATTACATATGTTTTAAAGAGTTTGTGTACCAAACAAGTTCGAAAAAAGTTCGAGAACCAAATGTACAAAACTGATATAGTTTATAGACCGTCAAAGAAGTTTTTTTTATTTTTTATATTAAAATATTATAGCATATTAAGAAGTTTTAAAATTAATTTTGTTTTAATAATTCAATTAAGTATGATATATATTATAAAATTTACTCTAATAATGGTGTTTATAAGTAAGATTAATATAATATGTAAACAAAATAATGTAAAAAGAAGTAGAAATTAATATTGATGCGATTTATCTTTCGTGAAATAGATCAAATAAATGTTTGCGAGTAGCTCATGAATAATTCAAATTCAATTAAAGTATAATTTGAATATCAAAATTTTATTCAATTAGATCTCAAATTCGAATTCAATGATCATAAAATTATAAAATTAATTAGACTAGAATTTAAATATACTATAATTCTAGTATCGACCTCGTTTACACCCTTCAAACCGAGCATTCCATATTGTAGATTTGATTTGAAACATAGACTCACGAAGCCGGTATCCTAACTAAAATTTGGTTTAAAAAAAACATCCGAGTTATTTAATAATATTTTGAATTATGACTTTAAATAAATGAAGTCATTTGTGAATAAATTAGTATTCAACTTGTTGAACTCGTTAACTTTGACTTGTGAAAATAAACAATTCGACTTTGACACTGATATGGGCCAAAATAGTAACCCTTAAGTATAATTAATAATAAGGCCCGAAAGGCCCGCAACGGCTGATGCGTCTACATTCAATGAACCCAAGGTAGGCAGAAATAAAGAAAGGATTGAGATTCCTTTGAAAACAGAATCCCGATAGGATTTGAAAAGGCAATCCTGATAGGATTTGGAAACCATCCTGATAAGGACTTAGAAGACTAATCCATGTAGGACTCTGATAATCTGTGTGTTTATAAATAGAGGTCAGACAACAACATATGAGGTAACTAATTCTTTTCATATAACTTTTGCTTCTTTTATAAGCCCTTACTAACACTCACACCCGAGGGTTTTTCAAAGGGTTGAAGCCCTACCACCATTCTTGGAAGATTTTCCTTGCAGGTTAGCAAAGGTATTAAATTCACGATCAAACGGAGTCGACAGTTAGGATGTTTCTCAACCCTAACCCTAGGTACGTAATTTGACGTATTAGATTGGCGCTGTCTGTGGGAAACTCTTACAAAAAGTCATGGTGAACACTCGCTCTATTGCTCGTGAGAGAAAAGGAGGATCTATGCCCGAAAGGCAATTGGGTATGCCTCCCCTCCCAGAACAAGAAGTACAACAGAATGAAAGGAGAGCGGAGATCAACTCCCAGTCGGCCCGTGAAGAGGTCGGCCGCCAGGGAAGACCAATAAGAAGAACACAAAGTGCGCAAAGGACTCATAGTGGTCCTTATGACACCGATTCAGAAGCTGAGGATAACGAGCGTAGAAATCCGCGAGACCTACGCGATGTTTTGGTAAGGAGAAGGTCAGTCGCTCGAGACCCTACCTCTCAGGAAGACCTAAGGGGCCGGTTCTCCAAAGAAGAAGATCGCAAGAACCAACCACCCCCACAGGGGTATGAGGATCTCCAGACAAGTCTACTGCAGCTGCAAAATAGGCTGGAGGAACTTGAAAGGAGACATGGAAGGGAGCCCTCAATAAATTCCCGACCTCAACAATCTAATAAGGCCGAGAAAGCCATAGAAAGGGAAGTGCAGCATAGGCTGGAGCAGAGCTAGCCAGTCAAGGATATCGTGAGCCTACAATAGTCCCCGAAGTTCGTACATTGGCTCAGCCTATAGTCACATCTATGGCAGTCTATAGGGCAGTTGCCCCACCCTTTATTCAAGCTATCATGGATGAACTGCTCCCGGACAGTTTTAAGATGCCTGCTATAGAGAAATATGATGGCATGGGTGATCCCACTAGTCATGTACAACAGTTTGAGGCAACACTCTTACTCTTGAATCCGGCGGATGCCATCAAGTATAAAACCTTTCCACAAACTCTAAAAGGTCCTGCTCAAGAGTGGTATAGGCAACTTCCCCCATCATCAATTGGGTCTTTCGCACGAATTGCCCAATTAGTTGTCAACCAAATCATAGGGGGAAAGATGCATGGGAAAAGCTCAGCCTCCCTGATGAATGTGCGACAAAGAGAAGACGAAAGCCTTAGGGACTATATCTCTCGATTTACTAACGAGACCTTAAAAGTCCCGAGTTTGGATCAATCTGTTGCCATTGTGGCATTAACCAACAGGACAACCAACAAGCATTTAAAGATGAGTCTAGCCAAGAAGCATCCAACATTAATGAACGAGCTGCAAGGCCGAGCTGGGAAATATATGGTCGTAGAGGAGTCCCTTGGCAAAGAAGTTGGAAAGAAGGATGATAAAAAGTGAGGAATTGAGGAGGTAAAAATCCCAGATTCAACAAAAAAAGCTAAAGGGGAAACTTCTTTCCCAAAAAAAATCATAAGCCAAAAGTTCAATGAATACACCATATTGACCCAGCCAAGAAGCCAAATATTGATGGAGATTGCCTCAGAGCCGTATGTTCGATGGCCGAAGCCGTTAAGGACTGATCCATCAAAAAGGGACTCTTCTCAATATTTGAGATAGAATTTCTCATAAGAAGGGGGCAATTGACTCGATATGTACAAAGATAGCACCCTGAACCTCGAAGAGAGAGAGAGAAAGAGAAAGGAGAGAAAGCCCAGAAAAACAAGTAAGTTAACGGGGTAAAAGCTAGCGATGTGATCGCCAATTTGCCCTGCTAAAATAGATAAGTTATTGGGATATTTTCTAGTGACGTAATCGCCAATTTGATCCGTTAACTTTCTAAGTTGACGGGGTATTTCCTAGCGACGTGTTCACCCATTTAACCCGTTAACTCTCAAGTTAGCGGGGTATTTCCTAGCGACGTGTTCGCCAATTTGGCCCGTTAACTCTCAAGTTAACGGGGTATTTCTTAGCGACGTGTTCATCAATTTGGCCCGTTAACTTCTAAAAGTTGACGGGGTATTTTCTAACGACGTAATTGTCAATTTACCCCGTTAACTTGTTAAGGTGGCAAGGTGAACTTTAATAAAGTATTTTGTCCCCATCGATTTTGAAAATTGACGAGAGAAAGCTTATCCCAGTAACTCCTAAAGTTAGCGGGGTAAAATCTAGTGGGGTACTAACTGTTTTCGCCCGTCAACTTTGGAGGTACCCCAAAGTTGACGGGATAATAGACTCCCCGCCAAAAAAAAAAATTTAATTTTTGATTTCAATAACTGATAACCAAAAATTATGGGGCAAATGATATGGGCCAAAATAGTAAGCTTTAAGTATAATTAATAATAAGGCCCGAAAGGCCCACAACGGCTGATACGTCTACATTCAATAAACCCAAGGTAGGGCAGAAATAAAGAAAGGATTGAGATTCTTTTGAAAATAGAATCCCGATAGGATTTGAAAAGGCAATCCTGATAGGATTTGGAAACCATCCTGATAAGGACTTGGAAGACTAATCCATGCAGGACTCTGATAATCTGTGTGTTTATAAATAGAGGCCAGACAACAACATATGAGGTAACTAATTCTTTTCATATAGCTTTCGCTTCTTTTTTAAGCCCTTACTAACACTCACACCCGAGGGTCTTCCAAAGGGCTGAAACTCCACCACCATTCTTGGAAGATTTTCCTTGGAGGTTAGCAAATGTATTAAATTCACGACCAAACGGAGTCGACAATTAGGGTGTTTCTCAACCCTAACCCTAGGTACGTAATTTGACATATCAGATATGAGTCGACTCGTCTCGAATAAAATCGAAACGATCTAATAAGTTCAATTAATTTATATTGTTCAATTTTTATTCGACTTGCGGTCTTTGATCGATTCACTTAAAGAGTGTATGATAAGAATTTTTATTTATTAATTATTTCAAGTTTCAATTCTAATTCAATTCATTTATAAATATATTTGATTAAGTTTAACTCAACTTCACTCTTTTACTATGTTATTTTCAATCATAATATTACTCAAGTTTCATCGTTAGTAATTTTAAATATTTATTAGTAGCTTTGACGTATTGATCGATACTATCAACAAATACCATATTGGTATTATCAATAACTATATATTTATGTTTGTATATAGTACGAGTCATTTTTTTTATTAATATTAAAAATTGTATTTTTTATATATGTATTTATATGTATAAATTATATATATTTTTAATTTATATAAGATCAAATATATTGTTTTAGTATCTTTTTTAGTGTTACTTATTTCAGTTAAAAAATGATGGATTCCATTTTACAAAATAATTTAGAATTTTTTTATAGATCTAAAAAGCATATGTAAATATATTTTTCTGTATTTTATAGATACAACTTTTTTAAATCGGTTTAGTTGTATTTTTTTTTTTTGTGTATTTTTTTCAAATACTTTTGAAAGGTTAACATATTTTAGTTCTTTTGATCTTTTCCATATTTCAATTTTAAGTCAAATTATGAACTGTTTAAAGTAAAACTAAATTTCATTTATAAAATTATTTTTAATAATAATAGAAAAAAAATTAAATTGACAAAGTTAACAAACTAACTCAGTAAAGTCGACTATGTTTTTTGAAACTACAATTGTTAATATATATATATATATATATGTGTGTGTGTGTGTGTGTAAGTGTTAATGTTAATTGATCTATTAAGATTACCAAGTAGCCTATTAATATTTTAGAGCACTAAATATTTTTTGGCACTGCAATAAAAAGTTTTAAATAATAGACCGATATCATTTTTAATATCCCAATTTGATTGATATATCAATTTTCCAATTCGTTATAATAATTTTGAATAAGGTGCTCTTTCAAAACCTGTTAAAAGGAACTCAAGAATGAGGTGCCTGTTTTAGGCTGGGCTGGGCCAAACATGTGTATCGCACCCAAGTCATACTTTGTCTTGGACTTCGTTTGATTGAGACTTAAGAGAGTACGCCACTATATAGTAAACACCTTTTTTTTTTCTTTTTTTTTTTTGGTGTTACAATAAAAACAAAACTAATTACTGCAACCCTTTTTTTTGAAATATTTGTTGGGAATTTTTTTTTGTTAAGGTCAGTGTTAATTTTGTTAACTTGTTCTTTTTCTCAATTCTCTGTTTCCTTACTGTACGTTTACTTGTCTAGTTCTTATTACACAATTTCTTAATTTAATTTAATTTAAATCATTCCTAGTAATTTTTGAAAGAATAAACTCGCGTTGTGGCTTTGTCTGTCGCTTGTAGTTATTTGAATTAAGTTGCACATATGTGCACTCGCACACAATTTTACTTGGTTATTCGTTAGAATTAGAATATGAATGAAATTAAATTAAAGAAGAAAAAATAATAACGAAAGAGAAGTATAACAAAAATTGGAGACAACTTTGAATAAAAACTATGGTGAAGCGTTGAAATGAACAATAGCATCTAGAATGCTAGAAGGCAAATAACGGTAATTCCAACATTTATTTTTTTTTTAAACTCTTTTTTTTTTCTTTTTCTTTTTTGTCATAATTATCTTCCACCATTACTTTTTTTTTCTTTAAATCTATTTTTTTTTTCTCATTCTTATTGTCATTCTAACCATTAACCAACCGCAACGTACTATTATACATAGTAAATAAGTCAGCAATGGAGCTAAAAAAACATCTGGTATCATTAAAAATATGTGGAGCGATATTTTTGCATTAAAGAATTCCTTCAATTTCTCCACAAAAGGAGATATTTGTATTAAGGTTACACATTAAATTATGTTAAGATTATATTTACACCCACAAATAATAACTTTTTTTGATAAAATTTGTTATTAATATAAAAGCAACGATCAGATCTAAAATAGTAATGAAAAACTTTAAACATTATAATATGATAATAAAAAAATAATATAAATTTTTATTTGTAGAAAGGAGGGAGTATAATCTTTGTTAACATATTTAAGATTTGCAACATGAGCATTGAACAGAATATTGCACTAAGCGAGAAACTGAACGACATTCCTCCTCGGTCTGAGCCCTAACTCTTGATCGAGTCACTACTATAAATGCAAGTTTGGTTGGCAACAAGTTATTAAGCACTAGATATGGAATTTTCTTCTCTCTTTTTTTTTGTTGGTAATGATAAGAAACTAATTAATTGATGAAATTTAAGGATACAGATTTTCTAGCTCTAGTATCTTGAAGATGAGCTCTAGCTACTAGAACTTTCTTTTAATTTTTTTTTTTAATCTAAGAAGAAAAGGAAGTAAAAATTCGAATAATATAAGTGTCGCTGCACCATTGCATAATCTCCAACAGTATTTCTGTATGTATAACCACTAACAATTAAGCTTCTAAATGTAATAATTGACAATGTGAGTGCATATCCAATTTGAAAGCAACAACTCACAAATCATGCAATTTCAACATCCATAAACACCAAGTTGTGGGCATGCAGGCACAGCGCCGGATGATTAAAGTTGTTAATACCGAACCTCGACCCCTCATTGTTCACGGATATTAGACCTACACCTTAATTATGCAATTGACAGATTATATATAGTTTTTTCTCAATATATTTTCTATCTGCAAAAGCATCCCACTTTCGAGTTTGTTCATTCTTTAATGTCGCTCTCATTCAAATTATTTCTCCCTAATTAATTCAGCAAAAATTGAATTATTTCTTTACTTGAAATTAATCGGTCTCAATTAAGTGTTTTTTTTTTTTTTTGCATAATGGACTCCTTATCGTCGATAAAATATAACTCATAAAGTAATAACCTCGATTATATAATAATTTTTTCGGTCTCGACTTGGACCAATAGGTTAAAGGAATAACCTCGCTAAATGCATGTAATAATAATAATAAAAAAATTAAATACTTAAGGACCCAATAAAAATATAAAATAATAGTTACTAAATTTTACTAATATATATATATATATTGTATAAACCAAATCTTTCAATCCATGTACTATACACTTATAATAATCATTTTTTTTGAAAATATGCATATATTGTTAATTGTTTTTTCTTCCACCTAGATTCAAATAATAAAGGTAAAAGAATAGTTTTCATTTATTATGTACATGTACTTAGTTTTTAGAAACATTAAATTTTATTAAAATTTTTAAGATTTTCTATATTCAAATATTAGTTTTGATTTTTATTATCACATACAATGTATATATTTATATTAAAAAAACTCTCTTGAAAATAATAAATATTAATTTATTGATAAATGAATAATTTATTCATTTATCAATAAATAAATAATTTCACTAAATAAATATTTTTTTTTAATTCTAAATATATTATTTTATCGAAATTTAATTTTATTGTTGTTGGCATGCTAACACTGTATCGTTGTTCACGTGCTAATGTTAGGTTTCTAATTATGGACTTGTCTAAGTGATTTAATAATTAAAGGCAGGTCCCAGCAACGTAGCTCACACTAACACTCTTCTTCACGCATACTAACCACCAACTAAACTAAGTTGTCGATTTGGCTACTCTTGTTACTTCTTTCTCCTAATAATATTTATATATAATACATAATTTTAATGGTACATCCGAATAGGTCATTGGATGGTGTGCAGATTCGTAGAATTTGACAATGTAAAATTATATTATTAAAGTTTATGAAAAATGATACACATTCTTATTTTTATGTTAAATACATATGTATGTCTAAAATTATATAAAATTAATTTTATTCAACTCTATAAAATATACAGAGAAAAATTGATGAAATGAGACGATAGAGAAGCCAAATCCGGAGCGAAGAATATAGAAAATAGTTGAGTGATTGAAAGTGGTCATTCCAAAATTGAATTTACATTTCTTTTCTAGTTATACTTTTCTTATTTATTTGTCATAAGTTAAAGATTATAGGAAATTAAAGTGAAGGACTTAATGGTCGAGGTGGGGTAATATAGCCATTTGATATTTTTATGGGTAAATTTAGGGAATTTCTATATACAAATTAAACTCTCACCTCCCCTTTTTATCATAGTTTGACGACGACGTTATTAACGATATTTGATCAATGAACCAGTTTTACTTAATAAAATCAGTAATTTATTTGATTTTAATTGGTAATTGGTCGAAACTGAAACTCTAGTCCTTTCGTTTGAGCTTGAGATGAGTTAGGCAACTCTGGTGTTTTTAAGTAATCAGATATTTGTGTATCAAAAGAAATCAATGAATGAATAAGTAGATAATAGATCATACTAAATATTAGTAAGTTGTTCTTTTAAACTGAATTCATGTCAAAGTCTATTTTTTTTTTTTTATTTCGGAAACTTGGTACAAATTACAAAATTATATGTAGTTCTCTCTCCTTTTTTTATCTGTTATTTCTTTTTTCAAAAGAAAGAGGCGAGTAACGTGTTACCTTTATTTTTAATCTTTCCTTTTTTATTATGATAAGCGACCAACTTGGCCAACTTAATATCATACAAGAGGATGATGTGTTAGTTAGTGACTATGGAACATATCCTTGTTACTTGTTCACTTCTTCTTCGATTACGATAGGTTGATTTCACCACCTTGATTATGTGTATGTGTGAGTCTGAACTCGCACGATTGAACTAGTTATTTAGAAGGAAAAAAAAAAAAGAATAATAGAAAAAGAAAGTTATTTGAACCTTGATAAGAGGCATAATTACTCTCGGACAGGAGTGGTGGTTGTCCCCCTCGATTTTTCAAAAATTTTATTATTATTACCTCAAAAGTTTTATAAAATTTTTATATGTATCTTACATTATATTTTATATTTTACCTTTTCTAATCGTTTTTTCTTTTTCTCATCTCCTTCGATTTATCATCCTAATTTCGCCCCCCGGTTGATATAACATGTATAACTATGAAAGCAAAGTGTATAATACTAAACTTTTTGTGTCATGGTCCTGTAATTATTTTTTTTGGTAGATCAACTAAATATTCATATATTGTAGTAATTCCTCCGCAACATATCTTTTTTCTCGTCGGTTTGCAACCGAAATGCTGCAGAGAAAATTAAGATGCTCCTATCTGATCCTCGAGCTGGATCACAGTATTAAAGAATTTTCAACAGTGTATAAATTCCGTGACCCAAATTATTTCTTCCTTCTAAATTTAAAGATACATATTATTTCTTTGGCATTTTAAATAAAAATATATTTTATATTTTTAAACTATAAAAAATTATGAAATTCTTTAAATATCGTTTCACTATTTCAGCACTCAAATTAGTTTCACTATCACTATTACTTAGTGATCTCTACTATAACTATCAAATAATATGTTAATAGAAATATATTTGGAAGTTTGGAACATAAAATTTTCTTTAAAAATTATTATTTTAAAAATATATCTCTAAATTTGAAACGAATAACATATATATTTTTGATCGATAAATACATTAAATTTTAATATCATCCCAATTTTCACCTTCATATATCCTCCTGACTTATAAGTCGAACATATGTACTTTTTTCACAACATACGTGCATATTCCATCCATCTCATCAAATAATTAATATAATGCATCTTACTTAATTCGGAGAATAGAAATTCGATGGTAAGAAACCTGCCATTATCGTATCTGGAACAAAGTTTTTAACTGTACAAAATATTTGCATTCTGTTCAACAAGTGGTCCATTAAGAGAAATTGGTAAGAATAAGGATCTTAGCCAAGTAGCTGTCGTTGTCTTACGATCAATTGATGAGTCATCAGTGTGGAGTATAAACTTATCATGTCAACCTTCCAATATTATCCCATTGTTCATATCCCAGTTTAAAATAATAATAGTAGTAGTAGTAGTATTGTTAGAGTAAGTTCTGTACTTTTTCGTTTAGAATTTTGTATCTAATTAGTGTCTTTACATAGTATACCTTACTTTTGTTTTTTCAAATCCGAAACTCGTAACAGTTTTCTTGTTTAATTAGTTATAGTAACTCTACAAATTTCAAATTTCACATGGTAAACGAAGGAGATGAACTGTCAATAATTTTATTTCAAACTCAACCTACTCCCTCCGCTAAAAAAATGTGCATTTTAAAAAGTTATCTAACATGTTTGCAAAAATTTATAATGAAAATTTGATTATATTTTATTGATTTTATTTATAAGATGATTAATACATTCAAAATTTCAACAAAGTAAATTTTTTATTATATAAAAACTTTACGAATTTTGTACCACACTTTAAATTTTAAAATTTGACAAATTAAAACAAATAAAATAAGATATAACTCTTCATCATTATAGGAAAACTCCTTTTTTTTGTTGCTCATTGTCTTTCATCGTTCTTAGTTCGATCACTCTTTCTTTAATCACTCTCACTTTCTTTGCAATATCTAAGAGTGTACGTGATATAAAGTAATCGGTCATCCCTACTTTTAAGTCATACTATCTTGTCGTCAAGATAAGATAACCATGATTACTTTTTATTTTTTAAATTAAGATGAGTAATGTTAGAAATATCAATTTTTACGTAAAAAATATATTTAAATTGAGATGGCTATCCAAATTATTCAGACACTAAAAGGTACTAAACAGTGGTACTATGAACATCAACTTATACATGTACAAATTAATGTGGTTAAATTCTATTAAGAATTGATGAATTTTGATAGATCTATAATTAGAATTTTAATGATTAATAATTTGTCATATATATTATTGTACAATTTGTGCAAATTGTTTGTGTCCATTCCATTTTTTGGGTCCTAAAATTTAATATTTCTAATTTGTCACATATTTATGTATTTTTATTAAAGTAATTTGTTAATATACATAACATACATTATTTAAACAAATTGGTATTATGGACACTAATTTACGCAAATAAATGTGTCACACCGAAGAAGCAGCTAAATTCTACAGTATAAACGATTATTCAATCCTAAGAAGTCGTCACCTAAAAATTTAAGTAGTTTATCACATATTTTTATATATTATTGTCTATGTAATGTATTAGTATACATAACATTATTCAGAAGGAGACGAAAGAGATAAACAATAAAAACCCGGCCATTAATGCGCATGCCCTGGTTGAAAATGAACAAAATTGATTTCTAGCATCATTGCTCTTGGAAAACAAGATACTCGCTTTGTTTTTTTCTAGTTATCGTCATGAAAACCTTTACGCATTAAGACATATTAAAATAGTATTAATATATTATTCTTATTTTATAATTAATGATATGTAAAATTATTTAATTATCTCTAAAATAAATCGTCTTAAAATAAATGTTATAAATATTATCGTCCGTTCCAAAATTATACATGTTTTGACTTTCTAAGTCAAACGACAGCATATTAAATTTTAAATCATTATCAGTTTAGTTAATTATAGTTAATAAAACTACAATGTTCATAAGGTTTTTAACAAAAAATTTTGATTACAATATAATTTACATTCAAAATATTTATAAATTATATTAATTTTGAAGTTTAATATATCCGCGTTGATCAAATCAAAGCATATCTTTGATTTTGGAGCGGATACCATAAAGGAATTTAGAGAAAAATATATTCTTGTACGGAATATAAAAAATGTTAAATAAAACATACAAGCCCCTCCTGCCCATGCTTTTTTGAGTGGAGTGAGTGTCTTGTAATTTCAAGTCTGTCGCTTTCGAATTGCATCCAAATCTAAGTGGAAGTGTGGCACTGAGAATTGAACGGAGAGGGTATTTTCTTAAAATGGAATTTTCAATCTCATTATCACGTGAAAATTAGATATATTGATCCACATCGGATTATATTGAAATTTCATGGTCATGGTTCGAGTGAAGGGCCACAAAAGTTTGGAGGTCCTAATAGTGCTTCATAATCCCAAGAAAGTGAGACAAGAAAAATGACCTCCATTAATTTAACAAAACGAAAAAAAAAAAAAAAAGAACCTCCATTAAAATTTAAAATATCATGCAGTTACTAAAGTTTTTTTATTGAGGAGAGGGCCGAATAAATTTTTCTGGAACTTATAATTAAAATATTTAAAATTTATAATAATAAGTTTATTGCTAGCAAATACCTATATCAATACATTCACTACATTACATTACACTCAATCAAGGGTTGATTAGTACTCTTTTCTTTCACAAAACGAGTTACACTAATTTTAAAAAAAATATTAATATTATATATTTGATTGAAAATTAGATGTATAAAATAATAAATTTTTCTTATGAAATTTGTTATGAATGTTTAATCAAAAATAAGTTAAGAAGATTACAATGACAAATTTTAAGAAATATAAAATTATAATAAAAAATTTATGCAAATATATCTTATTTTGTTGGAACAAATTTTATACTAAAATATGACTTTTCTTTTAACGGGAGGAGTAATATACAACAGATCGAAGACAATATCAGTTTCTAAGAACATCTAAAAGAATTTTATTTTAATATAAAAGAATTTCACTTTGAATTTTGATGTTACTTGTTAGTATTTATTATTATGGACATAAGAAAAGAAATAAGAGAAAAGTATAAGTGATTCGCTTTAGATTTCCTAAATTGGTCCAGTTACGCACAAAATATGTCTTCCAAAGACCTTTGATATGATACGTTATTTGTTATGCTAATAATAATTGCGCCTTGATAGTTAATTTTCTCTTTATTGGAATAACAAAAATTGAATATTATATAAATACCCAACAATTCATTGTAATAAATAATATAATGAATATCACAGCTATCAAAATAATATTCAAATCTTGTAACACTTTGAAACGATAAACTATTACATAGTGTAGCAACTTAATTTGAAAATTTTTATATCACCCCATACAAATCAATGACATATCTTAATCCGAAAAACTTTCATTCATTTAAATATTTAAATTTTTTGTGACACACAATATATATATATATTCTAGCTTTATATAAAAAGTGGAATCGTGAGAATAAACTATAGCAACATTAGGGATATATATATATATATATATATATATATATATATATATATATATATATATGTTAGGACATATTATTTCAGAAGAGGTGTTTCACTTTTGAAAATAATATTATTTTTAAAATTTTATTTTATCACTATTTATCAAAATTAAAGAAATTGTATCACATATCTGATTATTAGATTGAATAGTCAAATAATAATAATTACCATATATATAAAATATTAAAAACTTATGCACATCCCTCAAAATTAATGTATCCCAATAAAATAAAAATAAAAAGCTAACATGATAATCAAAATTTTAAAATAAAATAAATCTACAACAACTTATATGACAAAAAATATAACACAATAAAATTATAAGAAAAAAAGACTAAAAAATCATGAAATATAGATTTAATAAATTATTTAATAAAGTACAATATAATTAATATTAGGCCATGTAAATTATTTTAGATAATTATAACAACTTCAAAACATAATCAAATGAAATAATAACTTATTAAATAACTTATAACTAAAAATAGTATAATATATCCATCAATTTTTTAAATTATAAATATAATAGTAATGATATTATATATAACAATATGAGCTTGGACATTTGCTCCAATGATTAAAAAGCTCGCTCCTCAACCAAGATGTCGAAAGTTCATCTCCCCAATCGTCATGTGATAATGTAGTTCTTAATAGTACCAGAAAAAAAACATATATATATATATATAACAATATAAATTACTAAATTTAACTAACATTATTAAAATAAAAAATAATACATATAAACTTAATAAATAAAAACATTTTGATACTGTACATGTCAACAAGCTAATATATGACTACGTGTCTATGTCAGTATCAAGTTACTTATTTCCACTAGTAGTAGACTTGGTCGGAGTTTCTGATTCTTGAACGGGAAAAACAGTTGGCCATATAGAAGGTTTTCTGTTAAAATAGAAAACACTGTTTGGCAATATATTTCCAAACAAATCGCCGACACGTATCGCGGCACTCATAAGTACAGTAGTAAACATTACTTGCCAAAAGAAGAGAACAAAAAAAACCCTGTACACAAAACAAATACTGCATCATCGGCAACGTACTTCCTGTTCGCCGCAATTATTATTTTGTGATCACTAACTTTGTATGAAATCAAAAGTCCATTTAAGATTTTAAGTGCGTCGCACCGTTTCTCAATTTAAAACTTAATTTAAAATTTTGATTGTATTCGTACCTAGTTGATTGCGAAAGGAAGCCACTCTGTGATTTTGCTTTGAATGGTAACTTGATGAGTCATATCATGCGGAGACAGGGATCGAATAAAAAGATATCTCCAGATTCTAGTAAACGAAACTCTCTCGATTTTTTATTAATAATTTTTTTTAGCTCAAATTACATAAAGTACGACCAATTATTAATAATTATAAATACATTAAATTTATTGTTATTATATTATATTTGCCCTTATTTGATTTGCAGAGAAATTCTCATATTTTATTAAAATACGTAAAGAGTATTATAGGATAATTCTTTTTTGTCTTTGTCTTGAAATATGAAAAAAAATAAAGAAAAAAGAGAACAAAATTCTGAAAAAGCAACTAACAAAAACAGAGGGAGTAGTTATTTTTCTAGAGTTTGGTTCTCTCTTTTTTTTACTTGTTTTTCTCACATTTCAAGATATAGACAAGTTTATTTTTCCTATAACACCCTTTACATATTTTAAGAAAATATGACAATCTATGTTATCTATACAAATTAAATAAGAATAAATATAAAATAACAATAATAAATGTAATGTTATTATGCTCATTAAATATTTAATATTAATCTGCGTGATTTAAGTTTAAAAAAAAAAGTACTAATAGAAAACGAAGTTAGTATATATTTATACAGACAATGCATGCACTACCAAGAATATTAGACCCTTAACAGTCTTACAGATCGAGTACTGTATACTCCTCATGTCTTCTTTTTATTAATGATGTTGCCTTCTTCATTGCTTGCATTACACTATTTCATCCAATATATAAACATGATACGGCACTTTCTAACAATGCACATCAAAATTTAATACAACTTCTTTCTTAGGCTAAAATATTTACACCTTATAAAATAAGATGTTATCAAGAGACATAAATTAGTAGTAACGTTTATACAAGTTTCTAAACAATATAATATATGACTTCGATCTAAAAATAAAATTTAAAACTATTAATTTGACTATTTGATGAAACTAAATGAAAACTTTTTAGAAGATCATTTGTTACATGTATATTAATGTTACGTTCAACCTTTAAGAAGATGTTCAATGAATATATATATATTCATGTAATTCCAGAAACAAGATCTATTTTTTTTTCTTTAGACCAAAATTCAACTATATTCATAAGATTTTAACTCTTAAGAAATAAATTGAGTAGCTTAGTTATTTGGAGTCTCAATCATTAAGTTACATTTGGCTGTCACCGAATAACGTTTAACTCGACTTTAGTTAATGTATATTACATATAGACATATGTGTACCACAGGAGTAATTTGCTATGGATCATAATTCATCAAATCAATTTTACATCGTTAGTCAAAATCAAACAACATTAATTTGAATGAATTTACTCGATCTGTTCAGATTTTATTGTCATAATTTAACTTTTTTATAGTTAAAATGATCATATTTGAACTTAATTTTGTTTATATTTATTAGATAAATACACAATTATTATTATAAGAAACTATACTGAATATGCTATCAAAATTTAATTTTATAATTTTTAAATATAAAATATATATGTCAAATTATAAATTTTAAATTAATCAATTTGACTAAAAAAAATGAAATTACAACAAATAAATTTAGATGGATGAAGTAATCGATTTTACTCTAACTTTGAGTGATGGGATTAAACTCTACAGAAATTCAAGAAAATGAATAAATTACGAAAATTGGGCTGACGTGTGGTAATCCTATCAATCAATTTCTATAAAAGGCGTCCAATATATTTTGGAATTGAATTTTAAACAAAGTTGTTGAAATATGAAGGGGGGAAAAAAAGAAAAGAAAAAAACCTCCGCTCCTTATCGCTTTCAAATTTCGAGGCCGTCATTAATGAGCAAAATAAAGGTTTAGTCCTAGGGTTTCACACTTTTGCTTTACTCTTATGTATATTTATGGAGATATATTGCATTTATTAAGCGAATGGTGCCCAATCCGCCACTTTAACGGCATACGGAGTATATATCATCAGCTTTGCTTTAACACATTAAATAACAGGAGGGTTGATATGGTAACTTGCAAGAATAAAGTATTATTATAAAAATAATAAATATTATTAAAAGTATCAATGATTATTATATACGAAGTATTATAAACTATTACTAAATATATAGTTATTGCAATATTCTATTCTGGCTAAAATACATAAGGTGAGTGAATATATTATTTTTATTTATGTGATAATCCCTCATTGCTATTTACATCTTTTATTTTCGTCCCCACCCAAGAAAACAAAGGACTCTTTCCACTTTTTCAAAGTGTTGGCCTAGGGGAAATATATTGTATTAGAAGATATAGCCTTAGAAAAAGAAAAAGGAAAAAGTAAGATTTAGCAGATTCTTCTTTCTTCTTTCTTTCTTTTGATTTTATTTTATATCGTATTAATTCCACTTCCCTCTTTACCTCCTTACCAAAATAGTTAATACTCCTTTACCTTATTTGGAGAAGTTCATGCCCTACAAAATCTAAAAATAATAAGTGCATATTGTGGTGAACCGATGCTGTTGTTTAATTGTAGTATCTGAAATGATAACAAATCATTAAAAGGGGATATTAACCAATTAAGTACACCATATCATGAAGCTTGTGGTTGATTATGTGACGGCCAAAAGAAAACAATTAAACACCCTATTCTACTCTGATTGGTAATATATCTTTTCCATGTTTCGAAGGAGGTATACATTACCACTCCAACTCGTTGCTAAATTTCTATAGAACACAATCCGTACCCGCCGTCATTAGTTGTCACCGGTGATTTTATTTTTTATTTTTTTCTTAGTGTGTGTGTGGGGTGGGGTTGGGGGAGGGGGAGGGGGAGGGAGGTAAGGAATCACAGCTAGTTGACCTGATTTATAATATCCTGACAAAAATGTTACTTATTTGGAATTATGAATAACATGTTTATTTATTGAATGTGTATCAATTATCTATTTATAACTCATTTAGTTAAATAATCAATAACTGATATTTAATTCAATTAATGGGTAACAATCAGGGTTCTAAATTAATTGTTCCTCTAAGTGCTAGACTCTCGCATACTCATCTAAATGTGCTTAATCATGTGTAGTGTATGTCTAGGTGTTAGGTTTTCCTTTACCACCTATAATTGTCTAATGTCTTTTATAACATTGGTAACGATTTCTCAATTCTAAAATTATTAATACTTTATATTATATTTGTGAAGTTTTGAACTTTAGTTTTATTTGTGTATATAATAACATATCAAAGTACATATATATCGGAGGAGTACTACTTTATAAACATTTTTATGAACCAAAATTTTAGTTGAGCCTTAAAATGTGATGGAAAACCTTTTAAAATAGTCTCCTAATGAAAGGCGGTAGGAGTATATCTTACAAAGATAAATATAATGTATATTGCCTGGGAGGATGGTATAGTGTATAAGATTGGTTCTAAGTGTTCAAGTAAAATAATCCGGTAACGGTTCTCGTTAAGTTAAAATTTCTACTCATAAAATATACTTTTCAAAAAAAAATTATTTCAAAAACAAGTTACATTTGAAGATTTTCTTTATTATTTTGCGATATATTAAAAAATTTTCAATTACAAACTTATAATTCTCGTCATAACTTAAAGATTCATAACAAATTTTATGAAAAAACTTATGATTTATACATTTAATTCTTGGTCAAAGATGCAAAATTAATAATCGTCAAAAATCTAAATTTTACTCTTTTTATGGAATGGAGAGAGTATTTTATTGAATATATTTATGCACACAAATAAATTTATAAAAGAAACTCACAAATCAATAAAAAAAATGATATTTGGATAATTTTATTACTCTTTTCTTCTTTAATCAATCGAGTCAATTAATTTAATTTAATTTTTATCTTTATGTATTTTTGTGAAATAATTTTTTTTATTTTGTTGAGCTCAAAACTTTTAATTTCATATATCAAGAGACTGCTCTACTAGATGGATTTCGTAAGTTTCTATAGTTTTCTAAAATAAGTACCTCAATCAAATACATGACTTAAAAGGTATAGCACTATACGGCAGCTACCCTTTAAATTTTAAATTACATAAAAAAAGGATCATACTTATTTTTTTGTAGACAACCCTTTCCTATTTTAGATTAAAAGTTTGTACGCGACAAACTCGGATAGTCAGATATAAATATTTTTATTCGGATAACTGTCTTTCTCAAAATTATTATTCCAAGACGGAAAACTTTCCTAATAGAATGTCATATTAAAAGGATTTAATATTTTGTTAAAATAGGTACGGCTTAATGTAGAAAGAAGTCAAACACTCAAACAAATCAAATATAAGCCCTCTTTTAATTTGGAAAGCAGTAAGAATATTATTAGAATACTCCCTACTATTTATGAATTTTTAAATAGTATGACATAAGTGTAAAGTGTGGTGGCCAAAAATACATTGCTTTTAGGTTTGTGGATAGAATTTGTTTAATCAAAAATGAAATTAGTTTTTCTTTAGTTAAGAATAGAATTAGTTAAATATCCCATATAAGAAGGATGTAATTTTATTTGGATTCAAAATCAACCTTTATATGTAATTTAATCGTTGACTTTATTGGCCATCGACTATCTCTTCTAAAAAGTGAAGAGATCAGAATAGAGTTTCAAATCTTACAGGCTAATAAAAAATCTTACAAAATAGTTGAGTTTAATTCAAAACGTATAGTTTATCTTTGGTTACTTTATTTTTAAAAAATATGATTAATTGACTAAGTTGAGATGTTAATATTATTATAGTAAAAGACTCTTTTAATTTGTTATTTATATATATTAAGCTAACTTTTATTTTCTTGAATTAAGTATATCATAATTCACCTCAATTGTAAAAAAGTGATACCAAAAGTTGATTAGCTTTTATTATCTAATAAAGACTAGTTTAGTTGTTAAAACTAATTAAGCATTTTCATTATTATTGTTATTATTTTTTGACTACTAAGCGCTTTCATTATTAAGTTGAGAATTTGAATTTTGTCAAAAAAAATTTTCGTGGATAATCAACAACCTAAAAAAAGAGTTTATTATGCAGAGCTTATAAATATAATAGAGACAACTCGTATCTTGGATTTCGGATCTTGGATTATATAATAGCAATATTAATACGCCATAGTAGGTTTTAATTAACCAAAAAATATGTTAATAGATATAAAAACTCACGATTTCAATCATGATAAACACGTTAGGTACCATAATAAATATATCTATGTATTGTTTCTTTTAAAACGACAGCTCACAGCCTCACATTTCTAAAACTAAGATATAAAAGTTGACATGCTTTATGGCCAAATCACGTAAAATGTGTGAATACTATAAAATAATATAATCAGAATCTTTAAGCAACTAATAGTGAATGACTTTTGTAGCCAAAAAGAAAATTAAAAAATGAATGACTTCGTTAACTAAATAATAATTCTACGCAAAGATATCGATGTTAATATATACGAGTTGTTAGTGAATCGTATGCAAATACGTCAGTAACGAGTTGTATTCTCATTTTTCCCCCTCATTGTATTCCTCCTGCCGATAATTCGGTCAACGAACGTTTGCGCAGTAAACGCTTAACTCGCCTGCACCGGGCACCATATAACATTTTCTAGGTTTTGAAATTTGGGGACAAAAAAAAAGCATAACTTTCTCCTGAAGCTTCGCTTTCCAATAATCCAATTTATAATCCCTTTTTATATATAAGTTCATATTGATTATGTGGGTTCAACATTCTAGCAACAAAAAATGAGATATGATGTTGTACCGTATAATTATTTATAGGACAAACATGTGTTGATCAACTGTTGAGAATAATTGATAAAATATTACATGTACAACTGCTTTTTCAAACGTCAAATTCAAAAAAATCCCAACAAGCTAACCAAGTTCTATATTCTTAATACTTATCAATATCAATCCTTACACGTTAATATGATCTCACGATAATAGATGAATCCAAATCAAAAAAAAGATCTCGTAAGAATAGATAAATTTAAATTTGGAGAAAATGATCTCCAATATGAAAAGACAAAATCCCAAATAAAAATTTTATTCAAAATAATTAAACAAAAACAAATAAAAAAAAGAACATCTAGGGGAGTTTTCTCCATTAACAGAGAAAACTCTCTCTAAATCTATAAATTCAATAGAGGGAGATTAGGGTTTTGGAGGAGATAAGAGGGAAGAGAATAAAATTGAAGTATTATTTTTTTTCTTCCAATTTTACAAATGCATATTCAAACACGTGATCACATAGAAACGGAACCAAAAGTTTATGCGTTTTATACATTCTGTGTGGGTTTAGTCAATTAATTGGAATAGGCAAACACTCAAAAGTAAACTACAAAGAATAAATCTATTAGTATTGCTAATGTTGCTTTTATATCTCGTACACGTAATTAATTAATTCATATTTTATCTTGATATGAATTATATATTGAATTTTGTTTAAAGTATTATTTTTTTTACGAAAAATTTAGATGTGGGGAGATTTTCTCAGTTCAAAATCAGAGTATGCCATTAGTTTTTTTTAAATATTTATGATAATACTTACAAATTATCTAAAAAAAAAGAACGTTTAACAAAATTTTAACTATCAATATAATGAGAGCGTTTGCTAAAGTATTATATTTTAGATAATCAAATACTTATATCTCTGTCGTGGAAGTGTATATATATATGTAGTGAGTATCTCATGATCAGAATATTAATTAAAGTCAACATGCTATAAAAAACTTAATGAAAATTTACGAGACTCGATACTCTTTTCAATTTTTCTACTATGTATAACATTAATTAAGAAAAAAGAGAATTGTGATATAATTAATCATTATAATATTAATACTTCATTGGGATTTATAAATGACATGAGTTATGGGAGTATACTTTATTGTTAAAATATAACACAAAATTGCTGATGTTACTTTCGTGCTAATTCTTTAAGAGTATTAGTCGCACAACTTTAATTAATTGTACCATAAATATGTGCAACTAGATACATCTCTTTGTTATACTCTCGTCCTTTTAAAATAAAAATAGTGCTTTTGACTCATAATAATATACTCTTTAGAAATTATTTGAAATTTGATATTATTAATCATTTTCACATTTTAAGATATGATTTAAATTTGTTTCAATGTTAACCTTAATCTCTCACATTTCTCCAAAACATTTTATCAATAAAATTATTCTTTTAATTTTTTTGAATCTATTCATATTTTCTATAAATGATAAAATAGTATTTTTTTTAATTAATATTTGTTGTCCCAATGCAATAGTTATTGAGCTCCTTGTTATATGTATTTCAAGCTAAAATGACTAGTATTTTGAATTTGAGGGAGTACTATTCTCTTATCAAAAATTAAAAATATATTTTAAATTTTTTAGTCGAATGATGTTATATTAATTTTAAAGTTAATATTAAATTAGTTATAATCTTGTATCTTTTAACAAAATCAAACACAAATTTCATTCGATGACTCAAAAAAATTAAAATATGTCTGTAATTTTATTTCCTTGAAGTGTTAGACATATCTTCCTTGTATCCCCTGTTCCCACGAGAGACAACACACAAGGGACATTTTCTTATGTTAAAATTATATAAAAAGTCAATTAATGTAAATAAAGTCAACTACATTTATCTCCGAGCACATGTACAATGAACTATGCGAAGTGATACAACTAAAATTGAAATCAAATTGTTCGATTTTGCTTAGCACTAAAACTCGAATATTTATATATATTGACTAATTAAAAGTGTTGTCTAGCGCGCACCAATTTGTTTATGATTTTTAAAATTTGAATTTCCATGTGAAATAGAAATAGTGAATTTCCAGGTGAAACTGATAATTTCCTATATGTTAACTCATTTGAAGAGCTAGGTAACACAAATTTAAAAAATTTAAAAAATATAAATTTTTATATATTTTTTTATTACAAAAAATTTAGGTAAGAAAAAATTTATAAGTTTAAAGTCGTGTCACCGACAGGGATTACGGTAGTACTTACAAATTATCCGTTTAAATTCGAACTCTTAATTTAATGAAAAATAAGATTTAATCTCTCAATTTAATGAAAGTATTTGTTGAATTTTATTAGCGGCGACAATTTTTCTTTGACATTTTTATGTTTTAATTATGAATATATTTTAGAATAGATCAGACCCAAAAAATAGCCATACGCGGAGTATCATTTATGGGCACAACTTTATTTTACAATTATATTTTCCAAGTATAATATGAAAAGCATGCACATGCCATCAACACAAACGCACAGCCAGCCATATCTCATAACAATTTAACCACTATATAAATCAACTGACCCTCTTTCCTTTTCTTTGCTCTTCCTCGTCCTTTTGTTAAATGATCAGCATTTTTCCAACAAATCCACTTTTACATATATAGACTCGATCGACCTATATATCATTATCTTACAGCTGAGCGGTTCTTAAATCATTTCCATGACGAAAACGACGTCGGAGCAGAAAAAGAAGAAAATCGGGTCGATTCGATCCATTTTTATGCATGCTGATGGAGCTGATATGTTTTTGATGGCCCTTGGATTGTTTGGAGCCATCGGTGACGGCATCTCCATGCCGGTGATGTTGTTTACAACTAGCAAGCTTATGAACAATATTGGTGATTCCACCAGAGGAATCACCTCTGATTTTACCCATCATATCAACAAGGTCTTTTCCTCTCTCTCTCTCTCTCTCTCTCTCTCTCTCTCTCTATATATATATATATATATATATATATATAATTTTGTTCCTAATTAAAGGAGAATGATTCATACTTAAAGGTTTTGTCAGACACAATCTGCTGAAGTATACAGCGAAAGAAATGACTAATTTGTATTCATTTGATTTTGGCTGTATAATACAACAAAAGTTTAGTACATTTTTTTATAAATAAAGTGTAACAGAATATCTCTCATAACGATCTATTTTAGTATATATTGCGTATTTTAACTGAAAATGATTTATTGGAAAATGTACAGAATGCATTGGTGTTGTGCTACTTGGCTTGTGGTCAATGGGTTGCTTGTTTTCTTGGTAAGGCTCTGGTGATATCATAAAGCAGAACGGTTTCAGACTTTATGTAATAGCTGATTTTGTTTGTTTTCTTCTTCTTCTTCTTCTACTTATCAATATTTTTATTTTTATTTGGAGTTTTAGAGGGGTATTGTTGGACAAGAACAGGAGAGAGACAAGCTTCAAGACTGAGAGCAAGATACTTGAAAGCAGTGCTAAGACAAGATGTGGGCTATTTTGATTTGCACGTGACAAGCACGGCCGAAGTCATCACCAGCGTTTCTAATGATAGTCTTGTTATTCAAGATGTTATCAGTGAAAAGGTTAGTTTTTTTTTTCCCTGTATCCAAGAAGGAAAAAAAACTGTTCCTTCTTTTATCGTCTTCCCTGCCACTGTCCCGCTGCCTCTTTCTGCCGTCTCGAAACCAGAAATATCAGAGAAATTACTCCCCGAGCTTGACATCAATTAATGCAAATTCATTCTTCCAAAAATTCATATACACCACTAAAACATTAAAGACAAATTTTATTGACTTCTAAATATAAAATATATCTATACCAACATAACATATTATTCCCCCGTTTAATTCTCATCTTTTTGTGATCAAATCCATCGAATTTGAAATCTAATATTTTTTTTTTATAACTATTAGACAAAGACACAACTACTATCGTACAAAAGATATCGAGTATACCATTAAAGTTAAATTTTATAATTTTTAAATATAAATATAAATATATTTATCACGAAGAATAGTCAAATTGCTACTTATATTTTTCCTAGGTATATAACAATACTCATTTCGAATTGTGTTCTCTGGAGCATCAAATTACAGGTTCCGGTCTTCATGATGAACGTGGCAGCCTTCTTCGGAGCATACATCACAGCATTCGCAATGCTGTGGCGGCTAGCGATAGTAGGGTTTCCGTTCATAGTACTTCTGATAATCCCAGGTTTGATGTACGGAAGAGCTCTAATGGGAATAGCAAGAAAAATGAGAGAAGAATACAACAAGGCTGGGACGATAGCAGAGCAAGCAATATCATCCATCAGAACAGTGTATTCATTTGTGGGGGAGAGTAAGACCATAACAGAGTACTCTGCTGCTCTTCAGGGGACAGTGGAATTGGGACTAAGACAAGGTTTAGCAAAAGGATTGGCCATAGGAAGTAATGGGCTAGTGTTTGCCATTTGGGCATTCATGTCTTATTATGGGAGTAGAATGGTCATGTACCATGGAGCTCATGGTGGTACTGTTTTTGCTACTGGTGCTGCTATTGCTATTGGTGGATTGTAAGTAAAACCAACCAATCAACTCATTCTTTTTTTTTTAAATTTTGTTTTTACCTTTTCTAGCACTGAAATATGTTTTTCTTACAACAATCATTTCCAATTTTGTGCACTATGACTTTGCAGTAAATCTTGGTTTGCCACCAAGAAAGTTTTTTGTTGGTATAAGTTAAACTTGGATTTTCAAAAGTTCATTTACTTTGTTTTCGAACTTAAAAAATGATAATTTCATTTGACATTTTAATATTTATGAGATTTGCAATCGGTGGGATTTTAGAATGATTCTATAAGATGATAATCATAATTATGTCATTTAAAGATAAAGAAATCTAAATAATTTCTATTGAAAATGACCCACTTGGACTTTCAAAAGTTAAATTTGATTTCTCTTCTTTCTCGTAGATTTTTTAAATTAAGTTTCTTACTGTTTCAAACTCATGTATCTGCTTGCTTTGTCTTTTTCACTAAGCATATAGTTTGGACTTTTTTATTAAGTGGGTTGCATCCAATTCCCACTTTTAGTTATTGCATATTCTTTATTTTTGTTGAAAGTGATTCTCGGTTTGAAATTTTAAAATGCATCAGGTTTGATTTTTTAAATGTATTTTTAGATCAAATTTAATATATGTTAAATATTTTATTTTTAAAAAAAATTGAAGGCCAAAAATATATTAAATGAAGATTAATATAATATAAAAATTATAATTATATAAAATATTTAATATGTACTAAATTTTACTTAAAATTAGATGGAAAAAAGTCAAATTTCGTTTATTTTGAAATTAAAACAGGAATAATTAATCTTATCCAAATTACTAGTAAAATTGGCTTTTTCTTTTTTCACTATTAGAAAAAAAAAACACTAAAATAACTTTTCTTGCTTCTTGATCAGATCACTCGGCTCAGCTTTATCAAACGTGAAGTACTTCTCGGAAGCATTCGCCGCCGGCGAACGCATAGTAGAAGTCATACGCAGAGTACCCAAAATCGACTCCGATAATCCCAATGGCGAAATCCTACAAACCGTCTCCGGCGAGGTAGAATTCAAACACATTGAATTCGCATACCCATCAAGGCCAGAATCCACAATCTTCAAAGACCTGAATTTAAAAATTCCTGCCGGAAAGGCCGTGGCATTGGTTGGCAGCAGTGGCTCCGGCAAGTCGACGGTGATCGCATTGTTGCAAAGATTCTATGACCCGATTGGAGGAGAAATATTGGTTGATGGGGTGGGCATTGATAAGCTTCAGCTAAAATGGCTACGATCACAGATGGGGTTAGTGAGTCAAGAGCCAGCACTGTTTGCGACGACAATAAAAGAAAACATACTTTTCGGCAAGGAAGAGGCTGACGTGGACGAGATTATTGCCGCTGCAAAAGCTTCAAACGCTCATAACTTCATTTGTCAGTTGCCTCAGGGTTATGATACCCAGGTTTGTTCTGCTTCTCTGTCTGCTATATCATTTACAGAATCATTTGTTACTCCCTTCTTTCGTAATAAATAAATGTCAGCTTTCATTTCTTTCGTAATAAATAAATGTCAGTTTTCATTTTCATTTCTTGATATTTTTTATATGTTAAATATTTTATTTAATTTTAAAAAAAATTAAATAAAAATTAATATAAATAAAAAATTTAACATCACAAAAAGTCAATACGACAGTTATTATAAATTAGAGAAAATAGCTTCTAATAATATACTTAGTATTGATTTCCATGTGCATATAAAAATACTTACTACCTCAGAACAAACCTGCATCATTAAATGTGAATTCATCCTAATTAAAGTCACATTGTTTAAATTGTCTACATCCGATTGTTTAAAGTACTACTACATGTTATTTCTATTTTTTATTTTTATTTTCTGGGCCTGAAATGGTTTGAGAATTCATGTTGCTGGGATGAACGCCCTGATGCTTATTCTGTAGGTTTAGTGGGAAGATAACAAGAAAAAAAAAAATTCGGTATAACCTTTATTAGTGTACTTCCATTATATAACTACTTGGTTACACAATTCATCAAATGTTGGATATATTTTTGAATATAATAGGAGTTATGGCTTATGCCATGTGGTAGGATATTAAAATACCTATTTGTTTTGTCTGAGAATTTTATGCGTTATATCATACCGAATATTTCAGTGGTTTCAAAATTAATTATATATTTTTATTTTAACATAATAGTATGTTTAAATCTTATAATTTGATTTATGATATGAATTTGTGAAAATATAAAAATACAAAACAATTATATTTAAGAGAAATATGAATGTAGTTAATAATATTTCACTTCATAATTTAAAAAAAAAAATCATTTCAATTTCACATGATAAAATTTCGCAAACTTACGTTATACGGTATCAACCGTTTCTTCAATTTTTAAATGAAGGGAGTGATAATCGACAACTGTTCAACAGAATAATTATGGGTTGGTACTCTCGTATGCGCATTTAGTTCATCACACTATTCCTTATATTTAGGCCATTGAACATGTAGAAACGGGTCAGTTATAACATGGCCTCCCCTGATATTGTCATCTGAACGCACTCTATTTTTGTTGCATCAGCAAGAATATATAAAGATGGCAACCAGTTGTAAAAATAACGTACATATCCCCGATTCTCCGGAACAATGTGATTCTCAACAACAATATATGCATACAGCAGATGTATGAGCCAATAACATATATTGAATAATGTGTTAATAGCGATTAACTTAAAATATACAATTCAAATATGAATATACTGTACTTTCTGTAAGCACCTAAAATTAAAGATCAGCTGCATGTAACACATTGTATGTTTTATGTAAATTCTTTATCAATTATCAGCAAAGACAATATATTAAGTTGGTCAAATTGTAACTATAATGCATAACAGAAGTAATATTATTATTATTATTTAAAGAAAATTTCCTCGAAACAAATGGTACTGATGTGGGTTAATGCATAGGTGGGTGAGAGAGGTGTTCAAATGTCAGGAGGACAAAAACAAAGAATAGCAATAGCTCGAGCTATTATCAAAGCCCCACGAATCCTACTTCTAGATGAAGCCACCAGTGCATTGGACTCCGAGTCAGAACGAGTCGTCCAGGACGCACTCGACCAAGCCGCCGTCGGTCGCACCACCATCATCATCGCCCACCGCCTCTCCACCATCCGCAACGCCGACCTCATTGCCGTCGTCCAAGACGGCGAGGTTCGAGAAATCGGGTCCCATGAGCATCTCATCCAAGACCCAAACAGCCTATACACAACCCTTGTCCGACTCCAACAAACCCAGAAACCTGACCCGCCATTCTCACCCGCCAACCCGATCACGTCATCATCCCCCATATCAAACACCGACATCAACAACACTAGCAGCCGCAGGTTATCTATCATTAGTCGATCAAGCTCAGCTAACTCCCGGGGCGGAGAGAATCCGAACAATGTCGGGTTGGATCGTGATGAAGAAGAGTTCCCTGTACCTTCATTTAAAAGACTGTTAGCTATGAATCTTCCTGAGTGGAGACAAGCAGTTATGGGGAGTATCGGGGCAATCTTATTCGGCGCGATTCAACCCCTTTATGCTTTCGCCATGGGATCGATGATATCAGTCTATTTCTTGCCGAAACATAGTGAAATTAAGGAGAAAACAACGACTTATGCATTGTGTTTTGTTGGATTGGCAGTGTTTTCGCTTTTGATCAACATACTTCAGCACTATAATTTTGCGGCTATGGGTGAGTATTTGACAAAGAGGATAAGAGAAAGAATGTTGTCAAAGATATTAACATTTGAGATTGGGTGGTTCGATAAGGATGAAAATGCTAGTGGTGCTGTTTGTTCTAGACTCGCCAAAGATGCCAATGTGGTACGTGTGTATACATTTCAAAATTAAACATACATATTGCGTTTAGTTTGTAGTTTATTTAACTCACACATAAACAAACAAAACTTGCAAATGCACTTAAATGGAACAATGTTAAATTTCTCAAGTATAGAATTAAAAATTAATGTAAATTGTAACAATATAGATATTATCTATACAGATACTAATATATAGATTCACATGTTTGCAGGTTAGATCTTTAGTGGGTGATCGTATAGCACTTGTAATCCAGACACTTTCAGCAGTGATCATAGCTTGTACCATGGGCCTAGTCATTGCATGGAAACTTGCATTGGTCATGATTGCAGTTCAACCCCTTATCATTGTTTGCTACTACTGCAAGCGTATTCTACTCAAAAGCATGTCTGCGAAGGCCATTAAATCCCAAGATGAAAGTAGCAAACTAGCAGCTGAAGCAGTCTCCAACCTTAGAACAGTCACAGCTTTCTCGTCCCAGGCCCGAATTCTTAAAATGCTCGAACGAGCACAAGAAGGCCCGCGGCATGAAAGTGCTAGACAATCATGGTTTGCAGGTATTGGACTTGGTACATCTCAAAGTCTCATGACATGCACTTGGGCTTTGGACTTTTGGTATGGTGGCAAACTCATTGCAGATGGAGTCATTGGTGCCAAGGCCCTGTTTGAGACGTTTATGATCTTAGTAAGTACTGGTCGTGTCATCGCTGATGCTGGAACAATGACCAATGACCTTGCTAAAGGTTCTGATGCTATTGGGTCAGTGTTTGCAGTCTTGGATCGTTACACACTCATTGAGCCCGAAGACCCCGATGGCCAGAAGCCCGAAATGTTAACGGGTCATGTCGAGCTACGTGACGTGGATTTCGCGTACCCCGCTAGGCCGGATGTAATCATATTCAAAGGATTCTCAATCAAGATCGAAGCAGGGAAATCAACGGCCCTAGTTGGACAAAGTGGGTCAGGAAAATCAACAATAATTGGACTGGTTCAACGATTTTACGACCCACTCAAGGGATTAGTGAAAATTGATGGAAAAGATATAAGGTCATACCACCTTAGATCACTAAGGAAACATGTTGCACTTGTTAGTCAAGAACCTACATTGTTTTCTGGCAGCATACGCAAAAACATTACGTATGGAATATCTGAAGAGACAGATGAAACAGAGATAGTAGAGGCTGCTAAAGCAGCTAACGCTCACGATTTCATCACTGGACTGAAAGATGGGTATAGTACATGGTGCGGTGATAAAGGGTTACAACTATCTGGAGGTCAAAAACAACGCATTGCCATAGCTCGAGCCATTCTAAAAAATCCAGCAATTTTGTTGTTAGACGAAGCCACAAGTGCACTTGATAGTCAATCTGAGAAAGTTGTGCAAGATGCGCTTGAACGTGTTATGGTGGGAAGGACAAGTGTAGTTGTGGCACACAGATTGAGTACCATACAAAATTGTGACACTATTGCTGTGTTAGACAAAGGAAAAGTAGTAGAGAAAGGGACTCACTCGTCATTACTCGCAAATGGACCTAGTGGGGCCTACTTTGCTTTGGTCAACCTTCAAAGAAGACCTGATAGTGGTGATCCAAAAATTGAATAAAATCATGATTTTGTGGTTTATTACTTAGTTACTTTTTGTTTGCAAGAAAAAGTGTCAAAAAAATTATTTTGACCTTTCTTGCATAAGCTTAGACTTGATTTTTTTTTTTCACATGTCAATGTACTTAGAGAAGTAACTGAGAAAATTTTTAGGCTGCATAAGAAATAAGAATTTTCAAAAACATATTACTCGTTAATGTCGCTTTTTTCTCCCTCTCATTTTCTTGCACCATGAATCCATAATGTTGGTCTTGCTCTCATGTTTAAACTGAAGTAGCAAGACACAAAAGAATGATGTTAATGACTTGAAGCAAGAATGTGTAAATGAGTTGAAGCACTTGTGGTCCTGAAAGAATTTTAATTAGATAAACTATATTCAAAAGTCTAACATGAATTTTAGTACAATCCCTTCTTTGCACACATAGATATACCTTGAAAAAGTCCTCCGATTTTAAAATTAGATGCTTTGATCATTGAGATAATATATATATAACTTAAATTAATATGTGCATAATAAGATTCTAAATTAAGAATACGTAATTATTACTCCCTCCGTCTCCAAAAAAACAGCAACATTTTATTTTGTTTATATATATATACCCTCAATTATGAGTTAAATTCACTTTAGAGACTGATCTTTTGATTTTTACAATTAAAAGATTCAACTATGAATTAATTTCACTTTAGGAATCATTCTTTTAATTTCTGCAATTAAGAGATTCAATTATAAGTTAATTTTTATTTTAAAAAACATTATTTTAATTTTTTGAATTAAGAGATTTACTTATTGTGTTTTTCTAATATGGTCTAAATTTTGATGCATCAAAAGCACTTTTTAATAAAAAAAATCAATATTTTAGTAATTTCTTTCAATTACTCAATTTTTAATGGATATATTCGGACATTTTTATTATTTATTGATGACATGTCAATCAAAATCATTTTTTAATGAAAAATATCATTCAAATTGAGTAATTTAAAGAAAATTGACTTAAGTTAAAGAAAATAATAAAAAATTGACTCAATTTTCTTTAAATTGAGTAATTTCTTTTTTATTTTCTTTTTTTTTACTTAATTTTAATGATATTTTTCATTAAAGAAGGACTTTTGATTGACATGTCATCACAACGCATCATTGAATAATAAAATATGTGGATATGTCCATTAAAAACTAAGTAACTAAAAGAAAATAATAAATAATTGTATTTTTTCATTAAAAATGATTTTAACACATCAAGTTTTACATCATATTTAAAAAACATAATAAATAAATCACTTAATTGCAAAACTAAAAAGAGCGATCCCTTAAGTGGAAACTAACTTATAGTTCAATCTCTTAATTGCAAAAATTAAAAGAATGATCCATAAAGTGGAAACTAGTACATAATTGAGGGTATTTTTTTTAATAGTTATTCCTTGTTTATATTAGATTGTGAAATCATAAAATTTAAAATATGTTAATAGTTTAGCAATGCTTTAGTATAATAAAGAGTTTATTTTGTTGGAATGTTAACGTTTTTTATAATATTAATCATAATTCAGTTAAAATTAAACAAATTTTAATCATAAACTTTTGTAAAAATATTATAATAATTTTTGAAATGTTACTCCAGTATTAGTTCAATTTACTTAGCAGGTTGACTTTCTTATTACCTAAATCTAAATCATTTATTTCACAAAGAAATTGCATATACTTGTAAGTAGCATTAGCAAGTTCAGAACAGTCTGATCAAATTATAGTTCAAATCAAGATAATTTTGTTATCAAATGCGGGAAAAAAATTAGTTCTGAAACTACTCAAGAAATGTTTGATATATTGGCTTTCAAATTGGGCTTCAAGAAATGTTTGTTATTGGGCTTTCTTTTCTTTTGGTATAATTATTGGGATTTCTAATTGGGTTACTAAGTTTTGCAGTGTCTCCCTAAACTGAAGTGATGGAGCCCAACCTGAGGGGCAAATTTTGTTTTATTTTATTTTATTTTTTGAGAAATTAAGGATGTAATTATGTAAACCTTAGCTCAACCGGTTGAAACGTGAACATTTTTCGAATTCTCATGTTTGTAGTATCGACATAAAATTACATACATACATATATACATAGTGACGTTAATAGGATTTCTGCTTTCCATTTTCCATTTACAAAAGTAATTCTCACCTCTTCCTCCTGTAATATTCTTAAAACTAATTGTTGCAATTTTCTTGATCTGCCATTGAACTGATTTTCAATTTCTCTGCCGGCTAGATCTGGTTACACGACTCCGCTAATCCCCAGGAAGCTTCAAAGGTATGTTCTCCGCCACCGCAAAATGGTGCACAAACAGAAACAACATTTTTTTTTTGGGTGATTTGTACCTTCCTCAAACACCCCTTTTCTTTGTTTCCTGTTTTGCAGAAATGAAGCGATTACGAGATGATTATGTTAATACGCAATTTAAACGGTCATTTGGTTCTTCTCGCGCTGAATCGTAAGTCGTTCTTTGATTTGTTGGAATAGCTAATTATATAGTGTGCTGTCTATTTATTTTGATGTTCAGTTGATTATTTTGTGAGCTAAGCTTTTATTTTCTATTTTCATGCAATTGTTGAATTTTTTTAAACACAGTTTGATGCTTTTATTGTAAAAGTTTTCAACTTTGAATGGGGGCTTGTTCGTGAATCAAGAATTTTTTAGTTTGTATAGGCTTGCTCAATCGTAAATTGTGATACTACCAAATCATTTATTTGATGAGGCTACTTTATTTTGAAATGAATTGTGGCCTGAATATGTTTTTGGAATCGTGCACAACGAAAGAGTTATGTATCTCTACTGAAAAAAATAGTTGAACTTGCGCTTTCTAACTGAAGTTATATTTATGTTTTCCTCTATAATCAGCAATCCATGATTCCCAGTTACCAAGCAAGAGTGATTGAGAGCATTTGAAGTGAAAAATAGAACTTGCGCCTTTAAGCTGACAGAGTTTTTGTTATCTTGTATAGTATTTTCTATTTTTTTTTTACTTATCTCGTGATACCTGCATTCATATTTTGTGTACATATTGATCTTCTTCTACCTGCTTGTCTGCTAAACAATTTCTTTTCCCCTTGTGATGAAGATATGGACAACCTCAAATTGCTGGAGGAGGGGGAAGAGGTTCAGGTGGAGTTTTAGGTGCTGGTCCTGGTGCTGCTGCTGCTGCACAGAGACTTACAACCAATGATGCGTTAAGTTACTTGAAAGAAGTTAAGGATATGTTTCAAGATCAGAGGGAGAAATATGACACATTTCTTGAGGTTATGAAAGATTTTAAGGCTCAAAGGTCTGTAATTTACTTATTTACCCCATCTATAGGACTAGTACCCGGATGATCTTTACACAGCACATGGAATTGATAAATGCTTATCTTTTGCAGAATTGACACTACTGGTGTTATTTCAAGGGTGAAAGAATTATTTAAAGGGCACAATAATTTAATTTTTGGTTTCAACACCTTCTTGCCTAAAGGTTATGAAATCACACTTATTGAGGAAGAGTCTCAACCCAAAAAAACTGTTGAGTTTGAAGAGGCTATTAATTTTGTAAACAAGATAAAGGTAAAACTGATGTTAAATTGTATCCTTCCAAGCTGCTAATATTCGTTTTATAGGCACAGGCTTTGCATATAAAATCCTTCCTCTCCTGCAGAAACGATTTCAAGATGATGATGACCATGTGTATAAATCTTTTCTAGACATATTAAATATGTATAGGAAGGAGCATAAGGGTATTGATGAAGTCTACCATGAGGTATATATGTTATATATTTGTATTCTTGGAATGTAATTAATGTATATTATTAACCATTGCTCTGATTTATTTTATATAGTTAAGATGTATCTTTCCACAAATTGCAGGTAGCTGCACTTTTTGTTGATCATCCAGATTTGCTTGATGAGTTCATAAGATTTTTGCCTGATGCTTCAGCTGTGGCATCAACGCACAATGCTACACTTGGTAGGCAATCTTTACACCGCCATGATGAACGAAGTTCTGCTGTGTTAACACAACGGACACAGATTGATAAGGTGATCTGTATGATTTAATTTTCCCAGTTAATGCTCCTTTTTATTTGTTTCCTAACGATATGCACCCCTACTATTTTCTCCAGCATCGTTTTCAAAGAGACAGAATCATAGCTCCCCACACTGAGCGGGATATAAGTGTTGAGCATCTTGACTTAGATGATGATAATATTATGATCAAGGAGCAGAGAAAGCGTTATGAAAAGGAGAACAGGGATAGGAGAAACCATGATCAGGGTTATATAGACCATGAAAACGACATGCATGGTCTATCTGACAGAAGGAAATCCGCTAGGAAGGTTGATAACTTTGGAGGGAAACAATTTTTGGCTCCGTATGATGATAAAGATGCCTTGAAAAGTGAGTTAATGCTGCTCCTGCCAAACAATGATGCATTTGTTAGTAGTTACATCTATAAGGATGCTTGTCTTTGTCTTTATATGTGCATGTGTTTTTGTCTGGCTATTCCATGGGTAGAAGCTGGGGGATGTATTCTGTTTGGTATTTGGACTTGCAGACATATATTGTCATTGCACCGTTTCTTGGCCATCGTTTGTTTACTTATTAGAGAAGATAAGTTATCAACATTGCACAAGACTTATTTGACTTACCTCTTCATTCTGCAAATAAATTTATCTCCAATAATATTTATTTACTCCTTCTGGTTCCAGATTGTAAGATCAAAGTGGATTTTTAATATATTCCAAAATAGCTGATCAACAATGAGTTTTAGATCATCAGAAATTTCATCAATGTAAAGTAACTACTAACACAAGTACTATCTTATGTTAAAGGTATGAAATCATGTAATTCACAATTTAATATCTTCATCAAGTGTAAAATATTTATTTTCATATTTTATTTTGAAGATACAAAGAATTTTTTTTATTTTATCACTACAAGGTGTTTCTAGAGATATAAAAATAAAAATAATAAAAAATTTACATTAATAAATAATTTTGAGTGAGGTATAACACTTTTTAACTTAACATGAGAAATTGGTAATACAACTTCAAAAATTTATATTTCTGTCAGCATAATTTATATTTTGTAAGTAGGGAGCATCAACTTGTTTTAGTCATATGGAAAGTATGTTAATATTATCACTTATGTTTAATAATATTAGACATCTCAATCAAAACAAAAAATTTCGGTTGCTAGTGTGTTTATAAATGTGGGGTGCTCAACCATGACAGGTATGTATAAGCAAGAATTCAGTTTCTGTGAAAAAGTTAAGGAGAGACTAAGGAATCCAGATGATTACCAGGCCTTCTTGAAGTGTCTACACATTTATAGCACAGAAATAATTACAAGGAAAGAGTTACAAGGCTTGGTATGTATCTTAGTACATGTAATTGCTTATTTTATCCATTTTATTTTGAGGCTAAAGTTAGCATGATCAGTTATAGAAGTCACATTTGGATTCATTACATGGGCTCCTGTCCATATTCTCTCTTGCACTACAGTGGCAGTGAGTAGGTAAAGATGTTTCAGTATTGTATTTTATTAGCTCACTCTTTACTCTAATGTTTATACTTGTCATTGGTTCTGCGGTGTTTGTATAATTTTCTTTATATTTTTGGTGAATCTGAATTTTTCTGATGTGGTTTATAAAGAGATTTTATTAGCTCACTCTTTACTTGAATGCTTATACTCTTTTCTGATGCCTGATTGCCTAGAAGCTACACTTCCCCACCCTCCCTGAAAATAGACAATATATTTCAAGCTTTGTTTTGTTTCAGGTTGCAGATTTACTTAACAAATTCCCAGATCTTATGGGAGGGTTCAATAAATTCATGGAACGTTGTGAAAGAACTGGTAATTTCTGTACATAAGCAGGTCAAGTTGTTCAAAAATTGCTGTTTACTTCTATTATTTCCTGATAAGTCATTTTTCACAGATGGATTTCTTACTGGTGTAATGAGCAAAAGTATGTGATTTCTTTCCTTCCCTTCACATCTTAATTTAACCATAATTGTACTTCAATTCCTGTTCTATTTTTATATAGCAGCAAGTATAAATCCAAGATGGTTGAATGCACATTTCTCTCTTAACCATTACAAAGATATTTGAGTAACAGTTGGTCTTTTGGAAAACCTGATGAACTCATTATTTTGCAGAATATTACTTGAGCGAAGGATTTGCATCGAAATCAGTGAAGTTAGAGGATAAAGACAAGGAGCAGAGGCGTGATTATGATGTAGCTAAAGAAAAGGATAGACTTAAGGAGAAATATTGGGGAAAATCCATACAAGAACTTGATCTCACAAATTGCCAGCGTTGCACTCCTAGTTATAGACTCCTTCCTGAGGATGTAGGAATATCATAATCCCTTTGTTTGTTTCAGTGGATACTACTTGTTTTGCTTGTGGATCACTCGGTCTCTGGATTTTATTTCCTTGCAGTATCCAATACCATCAGCAAGCCAGAGGTCAGAGCTGGGAGCACAGGTGCTGAATGATTACTGGGTATCTGTAACTTCAGGTAGTGAGGATTATTCATTCAAACATATGCGCAGAAACCAGTATGAAGAAAGTCTGTTTAGATGTGAAGATGATAGGTACAAGATCTGCCTATATTTTTATTTGAAGTCTCTCTCTCTATCTCTCTGTGTGTGCGCGTGCGTGCGTGCGCAAGCTTCTGACTCCACATTTACGTTATCTTGTTGCAATGGGGAGGAACTTTTAAGTATATCGCGTTGAGGGATCACAGTTATTAGCATATGTATATTGTGATGTTATATCTGTTTTTGCTTATCTAATTGACCATGAATCTTAAATTATTGATACCAGGTTTGAGCTGGACATGTTGTTAGAATCTGTGACTGGAACCGCCAAGCGTGCTGAGGATTTCTTGAACAGCATCAATGATAATTCTATCAATCTTGACTACCCCATTTGCATTGAAGACCACTTCACAGGTTTGAAATGTTATACCAGTACTTGGTTCTTTTATTCACTGAAATTGTTTATTTTATTTGCTTCTCATATATTTGAATATGTTTCATTGTCTTCGATTCAATGAAAATATTTTTTTCACTTTCTTCTGATAACTTTGTTTCCATCATTTTTTTTGTAGCTCTTAATTTGAGGTGCATTGAACGTTTATATGGTGATCATGCCCTGGATGTCATGGACATTTTACGCAAAAATCCATCCCTTTCGCTCCCAGTTATCTTAATACGCTTAAAGCAGAAGCAGGAGGAATGGTCAAAGTGTCGCCTAGATTTCAACAAAGTCTGGGCTGAAATTTATGCTAAGAACCATTACAAGTCACTTGATCACCGTAGTTTTTATTTCAAGCAACAAGATTCAAAGAACTTGAGCACAAAATGTAAGAAGAAACTTTTCCAAGAATATTCACCATCACTAGACATGTGGTTGCTGCTATTACCTGTTTTCATTCAACCAGTTTGTGTGAATTGTGATGCATTATTGTTTATTCTCATAAAATTTCAAGATCAGCTTCGCAGACTGTTATGGATTTGATGTTGTCTTAGTTTATATAAATTGAGGGGAAAAAACAAATAATTAAGAGCAATTCAAGTGAGATCAATTGAGGAGTGAGGAGTAAACGGTTATTTATTCTGTTTCCTGCTTTTTGTTTAATTGGTTGAGAGCAATTACAATTTCAGAGCTCACCATGGGAGTGCTCAACAATGCTTGTTGATGATACATTTTATCTGCACCGGATTGAACGCTCTCGTGTGAGATATTGTAGCTATGGAAAAGACCATGCTCCTCATGGTTTTGCCCTAGAAAACGTGTCTCACAAGTGTGAGGATGAGCTTAGGCTTATAAGCTCATGCAGTCCACGATTGTTTAACAATGTGGAATGTCATGGTATAAATATTGCCCCCTCCCTCCGACCATACTGTGAGCACCCGAGCTGTGTCAGAGAATATATGACAAACCTGAGGGTGATCATTATAGAGTGTTGATTCACGCCTTTAAAAATGGGCTTAGATTCCCTTGCATCCCTTCCTCGAGCACGTTATAGAATTGGTAGGGGTATCAATTGGGCAATGGACCCCAAACTTCATCATATTGATAAAGGGTTACCTTGCACACTGCTTCAAAATGAGGGTCAAGCTGTCGATGAAAATATTTTGGAACCTGTTTAGGCTGTCTGATGGTTCATTCGATTCATTCCCTGGGTCATACACACTATCTTGGAGAGCGGTAATGGCAAAATGTCTAACTCTGAGCTCAAACCATTGGGGCTGGCAGAGTCAATGGGTTTTCTCGGTGGTCCGAGGTAGAGGGTCTTCCAGAATGGAGTTAAAATGATGTAAAGACCTTCATCTTTGTGACGGAGCCCAGCCTAAACGATGCAGAGAAGAAGGCACTAGATACCTTCTACGGTCTGTTGCCGGTCTATTGCTGGCCGAAGAAGTGTGGGTATCCACACACCCACAAAACTTCAAAATGGCTACAAGATTTTAATAGACAGAGCCCAGCCTAAACGAGGCAGAGAAGAAGGCACTAGATACCTTCAACAGTTTGTTGTCGGTCTGTTGCTGGCCGAAGAAGCATGGGGATTCACACACCCACAAACCTTTAAATGGTTGCAAAATTTTAATAGTTAGTCCCTTACTAGGACCTCTGCTATTATGTGTGGCGTTGCATGTTTTTGCGTGTACATGTATCAAAAACTAATTCGAGGTTATCTGTGAGCCTCTTATCCTTTTCATCTTTCTTTCCTTGTTCTGCATTGCGGTCATCATCCTGGGCATATCCGAGGGTCTCCTCAACCTCGATCTGCCTTACATCTCTAGATCAATGGGGGTTCTCAATAAAGTCTGCCAACAACTTCAGAGACTTGGCCTTATCAAGTCTAACATGAAGGACTCCATGGCTTTGTGAACAAGGTTTGTGATGTCGGGTAACCTACTGATGTAGGCTATCAAGGATTCTCCTTGCTGCTGTTGTACATTCGTCAACGAGGAAGTGTGTTTCTGTGCACTCCTGCTGCGGAACCTAGATTGAAACTGTTGGAATAGCTGTTTAAAAATGCTGATACTTCGGGTTTTAGGCCGAGCAGCAAAGAATGAACTTCTTTGCTGTCCCTTTTGAGTGTGGTGACTAGTTGACATTTATCTCATATCATGGTGGATTCATAGTTGCTGATGTGATCACAAGGGTTGAAGGTCCCATCATATATGTCCACATGCCAGATCCGCTGGTCTTTGTCGAGGTAAACATCGTGATGGTTAGATTGGTCGGCGTGATCTTAAGACGCTGTTCGATAGCGAGCAGCCAGTTAATGTGTTCCTAATATTTTTGTTACATAGTCAATAAGTGGTTCTAGAATTCTGCCTTTTCCTTATTCATGGTAGTTTCTTGTGAAGTTCCTGCTTTTCATGATCTTCATGAGCACTATAGGAGAAATATTTTGACGTCCTACTCCTCGGAAGCTCCTTTTTGCTCAGACGGGTGACCTCCTTTGGTTATCATGGATTGAGGCCTAGGATGCCTAACACTTGCGTTTAACTTCCTGTAGTTGATTAATCTGGTCATTGATGACTTGCTTGCTCAACCAACGTCATTACCTGATCTTCTTCTTCTCGGGCTTGTCTCTCGCGGTTGGCTCGAAGTTTCAAATGCATGTTAGTATTGACTTTTCTTTCATTAATTATCATTCGAAGATCATCCTGGTTGCGTTATTCTATGCTATGTGACGCTAACCGAGAGTTGCCCCATTGATTATCCTGAGGAGTGATGTTGTCGCTCAGTAATTCCGATTGCTTTTTAGCCGAAGCTGCCATACAGGCATCAATTCTCTCCGTATTATGCTGTTGAGACATCTTTGCCGGTACTATTGGAATTGTGCCATCATCTACGTCTGAGTGTAAACATAGATGGAAATAGTTTTACAGTCAGCAATTGATCTTGTAAAAGACTTAGAACTTTTGTGTGGGGCCTGTGAGCAGATTTAATGAAGTGTAGACATTTATTTTTGGTTATTCCTGCGGGGTTCTGGTTCAAATTTAATTTTAATTTTATGTTAATGGTTTTCGTATCTATGAAAACCACATTTCTGTTATCATCACCCATGCCAATTAAGAATTGCTTCCATTGCAAAATTAGAGATACATTTTCCTTTATATTTTTTCCAAAATAATTGTACCAAATTATATAAAATTCCTAATGCCACCATGTATAAAGTATCATTTTCTAGCATAGCACCACAACTACTAGATTCATGATCATTATTAGGGTTACATTTGGAACTCAACATTGTCTATAAAGACTATTGCTTTTGAAATGTACCTCTAATCATGGAGGGAGTAATATTTGAACTTACACCAAATAGGACCCAACTTATAGATGTAAAACCAACGAAAGACAAGGTTCACTCATAATGGTTTCCGGTATGTAATTTGAGTGGAAAATTGTCTTTGCACAGAAAATAATTTAATCTGCTTCATGGAATTTGTTTGTTACTTTTGTCCTCCTTTCCAGGATGCAGGTATTGCTTTCATATAGGTTTGTTATCCCAACTTGGGTTTTGCTCAAGTTTTTCAAGGATGAAGAGATTTTCTATCAACTTTTTATGTGGCTTAGATTTTCTTATGTACCTCATATTCTACTGTTTCTTTGCTTATGGTGATGCTGTTGATTTTCAGCCCTAGTTGCCAAAATTAGAGAGCTTAAAGAGAGAAGTCAGGAAGAGGATAATGTGCTTCTCAACATTGCTGCTGGTTGCAAACATCCAATTACTCCAAATCTTGAATTTGACTACTCGGATAATGAAATTCATGAAGACCTCTATAACCTTGTCAGGTATTCATGTGACGAGATTTGCACAACCAAAGAGCAATCAAATAAAGCAATGAGGCTTTGGAGCACGTTCTTGGAGCCGATGCTGAATGTTCCTTCTCGGCCACTTTCAAAGGATTCTGAATCTACCTTGGTATCTAGCCATCATGCACTGGATAGCACTGCAACAAACATAAGAGAAACATATGTAAGTCCTAATGCTGGTGTTCCAGCCATAAACTTGAAGCAATCAAGACTTTCATCTAATGGAGATCAAGTTGTTTCATCAGACCCAATAGATTCTAGCAGAGTGTGCTTGTTAAGTGAGGATATAATTGTCAAAGAACTAGAAAAAGATCCAAAGCATACAGCTAGTGTCAACAATGTCTCTGGATCTAATGTAACTGTGATTTCTGCCGAGCATTTAGCTAGTTCTGATTCAGCCGTTGCCATCGGATGGGATAAAATTCCTTGCAGAATAAGCATGGACTGCATATCAGGTTTATATCCTAACAACACTGACTTAGAATGTGTGGTATGGTCACCCTGTTACTTTCCTAGTTATCTTTAGGCTCCATCTTTTAAAACTATCTTGTAATGTTTCAGGATGTGATGCATCACAAAGGCCTACTGATCATGCTGCTGCAGATGACCATGGAGTCGCATGCAATATTGAGGATGTACCTTCGGTAGAGGTATGACTTTGAAATTTTGGTCCAATTTGAAGATTTTTTTTTGTTAGTGTGCGCAGGTGGGGTGGGTTGTAAAATAGAATGTTCACTTTCATTTTTGCTCATGTCTTTTTGATCTTTAGTATTCTTTCTGAACTTCCAATATACATCTTTCTTGTGCTTCAGCATCCTGGTGTTCTAAAATCAGTTCCATCGGCCAATGGAGGTCTCGAAGAAGGCAGCAATGTGCCCAAAGGCAATGAAGATTCAGTTGTTCCCTCTAAGGTTGAGAAAGAAGAGGGCGAGTTGTCACCCAATGGTGATTCTGAAGATGATAAATTTGTCGAGTGTGGTGCGTCGTACCCTTCGGCCAACAACGAATCTATGCAACCTAAAGCTAAGACAACTGAAGTTACCTCTTGCCAGAATGCTAGAGGAGAGAATGACGCAGATGCTGATGATGAGGACAGTGAAAATGTTTCTGAGGCTGGTCAAGATGTTTCAGGCAGTGAGTCAGCTGCTGATGCGTGCTCACGTGAAGAGCAAGAAGAGGAAGAAGATGGAGACCATGATGAAGATGATGGTAAAGCTGAGAGTGGATGTGAGGCTGAGGGACTGGATGTGGATGATGCACTAATTGGAGGAAATTCGCCATTGGTACCTCCATCTGAAAGGTTTCTGGTGACCTCTAAGCCTCTTGGAAAGCATGTTGCGTCCGCATTACGTGATAATGAGAATGGTTCTAGGGTTTTTTATGGGAATGACACATTTTATGTGCTTTTTCGGCTTCACCAGGTAAGAATTGATTTTTTACTCTTATTTTCTTCTTTGTTAAGTTTTTATTAAGTTGATTCTGGTTGAGATCTGAATTCTTAATAAACTTTGAATATAGTCAAATGCAGTTAGTATATATAACATTTTGATTTTTGATGATGTTAGATTTTGTACGAAAGACTATTATTTGCTAAGCAACATTCATCCTCTACGGCAATTAAACAGCAAAATGTGAAAGATACTTGTTCTTCTGATCTTCATTCCAGGTAGTTATTGTGCACGTTCTAGTTCTTAATCAAATCATGTCGCTCTGTTGTAATATGTGAAACTGGATACTATGATGCAGATTTTTTGGGGCATTGTATAATTTGCTTGATGGAACTTCTGATAATGCAAAGTTTGAGGATGATTGTAGAGCTATTATTGGTAATCAATCTTATGTGCTCTTTACTTTGGATAAGCTGATATATAAGCTGGTCAAACAGGTAATCATTCTAGAAATCCTAATCTATCTATGATGAATAGTTTTCCAGCTAAGTTTGTTTAAGTATTCCTCTGCTGCAGCTTCAAACTGTTGCAAGTGATGAGATGGACAGTAAGCTGATTCAGTTATATGATTATGAAAAATCTCGGAAACCTGAGAAATATGTTGATTCGGTTTATTATGAAAATGCACATGTTCTCCTACATGATGAGAACATATACCGTTTCGAATGTGTACGTCTGTTGCGCTTTCGTTTTCCTAGTAATTCTTGAATTAATTGTACACTTGTACTTGCATTTATTTCACAAGCTTGAATTGTCCTTTTTTTCAGACATCTGCCCCTTCTCGTTTGTCTATTCAGCTTATGGATGATGGAAATGTAAAACACGAGGTGGTTCCTGTTTCAGTAGATCCTAATTTTGCAGATTATCTTCACAATGATTTTTTATCGGTTCCCAGCAAAAAGGAATTGGTTGGCATCATGTTGCAAAGGTACGAACTATATGTTACTTTTGCACAATTAGGAAGCTTAAAATATTTTAAATTGGATACTCAAGAGGGTGAATTGACAATACAGACTTTCTTGAACATACACTGCATCTCCCCCTCCCCCTCCCTATCAATCAATCCATCAATTGTTCGGACACATATACCGTGTGTGCTCGCGCACGCATGCATGTATATATGTGTGTGTGTGTGTACATGTCTGTCTTTTTATACATGTGTATGTGTATTGTGGTCTTCTAAGTTGGATAATCATGCAGCACTCTAGGGTTTGAAGCCACGACTCACGAGGAACATGTTATCTTTGGAGTCAGTTAGCCCCAACAATGGTCTCATTATTCAATGTCTATGTATGTGCTAATATTAAAATACATTTGCAGGAATAAATGCAAGCATTCAACCACTGATGAGTATCCTGCTATAAGCGTGGGTGTGGAAGGTATCAGAGTGGTTAATGGTTTAGAATGCAAGATGGATTGTAACTCATACAAGGTGCATCTTTCTCAGTGGTCAACCGTTTTCCTCTGTTAGACATCAGTTTTGTTAGTTTTCATTGATCACATAGTCCTTTAGATTTGGGTTCATCATTCGGCATGTTGAATTTTGTTTTCTCTGTTATCATATTGAGTTGCAGATCTCCTATGTCCTAGACACAGAAGATCTGTTCTGTCGTCTGAAAATGAAAAGAAGAAAAACATCAACATCATCATACCAGAGGGAGGCAAGACTTCAACAATTTCATCGAATCTTGACAGCTTCAATATGATCCATCTTGCAGCTGAGTCCATTTTAATACAGGTGCACAGCTAAGGCAACTCCCCCACCCCCCACCCCCCACCCTCCACCCTCCACCCTCCCTCTCTCAATTAAATTGGTAGAAGGGCACTGGTTTATTGATAAGAATACTGTGTTTCTGGTATTACATTCTGTGTGTATCAATAGGAAAGAAGATTACTAGAATATCGACTTGCTAAGAAAACTGAGTTTCTGTTATTACAATTGTATATTTCTCTGGCATTACTTGGAATATTATGCGGTGTCGAGTGAAGGGAAGATTCAGCAATGGAGCATCATCTTGGTTGATGTTGATGTTGATGGCGTCCCAAGTTCCCAACTGCAGTTCTGTAAATACAGCTGAACATGATGTTGTATTTAGGTAATTTATGTACTTGGAAGGCATTCTGACCCTTTTGGTCTATCAGAGGAACCTTCTTTTATAGCAAAATGTATTGCCATTGCAGATTATGCAAGGAAGTTGTAGAATTAAAGTAATACAGGTAGAACCGTTTGTTTTTTAAATTTCCTCAGTTTTGTTTTCGCCTTGTACATCGGTCATCATATTCGAGCTACATGATTATCGACAAATTTCCAGAATTTTGTTTTGGCCTCTACAAACTATTGAACTTTATATTTGACATAGTTTTAAAAAAGAGTAAATGTCACTTGACCACTTAAGAAATGAAGAGGTTTTCAGAGTCGCCTAAAATTTTAGAAACTAATATTTATCCCTTGATATTGTCTGATTAAGTGAAACAAGTGTTTTCAACTAAATTAATTACATATGTTATTGATAATTTTGGTTATATCTTTACTGTTATCAAGATTTGGAATGTTGGTTAATTTTTTTCAAATTGCTGCTAGATGTGAATATCTAAACTAAAATTTATGCAGTAATTAGCAATATCTAAAGTTCGGATGATGTGTATAATTCAAGTAATTAAAAAAAGTTTACTCAAAATCAAAATTGACTTGGCTATATTTTATGCAATCTTTAAAATTCCATTTAATACACGTAAAAGTAATATAAATAGTTTAAGATGACAATAATATTATAAAATATAACTATAATTTGTTGCAAGATAGTTGATGCAGGCACAGGTGAAATTTTTTTGAGTTTATATAACTATTCAAGATGCTTCAATTTCTAATTGTAAGGTCAACTATGAAAAGCATTTACTAAAAAGATCGGACCGAAGTATGGTTTAAACTAATTGGGAAAGAATTCAAATATCGTGCGGAAGCGAAAAGCAAAAAAACAAAGTTAATGGCATGAGCTAAACATTGAAGCTTCTATCTTTTGTTTTTTATTTTGTTTAATGACGTGGAAAAGTTTGTTATTCTTCTTCTTCATCATCTTTTTTTTTTCTTTTTTGTTTATTCAGAGATAGAAACTCCTCGTCATAAAAAAAAATTCAATTTATACATAAGTCAGTCACAGTAGGTAATTCTGATCATGGTTAATTATCTAACTCAAATTTTTGTAATTTCAAATATTCAAAAAAATTTAAAATAATACAAATGACAAAAGTATACTTGAATGATAATATTTAAAGAATAAATAATATTAATCGTTAACTTAAGCCTATTTTATAGTATCATCGTTTCATCTCAATTAATTAATATTTATAAAAATAAATAAAAAGATCATCACAGTTAAGTTGTACGGTATTTTTTAACAAGTGTACCAAAACTTTCCTTTAGATTTGAAGGCCGTCCACGTGTGTGATTGTCTCTGTACCTCGCAAGTGAGTTGAGGATGGGGCTTTTCACGTCCCGTTCACGTCCATATTTCAGTTCGTCGTACTAGATTACTCAACTACCCTCGTAACGCATATGTATTTACACATTAAAATCATAGAGTAAAAAGATCTTCTGCGGCTAATTAGGGGTAAACTTTATTTTATCTCAAAATATATTCAAAATTAATGCAATTTGTGTTAAACAAATTAAACAATTATACTTCAAGTTCATAATATTTTGTTGATACATAGCATAATCTCAATTAAGTGAGTAAAACTATATTTCTTTCATTGTAATATATATGTTGTTTGACTTTTTTACAAGTAATTTTAGATAAACTCTGTATTTATTAAATATTTTATTTTTATTCATATTATTCCTTATTTAAAATATTTTTAATTACTAATTTTGAAAATTAAATAAACTATTTAACCTACAAAAAAGTTCAACTAGAACTATGTGCAAAAAAAATTAATCGACATATATATAACATATGGAGTATTGTTATATCAATTTTATATTTTAAAAAATAAATCAAAACTTGTAATGAAATACGAAAATAAAAATAAAAAATTGTTTTTCTGCAATATATCATAGGTGTAGCACCTATTGCAACAGGTGAAGAAAGGTGGTGGAAAATTTTATTGATTTATGCAGTTAAGGCTATAGTTTCCACATTAATAAACTTACATAAATTCCTAATTTGCACAACAAACAGTGTTGCTAAATTATCTGTTGAAGGTACTTATAGCATTTGTTAATAAAATTTTCACATCATAGGTCGCAAGGGGCATTATGGTAAGTCGGTGGTTCCTTATAAAATGAATTTCTAAAGAGAGGCCTACTTTCTGTTTCTGTGGAAGAAACAGAGCTTGGAGCGCAAACAACGGGTATTAATTCCTTCTCTCTCTCTCTCTCTCTCTCTCTCTCTTCTCGCACATTCTTCAATCCAAGTTTCCATTCGAGTCTACAAAAACAAAATTAGGGTTTCGTTTCTGCAAATTAAAACGCTCCTCCTCCGTAATTCCTCTGAAACCAAACTTACAAGTAATGGTTTCTGATTCGTTCGCAAACGACGCTGCTCCTGCTCTCGCTCTCTCCAAGGATATTGTCAAGAAAAAGAAGGTAACATTGTGTGTGTGTGTGTGTGTGTGTGTGTGTATATATGTTTGATTTCTAATTATCTTTTGCGTATCTGTATTCGTAATTCATTTGCTTTTATTGTGATTTTGTTCTCTTTTTAAGGCTAATAAATTGGCGAAACTGAAACAGAGCAAGCTCGCCGTTCGTCGTGAACAATGGCTTTCCCATGGTATGCCAATTCATAAATTCTTTTTTCTTTCTTTCTTTATGTTATATTAATGTTGGATGAGTCCTAATGCATGCATAATAATTTGCATATGAATCCTTCAAAGTCTTTTTTTTTTCCTTTTTGTATGATTTATCGCGAAAATCTGATATTCATGTTGAACCTGGGTGAATATAAAAGGAGTTCTCAGTTTGTAAGGGAATTGAAACTGAATTGGACGTATAAGTGATTGGCGGTTGAATGTACGATCAATATTGAATTTGGTAAATTTAATTCCGTAAATTTGGATGTGAGGTACTTTTACAAATAAAGTTGGCGTGATTTGAGATTTTTGTGAGCAATATCTTGTGATCAGTGATAACTTTTGCTAAATTAAAAAATTCAGAATTTGTTGCTTACCATTAGATGTATACTTATTAGCATTGAATTAAAGGGTCGCTTTTCTATCGGAGTATTATTTGTTCTGTGATGTAGATTAGAGGGTTAGCAATTGACAATTGAGTGAATTTGCTTACTCCTCTCGATTCCCTTTGGAGGTAAATGGAGTAGTTACAATTGGTATGGTTATCTATTTTTATTCTTGTAGATATGGTATAATTGTTGAATCGTTTGATGAATGACATTTCGGTTATTTGGTACTACTATACATTATTGAGACTTCCTAAATCGAGATGATAGAACCTTATACATACATGGGTTAAAAAGTGGCTGGATAGTGGTGTGATCTTGTGGTCATTAAATGTAATGAGTAAATTGGATATGTGCATTAAAATTGATAATATTTTCTCTCTTTATTATCAAATAAATAACTAAATGAATACCATTGATGTACTATGATTCTGTTCTTGCTTGGTAATCTATAAGTAATATTTGTGATCACAATGCAGTTAAGGATAAAGGACCTGAAGCCGATTCTAGTTGGGCCAGATCTTCTTCCCCAATCTCCCTGGTTACTGCAGAAGTGAAAATTTCATCTGAGAAGTCAGACTTAGGGTCGAAGGAAGTGGATATTGAGAGTTCAAGTATTCATGAAAGTGATTTGGACTCGTTCATGAGCAGCCCGGTTGGCAGCAGTAATCTTCCCGGGAGCAGCTGTAGCTGTGCCAGTAGTAGGTGTTGCTCTGTCAGTACTGTCAGTGAAACAGAAGAAGACGGCTGCCTGGATGACTGGGAGACACTAGCGGATGCTTTGACTGCCACAGAGATGCGTCCACAAGCCCCAAATCTCGAACCACCTCCTAGATCCACAAGCAAGACTAACTTGACTGACCCTAGATCATTAAGTAAGAGGTCTGGCATAACTGTACATGAAAAAAAAAGAAAAGAAATGAACTACAGGCCGCAGAGAAATTCTCGGGCATGGTGGATCGATGATGTTTCCAGACCACGTAGTCTACCCAAACTGCCGAAGCAAAATATTCAAAAGAAAAACCCAAGTCGTGGAGCAACTACATGGGCTTGGCAAAGGGTGAAAACCGAACCTCCTTCATGCCCAATATGCTATGAGGATTTCGATCAGACAGACTCGTCTTTTCATCCGTGCCCTTGTGGATTTCGTCTATGTCTTTTTTGTCATAAAAGAATTCTTGAGGCTGATGCACGGTGCCCAGGCTGCAGGAAGCAGTACGATCAAATCAAAGGGGATATAAGCTTCAAACTGGGGGACGCCTTTGTTCAAATTAGTCGGTCACATAGCACGAGTAAAAAGTTTTAGAAACTAGTTTCGCATGTTTTTGGAAAAATCATGTACATGGGGTCTCTCAATTTGGTCTTGTAGCTCTCTTTTTGTAGAAACCTGATTATCATCGGTTATCTATTACTTATCATATTTTCGGAGCATGCTGAGAACATGATTACACTTATATAATGATCGAGTTGAGTTCCTGAAATGACATTGCAAATTTGTTGTGGGAAAATTTGTCATGTGAATATATGAATCAGTTCCCAAGTCTTGCACTTTCCTACCCATTTATATCGGACTCTACTCATAAGGAGAACGGGTAAGGTCGCATAGACCTAAATCCTGTGACTAAAGCCTTGCACTGTTGACTCTGTCACCAGATATGAAGTAGTCCACTTTCCTTTTCTATACGCATCTTTTATGGAGGATTCTCCTATTGTAATTTATCGTGTATCAACAATCCCCATGTCATTCATTTTCCTTCATTGATGCATCTACCATCATTGTGTGGTTGCATTTTAACTTGAAATAACAATTATAAAATACACATTGTATTGAGAACCACCATTGTGACATTGTCGCTATGCATCTAATATTTGTTTAAGTATTCATTTTTTCGTGAATGGTAGGAGAAGCAAGTTATTGGCATCACAATTATTGAAATGGTTTAACGTTTTGCATGAATTGCTTCTAGCATTTATTGGTAACTATCAGTTGTGTACTTGAACACAGAAGTAGCAAAGGGATTCACAATTTCATAATGTAGTTATACCTGGAAATGCTTATGGTAAACTTATTTACGTAGGTGTATCCCCTCATTCGAAATTCATATTTTGATCACGATGCAGTGTTGTTCGCTGACCCTTGTGGCTATTTCATTGTTAGCAAATTGACTCATCACGAACTCCATTTCTTCTCTCGAGCACGTCTCATATTCTAACTAGTAATATGCTCATATATGGTTTTTGCATGCGTCAAGTATAATTTATGACTCAATAGGTTGGTCTTTCTGTTTATCTGTAGTTTTCTATTTATCTCAGCTCGAATGTGTTTGACCGGAGATTCTGTTTTCGGGTTCTTGTGCTTGTTTTATTTTGAACGGCGAACTTGATACAAGTCAAAGAAAGATGTTACTCGAGAAGTTGTGAATCTTACGTCCTCGGATTGATGTATACTAGATGTGAAAGCCGAAAGCTATACCATAATAACACTTGTGATACTACATTTTTAGCTCAGAGCTGAAGATGGTACTCAAGTTGTATGCAGGAACCATGAAATCTGTAATATGGGGAGTAAGCGTTTCTAGGATTCTTTTAGTTATTGTGTGTATTCTCTTCTATAGTTTTTATCTTTCTAAACTGGTGATATGTCTGTTTTGACTGTTTTCTTCTATAGTGTTCATCTGCTTAAACTGTTGGATTCCAGAAAACTGCATCACACACCAAGGTTGTTATGAAGTCAAAGGCAATATATGTTTTGCCTTAATCCCTTCCTTTAGATACGAAATTCTCAATTTGTGTCAATATAATTGATCTTTCTGATACACTTGTTCTATTCTTTTGATTACAGAAACTGATATGCTTCACTTGCACCAGTTGTTGAATTCTAATAAATAGTAGCGTGGCTCAATATTCTGAAAAGGCCAAGGAAAGTGATCAGGTACTAGCTACAAAAAACCAACCTCTGACAAAATAGGTGTTGGAATTTTTTAATAATATTTTGATAAATAAATAAATAAAAAGAGACAAAACTCTGTAGTGTCTTCAACGGCTTATTTTATACAATATGCAACAATTAAATTATAGAACCGTGAAAGTGAATCTCGTGAGATTGATTTTCTTTATATATCTGGAAGTAGTGAAGTAGTCTATTTCACATTACAAGAACTTTTTTTCTTCTGTATTTTATAAAGAAGATTAAATTGTAAGAGCATTTGCAACAGAATACGTATATTGCTGTAAGTAGAGATGAATTTTACAGATTGTATCAAAAAAAAGACTGTGCAGTAGAGTCTCTAAATTCTCTCTATTTTATGAACAACCCTCAGACTGCCACAGTACTGCGCCACAAATGGCGCAAGTTTCCAGCATCTGTATAAATTTCGCTTAATAAAATAATAGCCTGATATGGTTGGAAAAGTTTCACCCGTGATACATAGGTTTTACGCAGAGTATTTTAAACCTTAAAATTCTATGTCACTGAATAATTGGAACCGCAATTATGCCGTCTCCGGCGTACGGATGACAATCATGAATATTCTGGGCGAGGTTTGGAACAAAATCCCTAATGAGGAGATGCAAAACGAAAGAAGGATCCTTGTGAAGAAACTAGGAATCAAGATCCTTGCAAAAAAATGAGTCTAATTGTGTGACGTGATTGGAGAAGAATTGGAAGGAAGAAACGTCGACGATCTGCTGGGTTTGAAGAAGATGTCTGACATCATCATTATTATTGATGATGTCACTATGGCACGTTCTAATTGTCAATGCTCATACTCAAAAAAAGTTTTTCTCTATTTTACCATTTATTTAATATTATATTATAATTTACAATATTAAGATAATTAATTTAGTTCTTTTAATTATAAATAATTAATTTCATTATTATTAATATCTTTGTAATTAGTTTATAAATATTATTAGAAGAATAAACAATGATAAAAGTATAAATTAATATCAATATTTTAATGTTATGAGTATATAGAATAGAAATACCTATGTAGTTATTAAAATATAAAAATTCTGTAAATTATTAAAAAATATATTTAAGTTATTAAAATAAATAATTTATTAAGAAATACCGACACAAGTGACCTAATTATATATGCCACCGTAGTTGCTGTCGAAATAATATATTGAATACCATCTCATAGTTCAACTTTTACACACAGAGCCAAAGCGAGACAGAGCTTTGTAATTGTAAGCACAATGTCACCCACAAAGGAATAATTGTACTATTAAAAGAATATAATATATATATATATATATATAGATATATATTCTACACGTGAAATTATGCGAAACTGTGGCTCAGTTATTTAAAATAGCACATATATTCTGAATTCATTTAAGTTTATTTGTAAAGAAATGATGATTCCCTCGCACCAGAAAATTAAATTAAATAAAGCACCAGTTCGATATAAAAAAGGAAAACTTTGTTGTTTTGTCCCATGAGTTGGACAGAAGCCATTGGTTAACTGTTACCGTTACCGATATTCATAATGATATTACATTCTGTAGATAGCAGGAATAAATTGTAGAAAAAGATGTATTGAACTTGTTCCTTTTTAGCAGATATCTAAATTAAGTCATTGAAATTGTGCTGTTGAAATAGGTTTTTTCCTGATAATGCTTTGAAGATGTACTCGTCTTTTCTTTTTTTTAATGAAAATTTAAGGTGAGGAGAAGTTATTTGAATATGAGAATATACTCCAAATTTTTTAAGAGACTGTAAAATTGGAATCTAAGTCTTACAATGGAATCGTACGTACCAGCTGAACTGTACAAAAAAAAAAAAAAAAAAAAAAAAAAGGTCAGTTAAACCGATTATCAGATTTCACTTTTTGAAAAGGAAGCGTCACATCTTTTAGAAAAGATTCATTAGATTAATATTGCATAAAGTACAAATATATGGATGTTTTTAATACTCTGATAATTCCTTTTGTTTCTACAATAAAGCCCTCATGATATTTCCTAATGAATTTCACAATCTTCTAAAAATAAAAAATCATTGAATTTAATTACTCCATCCGGTACAATATAAGTGTCATTTGACCTTTTGACATGTAGGTATAAGTGAATTTTTTATATGTTAAATAATTTATTTAATTTAAAAATTATTAATAATAAAAAATTTTAAATAAGATTTAATATATATAAATTTTTTAACTAAAATAAAATATTTCACTTAAATTTACATGTAAAAAAGTCAAATGTCACTTATTAAAACAAATGCAATATTTTTTATGTTAAAGAATGAGGCATCATCTGTTATTCGTACTTATTCAAATTTGGAGGGGGAAAAAGGTTAAAACCAATATTACCTCCGATTTATATTGATTAATATTAAATGTATATTTAGGTGAAATTTAATAAATATAAAATATTTTAGTCATTTTAATTTATATTTAAATTTATAAAAAAATTAATTTTTATTAAATACCATAAAATATATATCATATATTAAATTTTATTTAAATATACATACAACAAAAATTATTATGAATCAAAAAAGTATAAACTATGCGGGATACCAACAACAGTGGATAATAAATCGTCTGAAACGGACAGAAATTAATCAAATTCGACGGTAATTTTTAGAACACGCACATCAATTCATAAGTATCTACGGAATACGAAGTAATAAATAAATGAATTAAACAACTTAACAGAAAAAATGTCGCAGCATTTTGAAGATTTTATATATTAGTAGTAATTATATGAGCAGAGCACGTGGTCGCAGTTTCGCTCTTCAATGATGCATGAACCAATTATTCCTAGGCAAGGCTCCTCGAACCTTTCAAAATTAATGCTCCAATTAACTTCAATTTATTTTACTAAAGTATTGAAACTTCCGAGAAATACAACGTTCTTCAACCAAAACTTAACCAAATCAAACTACTCCTAATAATATTCTTAAATCTCAACCTTCCACATTTACGCGTCGTTATTTAGAGCTTCATTCATTGACCATTTCCCATATATACACACACGCTTCCCATTTGTAAAGCCATCTTTTCAGGAACTCATTTCTCAAGGAAAAATTAAAAAACAGAGTTCCTCTAAATCCTTACTTCTACTATGTTCAACCTGATTCATCCACTTCTCTTGTTAATCTCTCTCTTAATTCTCTCCCCAACTTCAGCAATCCGATCATTTCCCCAAATATTAGATACCCATCGAAGTTTCAAACTTGATGATTCTTTACATTTTTATACAGAATCACCAGAGTATCAGAATGGTGTTCAATGTCCTGTTTTAGCCACAAAGATCTCATCTTTATCAGTTTGTAATCCTTCTCTTGTTCATTTAGCCATGACCCTTGATTCTAAATACTTGAGAGGATCAATTGCTGCTGTTCACTCCATTCTCAAGCACACTTATTGCCCAGAAAATCTCTTCTTTCACTTTATAGCATCCGGGTCCGACCCGTTTCAAACATCCATCTTGACAAGAACAGTCAAGTCCACCTTCCCATCTTTAAGTTTCAAAGTTTATCATTTCAATGATGTTCATGTCAAGAACTTGATCTCCTCTTCAATCCGTGAAGCTTTGGATGAGCCCTTGAACTATGCAAGAATTTACTTGACCGGCATACTTGAGCCATGTGTTGATCGTGTAATCTATCTTGATTCTGATATAATTGTTGTTGATGATATTCAAAAACTTTGGTCCATTTCACTATCTGGGTCAAGATTAATTGGAGCTCCGGAGTATTGCAATGCCAATTTCACAAGCTACTTCACCAACGAGTTTTGGTCCGAACCCGAGTTTTCGAAGGTGTTTGTTGGAAAAAAGGCCTGTTATTTTAACACGGGAGTTATGGTGTTGGATTTGAAGAAGTGGAGAGAAGGGGATTATAGCGAAAGAATTGAGAAATGGATGGAGATTCAGAAACAGAAGAGGATTTATAATTTGGGTTCACTTCCACCATTTTTGCTTGTTTTTGGTGGAGATATTGAAGGGATTGATCATAGTTGGAATCAACATGGGCTTGGTGGGAACAATGTGGTGAATAGTTGCAGGAGTTTGCATCCGGGTATGGTTAGTTTGTTGCATTGGAGTGGCAAAGGAAAGCCATGGGTTAGGCTCGATGCTGGAATGGCATGTCCTGTAGATTATTTGTGGGAACCTTATGATTTATATAGACATCAAAAGGATTCTTCAGATTCTTTGTAGTTCATTCTTTAGTTCTCTTTGAGATTGTCTTTCTTAATTGAACAAAATTCTTTTTGTAAATGTATACAATACAAAGTTTTGAGGATCAAAGGTACATTGGAGGCCTTATTGGATTATGTTTTGAAGAGAATGCAAGGAAATGATAAAGATGGTTTTGTCACAAATTCTTTTGCTTCTTCAATTTGCTTTCCAGTAGAAACAGCTAATTGACCATGTTTATTCATACAATGATGTACACTTCAATGATATAAACTTACAGCCCACCTACCCAAATGACATTGCATTGAACAAAGTACAGATGTGCATAAATCATAAATGTTTTATGTACAATAAGTACACACCACAAACACATGATTGTACTTGAAATATTGATTAAATGCTCTATTTAATGAATTGGCAAAATGGGTAATATGATGGGATTGCGAGTCTTACTCATTACACATTTTGTTGCTCAGTGTCTCAGGTTCTATTTTAATCAATAGGCAATTGAATAAAGTCAAGATTATTAGATTTCTGATTTGGTCGAGTTCATCAACTTGCCAGCCATGAGATGATATTAGCCCCTCAGGTTACGGTAGGACCATCACGAATATAACTGCAACTTGTGTGCAACAAATACATAGCTCCATCAAGATTCTCAAGTGACCAATTTCCTCCATGTCAAATCTAAGGTTGTCTTTGGTCGGATAAAATAGAATGATAGAGAATAGAATAGATGGATAAGAAGAAATATGGTGATGGAAAACAAAAATCACAAATTTATGAGAGAAGTTTGTCTCTATGTGAATGCTAAGCTCTATGGATATACAATACAATCAAATAAAACTAAGATAATGGTATTATATAACATTAAAAGTGTATAATCATATTAAGCTAAGTGCTATATGGAATCAAATGCGTCTAAATACAAGCCAACACTACATAGAAATACTCCGTAAAACAGCATATATTGTGAACCTATAGATTCCAAATGGCACCTAAGCATAGAGCGGCAAGGGATCGTGTGAAACTACTCTAGGTGAACATTGCTCTAAGAAAATGTCATCAACTTTGTACTATAACTAAAGTATAAAAGCCGAATGCGGCAAGAAATTATGTGCTGCTCTAGCTGAGTATTATTACTATGAGAAATATCATAAACTAAATCCAATTTCTGGTTTGTTCTTTTTACTTAATTCTTCGTCTATGACAAAAGTCAAATTGTTTGGAATTGCTATGAAATCCAGCTACTTAAGGTGTCCCATAAAATAGAACCTCCTTGAACATTGGGTGATAATAAATTAATTACTCTATTTAAGATAAAAAAATCAGTACAGTATTTTTCAAACTTAATTTAATTTTCAGATTGGCATGATTTATTGATATTTTTCTGAAAGTAATTGAAATTTGGCTTTTGAAAATTCAATATTGATCTTGTATTATAAAATGGGAAGAATACACAAGGACATAAGTTTATGCAAAGATGAAAGAAAAAAATAAATCAGTATCTCAATTGATTTATGTCGGTTAGTTTACCTTCTGCACATGGGCAGCCATATGGGATATTAATTTAAGTTATGAGTATTCATCTCAGAATTCAAATTTTAACATATAAAAACTACGAATTCCAGAGAGCATGATATTGGTAGATATTTCAATACCCGGAAAAGGAAAAAGTTTGTAACTTATAATAATGAAAAAATTAATTAAAAAAATATGATGCAGATGAAATTATACGTATTCAAGGCAAACCTATTACAGGTATAAGAAAAAATGGGATAAGCAATTTATTCATCAAGTCGATACTAACTTTGCAGTTAGCACAGAGTGTCCAGCAAAAGGAAGAAGTTATAATAATGAAACAGCATGTGTTTTGAGACATGTTCCACCATATAAATCTTCTCTTTGAAGCTAAAAGCTCCCACCGGTTAAAGCAACAATTAGAACTCAACTTTTTGTGCTTTTATATTTCTCTATATACATGATTCCTTCGATAAAGAGTAAGAAAGAAACGATGTCATTATATTATATAATTAGGTTTATTTTTCTACAAGAAAATGTAATGAAGAGAAGATTGCAAAAAAACATATACATCCATTTCCTCTTCTTTCCTCATTACCATGTGAGATCACAACAGGCCAACAGCACAACTTAGATGGACTCTATTCTCCAAGCCTCTTAAGTGATGACCCAATAGCATACACCTGTTACCAGAAAAGGGGCTCTAATTACTGATGCAATTTCTGATGGGAATGAACTCAAAAAATTACGAGTAATTATAATTATGTTGTAGAAAATATTGAACAATGTCCTATTGCATGGATTGATCGTTACATTAGGTTTGTTATGTGTAACAAGTGAGTAATCATCAGCGTTTCCAAAAATTATAGAATCTAATTGTGTTGTGTGTTTCATATGTACAAATATTACACAAATCAGATGAAAGCAAAGAAAATTTTGCACCACAAAAAATATTGAACACAAAGTGGTAATGGCAGTGCACTGACCAGAAAAGAAGCTTTGCTAGGTAGTCTCTGGAAGTGCCTACAGTATCACATAAACCATCACCGCGATTTTCTTGATCTTCATCCTCAGAAGCTGCATCCTCCGGCTTATCAGAAACTTTATCCTGTTTAAAGAGTTTTTGCAGTATGTTTTGAACAAGCTGCTTTATCACTTCCTCTACCTCTAGTGATGATGGTCGAGATAATTCACTCACCTGTCAAAACAAACCGCGTAAGAATATACTTGCTAATACCACATTTTGGAGTCACCAGAAAACAAAATATTTAAGGTCATTACCATGTCAGCATCCAACGACCGTAAATAATCTAAAAGATCATTGTTGCTTCCTCTTATGTGTTCAATATGCATATTTTCCTTCTTATGAGCATGCAATTCCTGAAACATTATATATGTCGATAAGCAATAATCCATTTCAACCTCTTTTCAACTGAACAACCAAATAACCATCTCATGTCAGGAATATATTGCAAAGATTTTCTTGCGGCATCTTTGCACATTGGCAGTCGCAAGACACTGTAGTTGTATAAACATAATTGAACCTCAAACGATTATGCCACATAATAAACATATTATTAGAGAAAATTTCTAAGCCAGCAACATACAAACAACGATTTATCTAGGGAAAAAGGGCAGCACGCCGACACAATCAGTTCTTTGGTGTCTTTTCCCTCATTAAAACAAATTACTAAGTTCTTCACGAGGGCCACGTCTTAACTTTGTAAACTGCTGCAGGTACAACTATAAGGTGGCATCTGTCTCTTCACGTTTTATCTTAAACATCCAGTTCCCAACTGTTTATATACTTAAAATTACTTGCAGTTCTATTCCAGGTGTTCTGTATAATGTCTTAGAATCATAGAGGGACTGCTAAACAAGGAAGTTGGACTTTATTGCATTCGAGAAGAAGGTAAAACTCTGTTTAACCACCGCCTAATAAATTTCTACATGTCAGAGTAATCCTTGAGGAAGTATTACAAAAAAGTTATTGGTCCCAAAAAGGAGTTAAATATCTGGAAGAGTTTATCGTCAAAATTGAACTACTCGACTTTTTAAAGTTCTATATACCTTAACATTCAGAAATTATGGGTACATTTACATCCATATTTACTAAAGTATTACTTTCGTGCACGTATTTATCCAAATTGATTTTTAATTCATCTGTTACATCTCTCTCAATCAGCAAATCTACCCACCTGGATCCAATTTTTACCTCCACTATCACCATAATTGACTTACCTCGTGCTAAAACATTAATTCCATCATACATCTATCACAATTCTAAAATCTTATATTTCAAACTATTCATAGGCCACCGCCAACCACCAAGACACATTTAGTATCAACTCTCCACCCCATCCTTTTCCATTGATTGCAAGAAACTATTCATATAGAACATTACTTCAATAGGATGTAATGAAATTACGCAAAGAGGGTATTTATTAAAAATTTGAACACGTGGAACGAACTAGAAAACAAATTACAGAATTTGACTGCTTGAAGGGCCCCTAGCCCCCTATCTACAAGTGAAAAGGAAAATGTAAGGACTAGATGAATGCAGCCCAAGCAAGTACAGTAATTTTGACCCCGATATCTACGAAGGATTTATTTCAAGATTGCTCATTATAAGTTAGTTGAATCAATGGCATAGAGTCAAAGATTATGACAGAACACTATTGATAAGCCAATCAAATAATAAATTAGTATATTCTTATATGGATTCTAATCATGAAAGAGAAAACACGTGTCAAATACGCAATCACGTCAGTTGGCTTATCTAGAGAGAGAGACAGAGAGTCTCTATATTTGAAGGGGTTACCATCAATAGAATCCAGAACCTTCGCAAAAGGAATTAGCCCATCACTCTGTAAGTAGTGTCAAACTATTATTGTACAAAAAAGGGAAACTGAGTGAATTGCACTTAAAAAAGGAAAGTATTGCCAAAAATTTATTTAGGAGGAGATAAAAAAGACTCCAACGATCAAAATTTCATGATACATACGACTTTCAATACATGCCAAAAAAAATGTATATGTATTGGTTGTCTGATGACTATGACACATCAAGGTTAATGAGTATGAGTGACGTGTTTGTCGTACCTTTTCCGCTGGCAATTACGCATCAGAGCTATTTTATTTATTTATTTGGGAAATGTTGTACTTAGTAGAGTATAAAACATCATATGAACTGATGGTAGAAATCTCCCCTCTAGGCTCTATTATATAGTTGGAAACCTAAAGGTCCCTTAAATTTTTGCTCTAAATACGATGAAATAAATCAATAGCCAGTAACCATTAACCGCAATGTTACCTAAAGTTCATTTCAGTTCGTCAAACCAGTACAAGACTGTGATACACCACATAGTTTGTTGTGATAGGCTAGAGAAAGATTTATCTGAGTGGCATCTAGTCTGCAATTGTCTTATAAACTAAAGGCAGCGATTAAAATAAAATAATAAAAGTAAGCTTATTAGCACCAAATAGTTGATTGTTATATACAAGGTTAATTTTAGAACAAATGTGAGGCACAAGCTTATGAGTTAGGGTGCTATTCTTTCCATTTCAAAAATACAAAAGCGCGTAACATATTTTGTTACCCTAAAATGATGTATCATTTCATTTTGACGGACTAAAAGGTCGACCCAAACAGGATTGGTGAGAGAGATTCTTACATGCTTGACAGTAGATAGCTCCGATTCCAACAGTTGAATGTAATCCAGCACTTGGGGTGACAAATCGCCAATATCCTCAAGCTTCATTCTCTCTGTATCTCCACTAAAATCGTCAACTTCACAATATCCTTCCTCACATTCCACATTCTCCGCTTCCAAAAATTCACTTTCTGCAGAAAAATTCTCTCTTTTTGAACAACCAGGAGACAAATCAAAGTTCCTCATCAACGAAATCCGGTACTCAGCATTCCAAAGAGTATACCTAACCACGCACAAATACATTTCAATATGTGTGCCAACCACCAGATATATACAGTATGCTACATCATTTTCGTGCCAATTTCAAATAACTAAACATCAATTTCATCGTTAACAACTAGTACTGTATAAATGATTGAGAAAATTACGGAAGAACAGCGTTACCCGGTGATTACGGAAGAAACTAAGAGGCGATTAAGAGGCCGTTTCGAAACCCTAACAGTGACAGAGAACTGATCGGATGGAAGCAATCCAAGCATAGTTGAGATAGTCTGTTTCATGGAATCCTTAGCTGAATCAGAAACGCCCTTGGATATAACACTAGTATCAAGCGGCTCGATTCGCTTGAGCATATTAGCAATCACGGAGAATTCGCGGTCGAAGCCAGACTTCCTGGTGGAGACAAACTCATCGGAAACTCCACCGCCGTCAACGCCGGATATCAGGCAGCAAACGGCGAAAGAAGGCGGCCTCTTGGCGGCGGCGGCGGCGAGGAGGGAAGGCGGAAGAAGGGGGCGGAGGAAGAGGTGGTGGAAATCAGGAGACGTTGGATTAGGTGGAGGTTTGAGTGAAAGACGACGAGAGATCCACAAAGCCCTGGCTGTAGCAGTTGCTCCAGCAGCTGCCATGAAAGATGAAGCTTGAGAATTATCTTAATTTAATTGTTTTTTTGGTTTTTGTTTATGGGGATGTGTGCAAATGAATTGCGTGCGCAGGATGTGGCTTGCCCCGAGGGAGGGCGAAGCTCTCTCACACACCGCTTACTCGTCTCTCATAGTCCACCAGTTTCCGTGTTGCGTTTTGTTTTGATTAAGGAGTGGGACATGCCGTAAATCTTGAAACGACGTGAGTTTTCATTATTTATCTTCGTTTCCTTTAAGATTATTACGTCTTTTTTTTATTTAATTTTTTAATTAAAAAATTAAATAATAAATTACTTGTCAATTTAAAAAAAAAATAAATGATGGAATAACAAATACAACAGCTCAGCCAATTAAATAAATATTTGCCATGTTATTTACTTTTAACTAAATGATTCCACTTTTAATGTCTCTACAAAACAAGATTAGATTCATTTGTATTTTAACATATGCGGATATGGAATAATTTTTTGAACACAAATAGATTTATAATAAAAATTTATATAAATATATAAAGACAAAAGTTGTTAATAAATTTTTTGAATAAAAGAAAAAAGAGAGTAATAAAAATATCTACATGTTGAATTCTCATTATTTTATAAATTACTAATGTATGTTTGTTTGTATTTATAAATATGCTCATAGATAATTTTTTGTATTTGACTTTTGATGATTTATATTTTTGATTTTCTAAATTATCCATATTTACATAATTATATGTATTAATACTCTCCTTGTTTAAAAAGAAAGTCATTTTTCATTTTGTTTATATTAAGTTGTAAAATTTAAAATTCAAAATTATAACAATAGTTTAATAATGTTGTAATATAATAAAGAATTTATTTACTTGAAAATATTCATGTATTTTATAATTTTAATCATTATTCAATCAAAATTAAATAAATTCAAATTAAATTTTAACTATAAAATTTCACAAAAATACTTAGATAATTTTTGAACTATTACCTTTATTTTCTTTATTATTTTTTTTTTAACGGAGGGGTATTAATTTATAAGAACCCCGGTTCACGGTCTGAGTAGACTAGGAGTGAGCTTCTTAAATTTTGAACATTTCATATATGACAAGATTCATTTAATTCATGGTGTGTTAAATCTAATCATCTTAAACTTTTTAAGTGTTTTTTTTTCTTCTTAAAATTAGTATTGTACTTAATTGGTAGGTCAAATATTTTTATATGTCACACACAAATGTATTCTATTTGACACAATGACACGCTTTATCTTTTCACTTTACGTATTATTTTTGTTGATATGAAATTACCTACTTATATTTTAATAAAAGTTATGATCATCTTAACTACGTATTAGATCAAAAGTATTTATCGTAACTTTTCATAAATATTTGTGTGGCATCCTTTTTCCATATTAGTCTGTAAAATATTAAGATTCAATATTAACATCAATTTTATTAAATTTAAAATAATCAAAAGCTCAAACTGTGTAAGAAATAATACTAATACTAATACTATTATTTTGTAATCAATGATTTTATAAATGTGAATATGTATCCCCTAAAATAATTCTTCCCAAACTTAGTTTACAATGTATTGAAAACTATTATCTTTAGAAAAAAAATTAAAAAATTTACATCTCTTTACTAAAATTGTTGAAAAATCAATTAACTACTAACCGAAGAGTACATAATAATCCCGCATATGATTGTCGTTTGATTCATCCATAATAACAAGTTATTATGTATATGTGAAGTCTCAACTAAGGTTATTCTATCGTTAAGATTTCACAAACACTTGTAGCTTCGAATTTTGTTAATTATTTTTTTAAGGAGTAATTTGTAAATATAATTGTAAGCAATAAATAAATAATATGAACAAAAATTCCAATACTCTAAGAAGAACAAAATACATAAATCAAATTATAATAATTTGGATTTATCCATTAAGTATCAGAATCTCTCAACAAATGGATCTTTGTGGAGCACTCTTTAAAATGACAACCGGATGTTAGAAGATGGTAAGAGGCAATGTGGCCGTGGCTCTTTATTCAATCAAATATAGTCGAAAAATGTGATCTTAAAATTTAGTTATTAAAACTCAACAAACATTCTAATTACGTTAAAATTTTAATTCTTATTAATTTTCTAATAAATTATTTATAAGTATCACTGTAAAAGATAATGTAACAATAAAATAATATAATAAATTATGTGGAATGGAGAAAATATGTACAATTATAATCATAGGAAATAGTTTTTAAATTCTAGAAAAAAAATAGATGGATCAAAATTCCTAGTCAAGGCTCAAACTTTCCAAGAAATAAACTACGAGTGTTCAACTCTCTTCTTCAGTCCCTCGGGATACAGATATATAAAACTTCTTAATGGTACAGTACAAAGAAATACGCAGTAATAAAAAGGGAAGTTATTAAGAAGCACAAAAGACGAAATTTTAAAATTAAAGAGGACAATTCAGTCTGTACTCTGTGAAGGTCTGTTATTTTTGATTTGTTAGGACGAAGATTTTGAACATTGATCAGGGAAAGGGAATAGGGGGATGGGATGGGAATGCCCTCCCCGCCCCGTAACAAATTTGCTATAGTATATTATAATAATCATACATATATAATATATTAATTTTTTAAATTTCCTAATTTAGACATCTAACTCAAGTTACTATCGTGCATCCACATATAAATAGTACAAATCATTAACTAAAATTGTTTTGTGTATATACATTTTATGTATACATATTTGTTATATAAATGAAATGATTGGGTAGTAAACATTTATTTACTAATTTTATTGATTGAATGGATGAATTCTAACTAATTTTATTGAATTGATAGATCGTTAATTAATTTTATTATTACCATTTTGTCGATCTTTTTGAGTAACATATTTCTTGAATTGGGACGGAGACCCGTGAAACGGTGGGAATTATAAAATTTTCATGGGAATGAGAATTTTAATTACCGCCAGAATCATGGGGAAGGAATAGGTTAAATTTTAAGAGACGTGAATGAAAATAGAGAGTACCAAAGTTCCACCCCATAGTGTCTCAAAGGGCATGTTTGTTATTCCCTCTCATAATTCCAAGACATATCTGATCGAATTGAGAGAGATTAAAAGAATCTCCTTCCTTCTGTTTTGAGAGGTCCTACAAAATTGATTTTTAAACAGTTAAGTACTAGAATAGTAGTCTTAAAAAAATTTACATTTGAAAAACAAATTTGTTCAAAAAAATAGTTATTTTGCTATAAACTAAAAAAAATTAATTATAAATTTCGTCATAAATTAAAATTCATAAAAGATTTCATGGAAATCTCGATCAAGATACAATTTTAATATTTACATAAAAATATAATGTAATTTTTTTTGTGAAATGAAGGAAGTATATTAAATTAAAAATGAACTAACTACATTATCAGGGGGTGGAATTTATGACGAAATTTATAATTAATTT
>CM025784.1:41206887-41254816 GCA_014636745.2 Centella asiatica | reverse complement strand
TAAACCATACTAATATATAACAAAAGCTGCCTATTAAAATTACGTTATTTACTCTTATTATAATTATTATATTTAGGGAAGTGAAAGGAGAGAGAGGTTAAAAAATAAAGCAATAATAAGTTAGGCAACTCATTATTATTGTGTGTTTGGTGGTGTGCGAGTCGGAGTTTGCAGGGAGGGGATAATCGGATGGCTTCAAAGGCGGCGGTTTCTGCTAATCGATGGCTGAGGCCCGAGGTTTGTACGTAGTTGACAATCCAATCCTTCTTTCTCGATCTCCGTATGTTTTTGTTTTTGTTTTGAATCAAGTTTAAAAAATGAAATTATTTCAGAAAATTAATTTCAAGGAGATACTTATTAGAGTAAGAAGCAGATCCGAAGGTTAATTCTTAATTGTAGTTGTATACTACTACTACTCGATCGTATGTTGTTTGTTTAGGTTTATCCACTGTTTGCGGCCCTAGGGGTAGCCGTTGGAATTTGTGGAATGCAGTTATTTCGTAACATCACTGGCAACCCTGAAGTCAGGTGTTCTTTGCTTCTCTCTCTCCCCTTCTCTCTCTCTCGAATTTGTTGTAGTAACACTCATTAGTTTTATTACAAATTACTACAAATTGATGGATTTCTATATTTGTTTTGCAGAGTAATAATTAAAATTCTCATAAATTATTAACGGAATCATTATGTATATCGTTAAAAGTTACTCCTATTTCTAAATTTGGAGATACACTTTTCTTTAAAAAATTATTATAATTTGTTAAGATTATTTAATTTATTTGTTATATGAATTTATAAAAATATAAAATTATAAAGTTTGTAATTGTAAGTAATTTTTCATATTTGTTATTAATATTTCATTTTAAAATTATTAATGATAAAAAGATTAATTCGATTTAAAATTGTTATAGAAATTTATATACTTATTAAAATAAAACGTATCATTGGGGAGTTCTATAGCAGTATTATTATATGTGCTTCAACAACATATCTTGCAGTAAAAAAAAACGTGAGAAACGAAAATTTTTGGTGCTTGTGTTTGGTTGGATGGAGAATGGTATGAATATTACACATTATTTACTAGATTATTTATGTGTAAAATTTATTCATAGTTTCATTTTTTTTACAAGAATTTTTTTTTAACCTAACTCTTCCAAATGGAGATTATTCATTCCATAATATAGTATCATTATGTTTTACATGTTTTGTGATCTATAATATGTTATATATTATAATTATTGTTTTAACTAAAGTTTTGTTCATACACAAAAAATTGAAGTTTAATTTTATAGTCAGGTTCAGAAAAATGTATAAATGTATTTCTCATTTTGCAACAAAAAATACAAAGCAAAATGATCAGTACAAAAGAAAAAAAAAATCTAATAGTTTATTTTTGCTCCATTTCACAGAAAAGATTTTCGAAATCCTAAAACACATGCTATTGTTTTATTGTTAAAATTTCAATGTAACAAAGCTTTTACTTATTTTAAGTTGTTTATAGTTTGTATAGACTTTTGTGAAGGTTAAACAAAAGAAATTAACATCAAATTTTATATTATAGGATTCACAAAATTACGAAGTAATACAATACGCTACTTTGTTCAAAGTGTATCATAGTCGACAACATTTGCATTTCTTGCACCATTCTAACGAGGTACTGAATGTTTGATACCTAAGTGTTCTTTGGAATTAGGAGTAAATATTCGTTACACATGTTATATTCGATGACGCAGTAACTCACTGATCAGATTAAGAGAAGAGATAGGTGACCATGATAGGAGGAGAGAGAAATAAAAAATTATGACTTACAAAATTCTCTCTCCTGACTTATGCCAGTAGGATACCAATGACGTGATATCACGGTTAATTAAAGTTTTATTTTTCATTGATTAGATTATTTATAGTGCATATGTTTGTAAAATGTAAAGATTTTAAGAACTACATGTGAAATATTACCAAACCGAAACTATAGAAAGCAAGTCGAAAACGTTGATGCATTTACTTCTGGCAACTCAAAATGCAAGTTCTATTAAGGAAATACAGTAACATTTAACATCTCAACTCATATTGAGCAAGTAAAAACTAATAACTTCACATTGCAAGATCATGAGTAAATGCATATAATACTTTCTCAAACTACCGCCATACAGTTTACTAACACTATTCTGTGGCCTAAAACCTAGGGTGAACAAGGAAAAAAGATCAGCAGGAGTGCTGGAAAACCATGCTGAAGGTGAAAGGTATGCAGAACATGCCCTCAGAAAGTTTGTTCGCAATAAGTCTCCCGAGATCATGCCAGCTCTCAATAGATTCTTCTCCGACCCAAAATGAAGTTTCCATTTCGTTGACATCATGTTCTTAGATTGATGATGCTATTGATTGTGATATATATTGTAAAACCTTACAATGTGAGGCCATGTTTAGGTAATGGTGTGCAAGTTTGAATAATTTTTAAGCAAAACTGCTGCTGTATACAGTATTAATGGATATCTTGTTCATAGGTGTGGTGTTAAATATGGTTTTCTGCACTCTGTTAGTCACTATAATGGAAATGTTTGATAACTTTTAACATCTTTTGAGGCAATATTAGTTCCTCTGCTACTGACCAATTCACTTGACACGGTTTCTGAGTAGACATTCTATTACACAGTTGATTAGTTTCTTCCTTACCCTCTTCCTCCAGTTTCTGTCTGCTTTGCAATCTTACCATATGGAGTATTACAATAACATGGTGGCTATGTTTCACAAACTGTACTGAGAAGCAGAGACATGAAACTGCATCAGATAACTTTTATGCCTTCATACAAGTGTAGCCTGCAGGCCAGTCTATAATATGTAATGCTTCTGTTGAGGATGTGAGTGAATTGGCCTATAGCCAACTCATCTAAGGGGGGTTCTCAGGTATCAAGCACACAGATTGCTCATATTCTTATGTGCAGATTATTGGTTGCAGGCGTGGAAAATGCCAAACTGTTGAAACATATACGGAGTATAGGTTTTCATACCAAGCAATAATCAGAACACGGCACCACACTGCAAATGTTAACTAATATATCAGCAGGGCTTTGGACTCCCTCCATTCATAAAAATCAGTAACCTAAATGCCTAATTCAGCATTCCAGATATAATGGCTTGGGGTCCTCGGCTGTGCAGACAGCATATTGCTGTTTGGTCAGGTTTAAAGGTCGTTTAGCCTTTTACAAAGTAATAGGGCATGAGAAGAGAATTCGAGTAAAAGGGAAAACCCTTCCCTCTTTCGGGGCATTATTGTGAGCAATCTTAGTTATTTACATCCTATAAAAGAACATTTTGTATGAAGAATCCAAAATTTACTTGATGATTTATTTTGATGGAAACACAATCATTGCAAAAAATATGGAATTGATGAGGCAGAGCTAATTCCCCCTGGATGGAAACTCAGGACCAACCATATCAAGATGGTAATCATTGCAAATTGGAGGAGTATCTAACTATTTATTCATTTAAAAAAATAAACTTCAGAGTTTGGTTCATAGTTAACAACCATGTATTAAGTCAAAAGTAGAATTTGTAAAACCACCGCTAAATAACTGAAACAAAAATCCAGGTCATCAGCAATATGATCTTTGAAGGTTTAGGCAACTTTCTACATGAGCTTTTGCCATATCAGTTGGTGTATCAGTAAAATTTATCCACATCAAGCGGCAAAAAAAGAGGATTAATAGAGCAGAATTGTGTGTAGACCTGACTTGACAAATAGGTAGCTAAATGGGTTATAAATAAGTAACGGATAACCTTTTAATGAATTAAAGTGTTATCCATGAACCACTGACTAACCCATTTGCCAGGTATTGTGTGTATTGCTGTTAACAAATGAGAGAAGCATGAATCAATGGAAGCGGATTTGCATCAAGGTGATGGCTGTACTTCCTTCTTCTCGGCTACTTCAACAAACCATGACTTCCAAGCATCGGAATAATGAGCAAAAAGATCATTTAAAGCTGCACCATCAAGAAAATGCACCTTCAATCATTTAGTTGGGTAAACAGTTGTATACAATATAAATTTTTGGTTTGCATCGACTATGATTAAGTACTTATCACATGGTCCATGATGCATTAGACCAACATAGCAAGATTTAAATGCTAAGGTGATAATGAAATATTAAGATAGAAGTAATAGTACAGATATACTTCAGATCTCGAGGAAATTGTAAAAGGTTAACTGTATATATCTCCCAGGAAGCGAGCAATAAATTAGATGGTTAAGAAACTAAAGTTTGAGAGAGAATCAAGTTGGAGATCTAGTTCGTAAAAATACATAGAAATGAAAGGATCATTAGAAAGGGTCATGTTGTAGTTGATACTAAGAACTCCAACAGCTCAAGGCCAGAGGTAAGGTTTCTCAATCAAGTATGTGACCTACAAGTTTATCTAAGCTTTCGACGACCATTAATATATCAAAGAAAATGTTCGTAACTAATAATTCACACAGATTTATGACAATGAATCTCACTAGCTTTGAATGGCATTGCAGTTGTTTACTTGGCATTGGTGCAAGACTGCAAATGCTCAAAAATAAGTTTTTGAAAGGTACCTTGGTTTTGATACCGAGGGCGATAGGTAGAAGCCAGGTGCTCCCAGTCCTGCAACCGCCAATCAATTTTGTTTTCAGAAACTCTTGTGCTGGCTACACTTGCAGGAGTAAAAGGACCATATACAAAATCATTTTGCTTATTCCCCAAATGCTGCTTCATCAAGTTCTCATCATCTTCAATTTTCAGATTGTCTTGTTTGGCATGCGTTGGAACATTTACTTTCTGACTAGACCTCAAGTCCAGTAAAGGTTCTGTTTTGAACTTCTTTGGACCAGTGTTTGTGATCTCCGTTCCAAATACTCTCCTCTTGGGCTCATTTGAATTCAAAGTAGTCTCATGTGGATTTTTGGTGTTTCCCTTCACTCCCAACCACCTGAATGCTGGTTTCCCACTTTCAGGGTCACGGAGCTACAATATTCAATACACAAACAGCTAGGGCAAATGAGATGTATTTTAACGCTATGTTATTTTTTCCTTTCAGTATAGTCTAGAATCTGACCTTCTCAATTAGATTCATAGAAGCAAAGACGTTTGCAATATCATAGAGGCGCCTGACTTTAGCTGCACAATTTTCTTAAGTAAAGAATGTCAGTCCAAAGCTTAAGATTGTCTACCATTCAAAAAATAGAACAAAGGATACAGAGAGTAGGAAAGGTCATTTACTGCGCATAGATGTTGGATCATGTGCATCACCGAGCAGTACTGTTGCAGCATTATCAAGGGAGATCATCTTGGCCTGAAGGATAAGATAGTTCAAATTAGGCAACCGAAAACCCGACGTTCTTATTGAAAACCATGTTGTTGCTAACTTACATCAGAATTAATGAAAAGCCTGACAAAATTCCTAGTAAGAAGTCCCAGAGATTTCTCCTTACGGTTATCTATACAAAGAAACATTCCAGGCTGAGTAACTAGACACTGTAAAAGGTAGCAGACTTCAATATGACATGTAACTGACATGTATTAATGCAGGAATCAAGATACACACACACACACAAATGACATGTAACTGAGAAAAAGTTACCAATGAAAGCTACTGAATAAGCGGCAAGACATCTATTTTCCAGTTTAAATCAACTCACCATTTTTAGAAGATCCAGAAGGTTTTTCTTGCATGATGGTTTTTCTTGGAGGCCATTCGTGTTCCTTGCCAGTCTAAGAAAAGAATCAATATGCATAAACCTTTAATCATTAGTCTATATCATGAGATGACAATTCAAAGAATGCAAAATGCAAGTATATGCACATTCAAATTATTAAGGGTCTGTTTGGATTCACCGAAGCCATGGCATAGATTTGGTATTGAGGAGTTTAATACATATCTATTGTTTGGATAGTTGAAATAAATTTTGAATTGGATTTGAATTAGAATTCTAAATCAGCCAACACAATAAATTAAATACCACCCCAGAAGATTAGATTTCTAAAACTAAAGTTTTCTTCCATTCCCATCGGGCCACCTTCAAACACCTTAGAACACAAATAGACATTCAATCTAATTGGCATTTCTTTGGCAGCCGCTACCACCACCACCGCTCCACTCCCGCAGCCGCAGCCGCCTCCTCATACGCCAAGTATTGCCGGTGATATCTCTTGACAACATCAATTCAAATCAATCAAATCAGAACATAGTGGAACTAGCGAGAAGGAAATCAGAGAGTTCACGACGTGGCAATTATTTTCACAATTTCCCAATCTGCTTCTTACTGTATTGATTTCATCTTGTTTGTAGCTGGGCCAATTTGATGGTGTTGGTGGTTATCATCTTGGTGTACTAGCTTATATATATAGAATATTTTCTTGCCAGTGCATTGACCAATTTATTAATTTTGACCAGCATAATTAGTTTAATGGACTCATGATAACCAGTACAATTTATCTGGCAGCTTGCAAAATAGTGTATTACTTGTACCTAGACTTTTTTTTTTGTTTTGTTTTGTTTTTTTTTGGCATCCAGACCATGAAATTACGTGAAATTCTTTACTTCATACTTGACAACTAACTAAAATAATTGTCTTCATTATTTTATTAATTTTATAAATGAGAAATATCTTTCATTGAATTCAATTCAAAATGCTAACATTAATAGATTTGATATTGAAATGAAATACAATAAAAATTTAATTTGATATTCAAACATTAGTATCGCAATAATTTAGTATTAGAATTGATTGAATTATAACACTATAGTTTTAAAAATCCAATTGAATTCTAAAACTAAGTATCCAAACACACCCTAAAGAGAAATCCTAAAACCATGAAATGCATTATATAGTATAAAAATCCAAACTTAAAAGCATCAAGAACTTCAAAGATCTGAATTTTCATTCATCTTTCATGTAATCATAAGAATCTTATGATGCAATGAAAAAGAGAGAGATATGGACAATTTTTTATTTTTTATTTTAAATCCTTTAAATTTAGGGATCTTGAGTACCTGAAGCTCATGTAGAGCCTGAGGAATTGCGCTGAAACCTTTCCAGTAGTACTGATTCTTGGCTTTCCTAGCTAAGACCTGGAAACCCAAATCAATCAATAAAAACTGATGCTATCAAGGAAATCAACTTCTTAAAATCAAAGCCTTTAATACTTTATAATTAATATGACTGTAAAATTCAGTACCCCGATACTTTCGAGAATGTTGACAATATCATAAATTCGCCGTCTCTCAACTCCTGCGAGCTCAAAAAAAATAATTTAATTTTAAAAGAAAAATCAGTGCAGATACAAAGGGATATATCAGATTATATAATAAACAAACAAAAATAATTATTATAACCATAAATTCATTTGTAAGGAATAGTTAAGACCTAATTGAATAGCAGCATTGTCTAATCCAATAAATTCCACACCTTCCCGATCGTACAATTTTATGAACCTGAACCAAGAAAAGAAAGAGAACAAAATTCAGTCAATCAATTAGCTGCAACCAAATAGATCTAAGACAACCTGAACAAGATAGAGATACAGACACATATATACATTTAGAAATATATGTATAATTTGTAAATAGAAATAGAGAAAGTACTTGGAGCACAAGAGGCCGAGAGATTTATCTTTGCGGCTGTAAAAAGAAGAAGGGTTTTGGGTATCGGAACCCACAGACGACATGCCTGCTCCTGTAAGCAATAGTGGATGGATATCAACTTAGATTTTGAAGAAGAAGATGAAGAAGAAGAAGAAAAAGGTCGTTAATAAAAATGGGGGCTAGAAATAGTACTCGTATTAATAATAAAACATAGAAATAAAAAATTGGCGGGTTAAGAATTTCAAAATGAAATGGGTGGTCTGGATTTGTTGTTTATGGCGAGAATCAAACCTCGAAATTAATTACTTACTTTCAAATTAATTAGATTGGATACGCTAAATTAAGAAAGAAAAAAAATAAGAGAGAGAGAAGGGCACGGCACCGTCGGGGTGCGTAGGTAGGTCGCGGGAATTCAAATTCACAGCGCCGCGCGGTTATTATCTATTTTTTATATTCCCTCTTTTTTATTACTTGATACTAGTTTGTTAATATGGATGTTTTTATTTTATTAGGTAATATTAAGAAAATTATAACTTTTTAAATATAGCCCCTCTTTTGAAACTTATGAAGTTTTATTATTTTTTCTATATGGTTCCTCTTCCTCATAAAACGAGTTCAATTTCAAATTTATATAAATTTTAACTTGCTTTTCTTCATTTATTTATAGTTATAATCTTAATACAAAGTAGTTGGAAATTTTTGAAATAGAACTTATTATCTTGATAGAATTACTTTCCTGTCTTACAAATATTGATATATTTTGACTTTCAAAAGTTAATTTATAAATTTTTGAGATATAATATTAATATCAATAAAATTCATTTTAGAGAAACCTTATATATAGGTAAATTCTACTAATAATTAGCATTTTATTGATTTTTTAAAAACTTAATCAAACTTATATCAATTTTCAGTTAGGGAATTTTGTTAAGCGACTTGAAATTTTGGAAATCTTTCTAATTTTGAAATGCATAAGTATTATATATTTGTTCTATCAGAAAATCAATGTACGCATGCAAATAATGAAATTAATGTAGTAGTATTGGTGTGGTGTGAGTTTGAGTTTATACATTGCATTTGTATACCTAATATGTAGGAATTTGTGATGCCTAAATAGAATGTTTCAATTTTTTTGGATCACTTATGAATTACCAAACTTAAAATTTCTTGTAGATAAACGTGAGTTTATATTTTTAAATTGACCAATGCCTCAGTTAAATTAATTTTGTTGTTTCCTTTCCCCTATCTATTCATCTTAGTTGACTTTTTATTGTCAAATAATAATTTTTTAAAATAAAAATTAAAGACACGTATAATAAACTTAGAAATTATGAAATTTTATAAATTTGACTTTGATATTATATCTGATATGTGAATAGAATAAAATGAATATACAAGTAACAGTATCCAACTTATATACACTATCTCTTGGATTAGTCGTATGACTTTCCTCTTCTCGTCAGGTACCGAGTTTTTCTCTCCTCGGCAATCTCCAAGCGATAATGCAGCGTTTCGCAATGGTCTTTCCCCATTGCCGGTGAAATTTCCAACACCTCACTCTCATGGCACTAGCCTCAAACCCCACCCCCACCCCACCCCGAGGCGGATGTGTTAAGGGGCAAGGGTGTGGACAACTACCCCCTTCCCTCCTAAGTAGATGGATTAATTCTACAGTATGATTCACTTGTATAATTATGCACTCCTAATACTAACTTGTTTGACTTGAGTAGATTTTAACCACACTACTTGTGTTAAAAAAATATATACCTACTACTATTTATTAGAGTTACATCTAATTTCAAGATTATATATTTCAAATTTGATGTGAATTATAAGTGCTAATATTTTCAAATTTAATATCGTAAACTAATTTAAATTTAATTGTGGAAACAAACTTTATTTGATATCTTAACATATATACACAATATATATAAATTGAATATTAAGATTTTAAATATGTCGAAACATGATTTTGAATTGGCTCTAATATTTCTATCGAGAATTTAAAGTTTTTCAATGGTGTCCTCTTCTTCAAATTCTTAAATGCACCCCTGCCCTGTCCCCACCCCAACTACTATTTCGATCTGAGTCCATGAGCTTCCTCGCTCCTCTTTCTCCGTTGAGTTAGATAACTCGTCGGACAAGACCATGGCTTGAAATTTGAATGAAGAGGAGATTGAGAAAGCTTTAAAAAGAGAAGATTTGAATAAGTCCAGTTGAAATTTCTAATCTCTCCTCCCTGGTTAATAAATCGATTTGCTCAAAGAAAGGGATACCGTACATAAGCTGGACACGGTAGCCAGTATTTCCAGTTTACTCTTTCTAGTATATAAACATTTATTTTCCAAATTTAACGAAAAGAAAAAGACAATCAGATAAACACCGGCGGGCATGAAGCACTTGATGCTATTAAAACCTAGAACGGCGTAACGGGGTTACGAAAAGATTAGCATCAATGGCATAATCTTACATCGGAAATTCAGAAAGCCATCAATCACAAGAGATCCAATAGGGCTTAGTACGAAATTTGCCTGACAAACTTCACCAAACATATTTTAGAATTAGAAGTTCAAGAAAAGAAATCTCAATATCTGAGGTATAAAATGTAACACAAGAACTAGCTGGAAATGTTATAAAATTAGAGAGGAGATGAAAATTTATATCTTCCACTCCTAGTTCCTCGATTTGACAAACCAATACTCACATAAACCAACAAACAATAATAAGATCCAAAATAAAACCAAATAGTACTGAGAAACTAAACTACTGTTTGACAAAGCCAGAAGAGAGATGGCAACCTATTGGTCAACAGTTGTCACCTGTTGCCACTCCCCATCAACTGCTTCTTTCCACAAAGTGACATTGTTATCCCCGGCAGCCACGGCCAACAAGTTTCCAGTCAAAGACCATGATACCCTCCAAACTGGCATCTTAAAGTCATTCAAAACTTTGCCCTCCCATTGATCACCTTCCTTTGCCACAGTCCATATGACAACTGTCCCATCCTGTGAGGCGCTAGCCATTGTTGACTTCGGAAGACCCAAGTTAGGAGCCCATGCTACATCTCTCACCCAATCATTGTGCATCTGAAGGGCAGGGAAACAGTCCATCTTCCAATTTCCATTGTAAAGCTTCCACACCTTCACGGTATTATCACAGCCACCTGAAGCCAGCTTCTGAACAGGGTCCAGCATACCAGACCCAACAAGAGAACCGGGAGCCATTGAAGGGGCCCATGAAACTGAGGTTACACCAACAGGGTGTGCTTGTTCAATTCTTGTGGTGTCCCAACCACCATCAGACCTGGCAGTGAAGACTGATATATTTCCGTCAGAGGATCCACAAGCCAAGCAAAGGCCAAGTTCATGAGGTGCCCAAGCAATAGAGTTGACAGACGATTTGTGGTCACTGAAAACATGTGCCTGGGCCCACTCGTTTTGGTTACCTTCTTTCCATAGTATGACTTTACCGTCGTAGGAACAAGATGCAAGGATTGAACCAAACTTGGGATGTGCCCAAGCTGCCTGCCATACTGGACCTTGATGACCACTTAAAGTAGCAAGATGCTGTGACGTACCATTGTTACTAACACCAGTAATTTTTATGGTGCTGTCTGATGAAGCTGTTGCCACACGCTTCCCATAGTAATCCATGGCTACATCATGGATGGTGTCACTGTGACCTGTTTCAATCTTCTGTGCAGGCATCTTTCTTGCTCTTTACTTTATAAAGGCCCTCTCTATTGACCTTAAGTTGCTATACTTCCTCACCCAAACACCTATACATAAATCAACACAGATTAACTCTCATTCAGTAAATCGTTTGGCATTACAAGATTTAACTTGGAAAATGTATTGATCAACTATGATGTATCAAAACATTAAACTGATTGCAACCACAAGTTTCAATTTATATGAATAATTGTAGAATTAACACGATGTAGTTTAATGTTTAATGCTTTATGCTTTCGAATAACAAAAGCATTCAACAATGGTAGCCATGTTTAAGTAATTTTTAAAGAGACACTTCATGGCAGTCTATTTTTCTTCATCAGCATGAATCAGAAACTAGCAATTAGGTAAAATTATAATACAAACCGAATAATTAATATATAATACAAACTCAAATCTTAGATTTATTGTCAACAGTTCATATAGAACATCTAACATTTCACGGAGATGCCTAAATATGTCTAACTGTCTAAACAATTTGATGCATTTTACAATTGTAAAATAGCAAAGAACTATAACATCACAAATGTAAACTTACGATTGAAGTGTTGTAGTAGAGACACAAGAAAGAAAATAAAAATAAATATAGCATCATTAGAAAATCGAAATGAAACACTTATAGTTAGCTTGATTACATCTATTTCAACTAATGCTACTGCAAGTATTAGTTTGTATACTTTTTATATAATAACACAATTTACGTTCATAATTATTGTTTCACTTAATGGGAAAAGAGAAATAAAAATTGGCTTTTATTTCTTTATTAATGTGTCCCAAAAAAGTGCCTTCATTTTTTTTATTCTTCTTCCATTTTCTGTCTACAATATATTGAGTTGCATCAACTGCTTAATACAAAAAGATGCTGCAGGTGTGCAAGTTGAATTCTATTGACTAATGTACCACAAATGTCTGCTTGAACTCAACTAGTCAAGATCACAGGGAGACAATTTAAAGCTTATCCAAAGGCACCAGTTATCTTCTAAATGATATTAGAAGCTCATTTGATAGGGAAACAAATAAGAAAGTTTCTTATCTTAAACAAAACAATGCATAAAATGGAAGAAGCAAATTGGTTTTCAAATTTAGCTGTGTCGATTGAGCTACCAAGAGACACCAAAATGACATTCCTGGGGAAAGAGGATAAACATCATAGTTCTGTGACTGATTCTGTGTGAATAATCAAATGTGAGTATTTCCTAGCATGTGGCCGATACGAATAAATAACAGAATTACCACAGGCATAGTGATACAGTCATACTATCCAGAAAACATCAACGATCTTATTGATCTACATTGAGCATCGAGTAATTCAATAATACAATACAATAAAAACTGGAAGTTTTATGCATAAGAGAATTTGATTAACTCCTAACAGGAACCAGAAAACATCACTCAATTCTATATCTCTCATCCTCTTTACCACCAATTGCTTCAAAACTCAACTTAACTCCAAAATTAAACATCTGACACACAACAAAAGAAAGATTTCACCTTTTCCAATTATGTTTCGAAATCAAGCAATTCACCATATATGATTATCACAAACACGGGCACGCAACACACACACACACATATATATATTAAAACCAGATAAACACTTTCAACGCATAAGTCGCACATACGAGTGCTTTGCATATAAGAATCTAATATTCGTACTAAAACAATCACAGAGTTACATACATGAAATCAAGTAACGGACAAATCGAAGAGAAAATAAATAGCGTATAACATAGTCGTCGACCAAACCAACACTTTACAACTCTAATTACAGAATCTAAAGAGGTATGAGCGGTAGATCTAAGGAATTCATGTCAGATCTTAATCCTTCTATAATCGAAAGAGAAAACTAGTGATTACTACATATCAGATCGAAAACCTAGAATAGAAAAGTGAAAAATTTTACCAGTGAGATGGAGAGATCGACTACGGCGGATCGGAGCAGGAGAGCGAGTTTCGGAAAATAAAAATGGGAATGAGGAAAGAGAGAAACGCGAGCGTGTCAAAACCAATAAGAAGGGATTGTTTGGGCACCTCAGTTACTCAGACTCTTGATTGAGTTCACGCTATTATACGACGTCGCAACAATTCCTGCCAAATTTCTACTCTATTTTTGAAAAAAAATATCTGTATGGGCCAATGATAGTTGATGAACGAAATTGAAAATTTGTATAGGCCTCAAAGGATTTATCACCTAGCTACCGGGTGGCTCAACCTCGTACGATTCTTGCACAATCATATGATGTTTCTACTCCATTAGGATTATTTTCTTTCTAATAGAATTTTATGTTTTATTTATTTGAAAAATTAACAATACGATATTTGTTAACTTCTAATTATATATTTTAAAAAATAAAATATATTATGATATAGACAAGTTAGATCCCGTAACAACATTTACCGGTCAGCACTCTCAATTCAAAATAATTATAGTTTTATATTTTAAAATTTTTATATATATTATTCAATTTAAATTATTATCTATCAAAATTAAAATTAATATTTGCAAGGTTAAAATTACTATATGTAAATTTTATAACAAATCTAAAACAATTCAATAATATGTAACTATTGTTAATATAAATAATAACATTTATTTTGATATTAATCAACTATTATTTCATATATTTTAACAATATAAGACACATTCAATTTAGCAATTGAAATTTGATTTAACTAAAGTGTTAAAATTTGATAAATTTTTCGATTGATAAAATTATATATTTTACATTGTTAAATTATACAATTTTTATATTAGATTCATTCGTACGGTTAAAATTACGTAAAATAAATTGTATTTAAATTTATAAAATGCATTAATTAAAAAAAATGTAATGGAGAGGAGTCGAGTGGGTCAAGGCCAGTTCCTTAAACCTGAACAATAACTAATTACAATAATTTTATCTCGGTCATAAGAAAGTTGAGTTGAAGTTTCCTTTTTATTTTTTTAGTATTTTTTGCAAACGATCTCGATTAATTTGTATTCGATTTTGGTTAAAATTTATTGGGTTTAAGAGCAATCTCATCGGTTACTTTAAAAGTTCAATCATATGTAGTTTTAAAGTCTGGCGAAGAGAAAAATTGAAGAAAAAAAAGATCCACCAGTTACTGTATTTTAAACTCAAAATTGGGTGTATGAACAGTAGCTCTCAAACTATAATGCTTTAATGTTCATAGCACATCAAATAGATAATACTTTTTTATTCTACACAAAATCTATCTTCCACACTTTTTTGTAATTTTCAGCAATAGTTGTTGAATTGAAGTAGGATTTTTGTGCTAATTAATTAGTTTGTTGATTTGAATAGGTTATTCCTCTATATTTTGTAAAGTATTTAATTTTCTATAAGAGATAATATTGAAATTCTAATTATTTATAGTTATAAAATTATTTAAAATAATTGTCAATAAAATAAAATTTATTATCTGTTGTTTCTACAATATTATTACACAAGAACGAAAATTGCATACGCGCTTGTTGTCTAACTGATGAAAATAGTATAGATAATGAAAAATAAAAAGTTTGAAATATAGTTATTTTATTGCAATATAAATTAAAATAGAAAAATTAGTGTAGATTTAATAAATAGAGAATATATAAAACTAAAAAAAAATACACGAACTTTATGATAGAAATTTATAGATACTAAAAATACACTAACTTTATGAATGTATTTGGGAAAAACAAAATAAAAGAAGCATCGGTACAAATAAGCGTAGACTTCACCTTTATGTTTTGAGAGTATTAAGTTTTATGGTTGTCAATTTGGAACCATAATTTATAATTATCACAATAAATTTTTTAAAATACGAATAACATACGTTAACTACTTTAAAAGTCTCCTTTTCATTTCAAATTTTATTTATCTCAAACAGGGGCTAAAAAGAATAAATTTTTTTCTATCGTTCCATAAAAATAATAACATTTTATTTTGTTTATACTAGATTATAAAATTTTAAAATTCAAATTATGATAAGAATATAATAATATTTTCACATAATAAAAAGTTTATTTTGTTAAATTTTTACTATATTTTATAATATTAATTATTTTACGATAAAAATCAATTAAATTCAAATAAAATTTTAATCATAAATTTTTACAAAAATTTTGAATAACTTTTTAAGATGTTTTTTTTTTCAAAGAACCAAGGGAGTATCATTTTGGAAACTGATAGAAATTTATAGAGATACTAAAAATGCACGAACTTTATGATATTTGGGGGAAAAAAAACAAAAAAGAATCATCGGTACAAATAAGCGGAGACTTGACCTTTATGATTTAGATTTACAGTGTCTAAATATTACACCAGATCGCCATTTCAGGCGATGGGTCTCACCTTACATAAATTCAGCCTTCTTCTTCTTACACTTAATAAATAAATCTCATCATTTCAACGATCTGAAGAATCTAATCCTCACTCTCCCCTTCACTTTTGTTACCACTCTCTCGTCCTCCCTTCACGGCGCCACCGTATCGCCGCCGTTAAAACCATGCCCTTCTCCTCCTACATCGGCGGAGGCCGCCGCGGAGGAGGGTGGGCCCACTCCGTCCTCCCCTCCTTCTCAAACCCTAGTAGTAAATCCTTGAAACACCTTCATCGCAAGTCCCGCCGGCGAACGGCCGTCAGAGATTTCCTCATCGCCAACTTCTTCGCCGTCGGTCTCTCTGTCTCGCTTCTCCTATTCATCTTCGTAATCTACCGGTACGGTATTCCCAGACCCATTTCTTCCCACTTCGTTTCTCACAATTCCCGAGGTGTTTTCAGGCCCCGGAAACCTTTCATCCGGAAATCCGTCGACCGCGACGTTGTTTCGGCCGCCGTCGATATGACCACCAAGGATTTGTACGACAAGATCGAGTTCGCGGATGTGGATGGTGGGCCCTGGAAACAAGGTTGGAGAGTCGCATACAATGGCAACGAGTGGGATTCGGAGAAATTGAAGGTCTTTGTGGTCCCACATTCACATAATGATCCCGGCTGGAAGCTCACCGTCGAGGAGTACTATGATCGACAGTCCCGACATATTCTTGATACAATTGTTGACACGCTTTCCAAGGTCTTTATATAACATATTCAACGGCATGAGCTAGTTTTAGCTGGAGTTAATGCTTCACTTATCTTAAATGCTTACTTACTAACTGTTCTTTTCTATGATTTGGTTAGTTAGCAATTGTTCTTAAGTTATTTTTGCGATTAATATGGATTTGGAATTTAATGTGTAGGATATTTTGCCTGTGATTATAATGGGTTTTTGCTTATGAATTTGGAATTTAATTAGGATGTTCGCCGCAAGTTTATCTGGGAAGAGATGTCATATTTGGAAAGATGGTGGAGAGATGCTACAGATGAAAAGAGAGAAGCTTTCACCAAATTAGTGCATAATGGGCAGTTAGAAATTGTTGGAGGTGGTTGGGTGATGAATGATGAGGTATCTCATATCCATATTTGATTTGTGAAATAATTCTTTGTAGAGTAATTTTTTATACGTTTGCTAAGTTCTTTTAGTTTTAGTATCTTTCTTTATAAGCTAAGATGCCTGATCCAGAAACTATTGGTCAGTAGTTATTATTAGTGTGAAGTATCCGTATAAATGAGTATATGACACTGTATCCATGATAATGGAGAATAATTTTCTAAGGATCAACTCAGTTGAAAGTAAGAAGATCAGGAGAATGATAAAATAGCTGAAGGTAAAATTTCATCTAGAGAAGGCTGAGGCAGCTATCTTACTGAATGAGCTACATGTTGAGTGTAGCGTGTGGGTTTCACCTACCCATTGAATTTGATAGAGTGCAAAGCAACTGATATGACATTAGCATGCACAATTGAATTGAAATGTTTATATCATAAACATCTTTTCCAAACTCATCTGTGGGTTGTTCTATATACATTTGACAATCTGGTATTTTTGTGATATGATAAGAGGGTGAATGAATTGTTTAGTATCAAATTGTTACTAGAGGTAAATGTTTACTGTATAACCAGCACTGTAACCCTGATACCACTTTATGTCGCACATTGTATCCTTTTCATTTAACGAGTCTCAAAAGTTTTCATATCATGTATATCTTGTACTGCATAGTGCAGGGATTATATCATATATGCACCAACTGGACTGATATTGTTACTCCTCTGAGCATGGTTATATTTACATTCACTTGTTACTGTAGGCTTAACCATATGCATGTTTCTGTTTTTGCAGGCGAATTCACATTATTTTGCCATCATTGAGCAGGTAATATCAAGGTCTTTGAATGCTTATTACTTCGGCATTTAATTGGGATGAACAAAAGTTTAATTAGTCTCAATATAATCAATATTTAATGTTCTGCCACGTATAATGATATAGGCTTTGATCAGCAGGTTATTTCTTAGTACCCTGCAAAAGGCAAATAAGTTGGTATTTATGTTCTTTTGTGATTTAGTTTCTCAAAACATCTCAATCACATTCTTTCTGCTATCAAATGCATTCAATAGGTACAACTGTTATTTTATTCTAAGATGTTGAGGATAGCTACATAGTTCTCTATAGTCAGCTTTAAGGGTATATGGTGCTGCATGTTCTGTTCAGGTGCTATGTCATGTTAAGGCTCTTGTCAGGATTTTTCAGATTGGGTATTAAGCCATTATTTAGCATGATTATAACTATGGTTGCTACGGAAGTATTGAGCAGGACTACGTCTGATATTTTTGTTTATTCAAACTACTTCTTTCATATATCTGGCCATCTCTGTACTTTTAACTTTTCATCAATGCATCTCAAAAACTTCAACTGTCATATAAGATATTCATATCTGCTTCTTCGATTGGATGTTTTTATTTGATTTTCATCTCTATTAATTAAAAGCTTTTTTCCATAGAAAAACTGCAAGGCGGTTATGATGTTTTTTATGTCATCATTAAATAAAGAAAATATAAATAAAAAAGAAAAAAACTGCTATGATGGGAAGAAAAGAAAAACTGGCATACATGTGTTTCTGCAATCTTCCTACAGTTACAAGTTACAACCCACACTTTTACATTTTAAAAAAAATCTCCGTTCTCCACCAACATCAACCTCCAGAACTTTCCGTGCTTTTGGGAACCTCCAATGATATAGGTTGTAGATCAAATTCAAGATAGTCACTTACCTTTTCTTCACTATTGAATTTTGTATTGTTTGCATTAAAAAAATTGCACACAAACAAGTGTGTGCCCGTTACGCTAGTGATAATTAAGAATTAGAAACCTCATTTCTCTTCATACTTGCTTGATGATTTTGAACTGAGTTTCTCTACGTTCTTATATGAGTTCTCATGGTTTGTTCTTAGATAATGGAGGGCAATATGTGGTTGAATGACACCATTGGAGTTGTTCCTAAAAATTCTTGGGCAATAGATCCTTTTGGTTATTCATCAACCATGGCATATCTTCTTCGTCGTATGGGTTTCGAGAACATGCTTATTCAAAGAACTCATTATGAGCTGAAGAAAGAGCTAGCTTTACACAAGAACTTGGAGTATGTTTGGAGACAAAGTTGGGATGCTGAGGAGACCACCGATATTTTTGTCCACATGATGCCGTTCTATTCTTATGATATTCCACATACTTGTGGACCAGAACCAGCCATTTGTTGTCAGTTTGACTTCGCTCGAATGCATGCCTTTGTATATGAGCTCTGCCCTTGGGGACAAAGTCCGGTAGAGACCAACCAAGACAATGTGAAAGATAGAGCTCTGATACTTTTGGATCAGTATAGAAAGAAATCAACTTTATACCGAACAAATACACTTCTTATTCCTCTTGGAGACGATTTCCGGTATGTTACCATTGATGAAGCAGAAGCTCAGTTTAGGAATTATGAAATGATATTTAATTATATTAATTCCAATCCAAGTTTGAATGCTGAGGTGAAATTCGGGACACTAGACAATTATTTCCGTACACTTCGTGAGGAGACTGATAGAATAAATTATTCACGTTCTGGTGAGGTTGGATCTAGTCAAATTGGAGGTTTTCCTTCATTGTCAGGTGACTTCTTTACTTATGCTGATCGGCAGCAAGATTACTGGAGTGGTTATTATGTCTCCAGGCCCTTCTTCAAGGCTGTTGATCGTGTACTGGAGCAAACACTGCGTGCCTCTGAAATGATGATGGCCTTTTTGTTAGGATACTGCCAGAGAATACAGTGTGAAAAGTTCCCTACTGGTTTCTCCTACAAGTTGACTGCTGCAAGGAGAAACTTGGCTCTCTTTCAGCATCACGATGGGGTGACTGGTACAGCCAAGGATCATGTTGTCGAAGATTATGGTGTTCGGATGCATACTTCTCTGCAAGACCTACAGATTTTTATGTCTAAAGCTATCGAAGTACTTCTTGGAATTCGCGTAGAGAAAAATGATCAGTATCCATCTCAGTTTGAGCCGGCAACAATGAGATCCAAGTACGATGTCCAACCAGTTCATAAAGCAATTAGTGCCCATGAAGGAACTGTGCAGTCAGTGGTCCTTTTTAATCCACGAGAGCAGACAAGCTATGAGGTTGTGATGGTTACTGTTGAGCGGCCGGATGTAACCGTCTTAGATTCAAACTGGACATGTGTGAAAAGCCAAATTTCTCCTGAACTGCAGCATGGTAATGGCAATATCTTTACCGGGAAGCATAGGGTCCATTGGAAAGCTTCTGTTCCTGCAATGGGACTGCAAACATATTATATTGCTAATGGCTTTGTTGGATGTGAGAAGGCCATTCCTGCTAGATTAAAAGTTTCCGCATCTGATCATTTACACTGCCTTAATCCATACCCTTGCTTGGAAATAGAAGGTAACACAATTGAAATTAAGAACAGCCAGCAGACACTCATCTTTGATGTCAATCTTGGTGTGTTGCAAAAAGTAAGCTATGAAGATGGTACTCAAATTGTTGTCGGTGAGGAACTAGGTATGTACACTAGTTCAGAGAGCGGAGCTTACCTATTCAAGCCAAATGGTGATGCAAAGCTTATTAATCAAGATGGTGGGAAATTGGTTATCCTTGAAGGCCCTCTGATGCAGGAAGTTTACTCTTACCCGAAAACAGAATGGGAAAAATCCCCAGTCTCCCACAGCACTCGTATTTATAACGGTGACGATACCATACAGCAATTTCTCATTGAGAAGGAATATCATGTGGAGCTTGTTGGATATAAGTTCAATGACAGAGAACTGATCGTTAGATACAAGACAGATATTGATAACAAGAGGATTTTCTATACTGATTTGAATGGCTTTCAGATGAGCAGGAGAGAAACCTACGATAAGATTCCTCTGCAAGGAAATTACTATCCGATGCCTGCTCTTGCATTTATGCAGGGTTCTAATGGTCGGCGCTTTTCTGTTCATACACGTCAGTCACTGGGTGTGGCAAGTCTTGAATCTGGATGGTTAGAAATCATGCTTGACCGTCGATTGACAAGAGATGATGGTCGTGGGCTTGGGCAAGGGGTGATGGATAATCGTCCTATGAATGTCGTGTTCCATATTCTTCTTGAATCCAACATTTCTGCAACAAATCCTGCTTCAGATCCTCATCCTTTAAGCCCTTCTCTTCTCTCTCATCGTGTTGGTTCCCACTTAAATTATCCACTACATGCATTCATTGCCAAGAGACCCCAGGAAGTATCTGTCCAGCCACCACCAAGATCCTTCTCTCCTTTAGCAGCACCTTTGCCATGTGACTTACATATTGTAAGCTTCAAGATTCCACAGCCTCTAAAATATTCTCAGCAGCTTCTTGATGAGCCAAGATATGTGCTGATGTTCCAAAGACAACATTGGGATTCCTCATATTGTCGAACAGGCAGATCACGTTGTACGAGAGTAGCTGATAACCCTCCTAACCTGTTTAACATGTTCAAGGATCTTGCTGTTTTGAATGTAAAGCCTACATCTCTAAACCTTCTGCATGAAGACTCAGAGATGCTCGGATACAGTGGTCAATCAGAAGATATTGCACAAGAAGGGCATGTCGTTATTGCCCCAATGGAGATTCAGGCTTATAAATTAGATTTACGGCCCCATCAGTGAGATACCTGCAAACTCTTATCTTTCATGTTTTACTTGCAGTCTGGTCTTGCATACCAGAGAAGACACTACCTAGCATCTGCGAATGTCGTATTGTAATTTTTGATCAACTTGAGAGTGTACATGGTGGGTGCAAGACCAGGCAATTTTTTGCTGTAGAATTTAATCAGGATGGACAAAGCAATACGAGGTATGGAGCTGCTGCTATTGCAATATGCAAAAGATGTTGTAGAATGATGTAGCACCTCCTTCAGAATTACAGTATAGTCATTGTATTGTTAGTGAATAGAAAATAATAGCCATGATGATTAAAGATTCGCTTTAGGCAATGGCCATCAATTATATATAGGTACTGGCTAATTTTACTATGGCCGTTGATTTGTAGCATCTATTAATATGGTCGTGATTTTATCAGGCAATTGCTTGCATTTCAAAGTATTCATGATGTAGAAATTTGCAATGTTTTCTTTTCAGAATTGGGCTAGATTTGATTTTTAGTTGGCTTGAACTTGATTGTTGTGATTGGATTGCATGTTGTTCGCTTTCATATGTTTATAAATTTTATAAAACCCCTTTTCGGATATGTTTTATGTCGAGACCATTTCTATCTTTTCAGTCTATGAAACTCTCTTAACATACGTGAGAAGAAGTATCTAAAAGTATTATCCACATATTACTCCCTCGGTTTATATGTAGATGTTTTTTAAAAAAAAACATGCATATTAAATAGTGTTTTATGTCTACTTGATCAAAAAAGTTATAAAAATATGAAATGGTTATTCTAACATTTATTGGGAACAATGAAAAACAGAGTTATAAAAATTTGATACGATCATTCTAACATTTATTGGGAACAATGAAAAAGAAACAGCTTAGTACTCCTTCCGATGTGATTTTTTTAATGGTTTTTTTAGAGTTTGACTTTCCTTTTTTACTTTTACTATCTTTTCTTATATTTTAAGAGAAATTATTTTTTCTCTATTATCTCTTTCGTATTTTCCAAAATTTAGTAGGAGTGCAGTATAATTTTTTATTTATTTATAGAAATGTGAACCTCTCTTCTTTCCATGCAAATTATATAAAGACAATTTTGGAATAATACTAATAAATTTAATGTTATTATGTTTATTAAGCATTGATCTTAATTAGTGTGATTTGAGGTAAAAAAAAGTTATTAATAAAAAATGGAGAGAGTATTTAGAAAAAGGATAATATAAAAAATTTGATCATTAATACTTTATTGAAATTTATAAATGACATGTAAAAATAAAATCATTTTCATTTAAAAAAAAAAAGGTAAATATGAATGGATGGACCATCCATACCCGTAGTCATCACGAATTTGTGTCATCATTTTTTAAACTCTTCTCAACTATAAAAATGGTTTAGTTCATTAAAGAAAAAGGAATACATTTAGAAATACTACTATGTATTAAGATCCTTGAACACATAAATTTAGCCTGTTTAATATGTTCAAGGTTCTTGCTGTTGTAAAAAAGGAGTATTAAGAAATATTTACCGTAGTAAGCACAAGTGTTAAAGTATATTCTTGATATCAAACTTTGTTAAATTTAAATATAAATTTGATATCAAACTATTTAATTTTGATTATTGATAAACTTTGTTCGATATAATTACGGATACAAACTTTATAATCTTGAAATAATTAAAAAAAAAGTAAAAAAATAAAATAAAATAAAATAAAATAAATAAATAAATAAATAAATAAATAAATATATATATATATAATAAAATTTATCTAAATATCTTCAGGTGGTTGACGACCCGTTTTTAGTCCCGACTAGCTTATAGTATGAAGATGAAAAGAAACAGTATCAACTTTGTGTTTAGTAGCCAACTGCCAATTGAAAGTTCGTAGCAGAAGATTAAATATAAGCACGTTATCCAATAAAACGTAGTGATATAGAGAACACACCTATACTGCAGAATAGATGCGGAGACCGGACCTTCCAAAAAAATAATAATATTTAAACTTTTAATAAATATTTATTTTATATGTGTAACTAAGAATTAGATGTGTAAATAATAAATTTTTTTATAAAATTTGTAGAAATTTTCAACTACAAATACAATTAAAAAATTGTAATAACAAATTTTAGAAAAATATAGTATTATGATGAAGAACATTATGTAAATGATGCTATTTTTGTAGAATAAATTTTATTTTTAAATGTTATATTTTTATTTTATTTTAGGGATGGAGATAGTAATAACATAGACCATCTCCGCGGAGGTACTGCTAAAATGAAATATTTTCACCCATGTACAATATTTTAAGTACTTTACTTTATGAAATGAGAATTTTTAACTAAAAACTATTTTGAATAAAGATTAATATAATGAAGAAATTAAAATTTAAAATATTTAATATGTATTAAACTTCATCTAATATTCGTAATAGCAACTCACTCGTTCTTTGGGACAGAGAAGTATCTTCTATAACAACAGAAAATTTTATAAACGGTTTTGGATAAAAAAAATTAATTTATAGTCCTTATAAATGATTCCATAATTATTCTAATATAAATGTTTTGTCATAAAGTAATATATATATATATAATTTTGGTGTCAACAGAATACAATAAAGTTGTTATAAAATTAAACGACAAAAATCTTTATTTAGAAATTAGAGATTAAGGGATTAACGACCACGTAGCTTTTTGTCCGAACAGACTTATTAATTAAAAACAACAATCTTTTGGTTTTAAATTAGGTTCCTAACTCCTCTCGACAAGAATCCTCCTTCTTATCTGAAAATTTACTTTCCAACAAAATATGAATGAGTTTATTATGCGTCTTTCAATATGAATTTTTTTATCGAAGTTATCAAATACTATTGACGTCACCAATAAAATTTCAACGTCACTACGACAAAGTTGTTATTAGATATATTTGTGCATTAATAGAATCGACAAAATCGTTATAAAATAATACGGCAAGAATATTGTTCTTGAAATTAACGACTTAACGTGCGTGTAACTGAATTTTTGTTTTCAAATCAAGTTCCTAATAACACTTGATAAGAATGCTCATTCTTTTGCCTTCTTTCTTGTCTGAAATTCTGATTTTCAATAAAATTTGAATAAATTCGTTATACGTTTTCAATATGTACTTTCTATGTAAGTAATTTATGATTTACAAGATACTATTGATTTACTTTATCTTTACGTCGACAGAATACGACAAGGTCGTTATAAAAATATACGACAATAATATTTGTTTTTGAAATTAATGGCTTAACGAGCGCGTAGTTTTTTGTTTGAACAGACTTATTTATAAAAGAATGGCAAGAATCTTTATTTTCAAATAAAGTTCATAATAACGCTCGACAAGAATGCTCGAATCTTTTGCCTTCTTTCTTGTCTGAAATTTACTTTCCGACAAAATCTGAATAAGTTTGTTATATATTTTCAGTATATAGTTTTTATCGAAATTATCAGATACTAATGATGTCAAGAATAAAATTTCAAAATCAATAGAAAACTGAAAAAAAGGTCTTGTACTTATTTTTTCTATTCATGTTATGTAAGTTAGGTTTAGTCAATGAGGGTTTAAAATATTAAAATATGCTATTTTTTAAATAAATTAACTAATAGTAGTGTAATTGCACTTCATTAATGATCTCTAATACACATTTCTTCCCATTAATTTGTTTACATATAATTTGTCATTAATATTTATAAAAATATTCATGAAATTATTTGTGTGTACTGCCAAAACATCTAATTATGTTTTTCTTTTCAAACCGATAAGGGTATTGTTTTTATTCATAGAGGTCTTGGTTGGTTTGAAGAATTGGTACATCAGGTGAAAGGTTTTTTTTTTTTTTTTTTGAAAAACTAAAATTAAAAATAAATAAAAAAACAGAGAGAGAAGAAAAAGAGAGAAAATGTGATGGTGGAAGAAAAGAAAACGTGAGGGCGTTCGCAGAATTCGAGCTCTGATCTTAACCTTATACGAGATGTTGCATTTGCCAACTCAACCTACGTATACATTACATCACTATCTGCACCTTTAACTCCTTGAAAAGAATAAAATAAACAATTTTTCTTACAGCATGGTTATTCAATTTAGGATAAAACAGAAAATATTATAATACCACAGAAAATATTACAAACTTGTGTTTTTTAAATAAATTTTCCTAAAACCAAAGAAAACTTCGAATAGATGAGAATTATTTACCTCACTCCCAATATTGTACGTAGTATCTTGCTGTCTTAACTACTTAAAAGTATTGTTGATTTTATTACATATTAAGTAGTACAGATAGTTGCTTTGTCAAGAATTAGGATAGAAAAGTACTATATTTGCAATTCAATTCGCTCTTTTATTTCTTTAAAAAATGAACAACATAAGAAAATAATAGCCATCATTTTTTTTCACTTCTTGCCAAAATAAAACTTAGTAACAGGGTGTTCTGGAAATATGAAGTTTTGAGATAAATAAATTATACCAAAGAGTAACTTTAAGATGAAATCTACTCATGCTTTACTGCTTTAGTATGCACAAAAGTTTTTTTTTTCGAAGTGTAAGTTTGATTATTAAGATTTAAAATTTTTGGTTCTTTTTGAAGTAATCTGTAAAACACAAATCGGATGTTTTAACCCGATTTTTTATTTTATTTTGCCTTTTTTTTAGTGCGAGTTTTAAGGATGAATTTTTTCTTTAAATTTTTACTATGCTCTTTCTTTTACTCTTTATAATATAGGTATAGGTTACAATATCTCATGAAAATAAGAGCTTAAAAACAACATTTCTAGGTAGAAGAAAACTAATTCACATTTCTACCATGAAAGTCATTTTCTAAGGTAATCGATCGAAGATCCAGACTACACGTATAATCAATCTTTCTTTAAATAAGGAAAATTTCGATGACTAAACCCAAAATTCAAAAATATATACACATACCTCATGCAATTATGGTAATTTATAATTAAATATCACGCACTTATGGCCATTTATAAGTTATACAGAGTATATTTTTGGCAAAGACAATAGAGATTATATTGTTGAAAATTTCCACGATCCGAAAGGCTGGAATTATAAAAAATATTACACAACTCAAAATATTACAAACTGCTAGTTTACTACATCAAATATTTAATATCAAACCATTTCTCTACCATAAAATTAGTTAATATACTCGTAAACAATGAAGGATATTGTATATTTCATGTTAGCAGACACCATTTAATTATTTAAAGTACCAAAATGAATTCGAATCTCGGACGATATGCATGGAATGAAGAAGATTAAAACTAAATGAGGACATTACGAATCCTTCCAATCGAGTCTTAATAGAACCTAACAGAAATAGCAAATTGATGAACCAATCGATATCAACGATAAATTAAATGTTTGTGTAGTTCACATGTATAATTCATCATGTAAGAAAGTAAATTACAAACACTTTGCTTCTACGATTTTCTGCATTTGGATAACTACGTCACTATATAAGGATCTGATAAACTTTGTTTAAATCAAGCTGTATTATACAACTTTATGTAAACTTACACATATTAGTACAGAAGCGAGGAGATTGATGCCAAAAATCCAGCTTCATGGCTACGCTGACTCTATACTTCATCCGCTCTACGCTACGCTAGCAGCACCTGTATCTATCTGTCTTTTGCTAGAATGATAAATCAACAATGCAGCCTCAGCCACCACCCCATCTTCACTTAGATAAGTCAATTGCTTGGTTATCAGCTAATTGTGTTCAATTTTCAAAAAAGAATAGGCTAATGTAACACCTATGAACACTTGAGCATGTTGATTTCTAGGCAAGGGTAAAAATCTTTCATCGATTCTTGACACATTCCACCTGTACGGTCACATCCTTGACCCCAGCATCATGCAACAAGTCCGATACCTGTGCCTTGGCAGAAGACTTGTTCGTCTCTGCTGAAACATGAAGATGCAGGGTCCCCACAACATCATTGTTTGTGAAACTCCAAACATGCAAGTTTTGGATGCCACGCACTCCCTTCATCTTTATAAAATTACCTACAGCATCTCTAAGATCATGCTCATGAGCTCTAGGAACTCTTTGCAACAAAATTTCAGCAGAGTTTCTGAGTAGTGGTATTACGGAAGATACAATCAACACAGAAATAAATATTGAGCAGACAGGGTCAGCAGCAAGCCATCCTTTGTACCTTATGAGGACAGTTGATATAACTACCCCGACACTTCCCAAGGTGTCAGCCAGGACGTGTAAGAAGATGCCCTCCATGTTGTGATCAATGTGGTGATGATGGTGCTGCTTTTGTGTTGTCACCTTATCTGGTTGTGTGCTTTTGAGACCAAGATACTTAGAATTGGCCAATGTATGATCCTGGAATGAGTCACTAACAGAGAGACTGCCATCGGCTATGGTGTCAGCACTATGATGATCATCATCATGATGCTCATGTTGGTGATGTTGATGACTATGAGGCTCGTGCTGGTGGTGGTGGTGAGGCTGATGATGATGATGATGATCAGGATTCTCATGTTGGTGTTCATGGCTGTTGTGATCATGACCACAACATTGGGAGCTTTTGTGGCCTCCGGCATTGTGGCTATGGTGGCAGTCATCCTTATGCATGTGATTATCACCACACTTGGCATCATGCCCTGATTTCTCATTGTTGCCATGGATTACAGTGATACAATCTTGGTGTATGTGAAGGCTCTGATCATTTCCAATATGATCATGTGAATGCTGATGGTGGGAGTGGGAGTGGGAGTGGGAGTGGGAGTGGGAACATGATCCAGATCCACCATGAGCATGATGATGCTCCTCGTGGAAAAAGATCAATCCCACCACATTCACAAGAAGACCTCCAATAGAAACTGTCAACAAACTACTGGTTGAAATCTCTTGAGGGTCCAAAATCCTCTCAAACGATTCTACCACAATTAAGGCACCAACCAGAACTAGAAAAACAGCATTCACATATCCCGAGAGAACCTCAAACCTTCCACGTCCATAATTGAATTGACTATTAGCTGGGAGACGCGAAATATATGAAGCATACAACCCAATGGCTAGTGCAGCGCAATCAAAGAGCATATGACATGCATCTGATATCAACCCAAGACTATTACTCATAAACCCAACAACAAACTCCACAACCATGTAAGCAGTGTTGATCAAAAGAAAAAGCGCAATCTTGCGAGACTTTCTCTCACTCAATATATGGCGGATGGGCTTGAGAATGGAGGCTGAAAACGAACCAGAGGACTCTAAACCTAATTCAAGGTTATTCAAATAAACAGGATCTAATTCCTTGACGGCAACTCCAAGTAACAAACCGCAAATCAACAATCCAAAAAGAGATAGCTCAGGAAAGTAGAACAATTCTAAAATGAGGGTACATATAAATGTCACAAAAAATTCTCTCCTAAAATCTTTGGAACTCGCTAGCTTCTCATCAGTAAAATTTTCACTTAAAAGCACCCCAAAAACCACCGTATTTGCCAAAGGCCAACCTAGATTTCCAAGTGAAAAGCTATCACCCTCAATTTCAAACACAAACATACTAATAACAGCAGGAAAGAAAAGCACAACTGTTGTGAAAAACAATGAAACCAATCGAACCTGTTTTCGACCCAATTCCCTCACACTCCCCCAATTCATAGAAACTCTTTCATAGCATCCCAAAAATCCAGATAGAAAAGGTAACAACATAGGCCAAATTCTAACACAATTCTCTTTCAGCTTAAGAGAAAATCCAAATTTAGCAGTATTCACTAATGATAAAGGAAAACACTCAATTCTATCCCAACTAATAGACAATAAAAACAATCCGGTAATCAAAGCCACGAACCCACGAACCTTAGAGGATCCAATCCCAATTGGACCCGCGAAGCTGCGATTTTTGCTGTCCGCGACAAATCTGGCGGCGACATTGCCGGAAAATTCGGCGAGGATCAGAGCCGCGGTTCCACAATACCGGAGAGCTTGGAATCGGAGGAGGAAGATGACGGCAAGAAGTAACGATTTGGTGAGAAGAAGGCGGTGCTGGGACGCATTAATCGAGGCAAGAGGGAAAATGGGTTGGGTCTGATTCTGAAAAGGGGTAGTTGAGAAGAAGGAGAAGGAGAGAGAGAGGAGGAAAGAGAGGAGGGAGACGAGGAAGGAAAAGGGGAAGATGGAGAAAGAGGAAGGAGAAGAACGGATAAAAGGGAGGAGAGAGTAGAGTGAGCGAAGAGAGAAAAGGAGGAGGAAAAGGAAGGAAAGTGAGGTGCGTTTGGAGGATGATGATTTGGAAGACAAGGAAGAAGAGAGGCGGTGTTTGGAGGGAGTCGGGGTTGGGGTGGAGGGAGGATATAGTGGGTAAGGTGGTCTTGGAGTGGTAGTGGTGGCGGTGAAGGTGGGAGTGGTGGCGCGTGGGGTGAGTAAGATGCGGTTGGGACGGTAGTGATGATGGTGGTGATCGGCCATTGATTATTGTTTTGTCGGGGGATTTGAGGGAAAGAAAAAGTCGGAGTAGAAACGGGGCTGTGGGCTTGAGAGGGTGAAGAAGGGATTCGCTCGATCTTAAACAATTCCCGGTTAGCCGGTCTAGAAAGAAGACCAAGACCTGGCAATAACTCCTTTACTTTGTGGAATACGGATGAAAGTGGAACGGCACGAGGTGGTAGGAGGTTGGAATGAATGCCGTAGGAATGAATCAATTTTTTTAAATTATATTCTTTTATTTAATTAAATATAAAATAAAGGGTGAAATGAAATCTTTCATATATTATGTGAACAAAATTATGTTTTAAAATATACACTTATATTAATATATATTTTATATCATTTAATCTTTTTTAAAGTAAACAAGAGAGTTAAATTATTCTCATTCCACCCTCTAATCTAAAAAGTAAATGAGCCATAATTGTTGTTCGCTTCTTGACAACAAGTTGATAAAGCTCAAAAAATATCTTCGATAACTATTACTCACTTATGAGATTATAGATACACTTTCTTTAATGTACAATCACTTATAATTTTAAAATTTTATTTGTAATATATATTTATAAAAATATGAAAACATAAAAATTTGTATTTAAGAGTATTTTTTATATATTTTATAATATTTCACTTTAAAATTTTTCAAAATAAAAAATTTCACATACCAATTTTGAATTATAGAATTTCGAGAATTTATTTTGTATGAACTAAAATATATGTTTAATTTTGAAACAAATAAAATATATCATTGTATGTCTAATCTTCTTTTGACTACTATGATATTCTTATAAGCAGTTTTAAATTTTATGTAAAATTTACTTAATCACATGAGTTATGAACTAACTCTTGTATATTGTCCAAAATCTTGACTATATTTGATAACAATTTAATAGACTGAATAATTATTTAACTGAATGAATAAATTATTGAATTTATTGGATTTAAATTTTATTTGGGCTGAATGTTGCTAAAAAAATGTTAAGCGAATCAGCTATATTTATATGCTGAATCGGTCAGCACATGTATGGAAAAATCCATCAACGACTCCTCGTGCTTATCTACGGATGGTTTCAAATAGTAGGAAGGTTGGTTCTAAACATTGAGAATCAGAGGAAAACTTCGTACAATAGATAATAAATATTTTTAATATTTAAGAAAGGTTCTATTAACTACGATGATTATTATGAATATATACGAAGTGATTTCAAGTTTTACATGTTACTGTCATTATGAATGTATACATGTTACTGTCATTATGAATGTATACTAGTGTGTGAAAATTAAACGGTGATTTCCTTTGTAACAAATAATAATAATGGTCTATCCGTTTTAAAATTAAAAATAAATATTCTTTTTTTATTATTCTAAAATTGAAGTATATTTTTATATTAAGTTATAAAAGACTATAAAATTTCTTAAATATCACTATTTCACTACTATAACTAATTTAACCATTTAGTGATCCCTCCATAAGTATCATTACTTTTACTTCAAATAACATTATAATAAAAATATATTTGAAATATAAAATTTATCATTTTAAAAATGTATCTTTAATTTTAAAACGAAAGTAGTTATAATTTTTCATTTCCACCCTCCACTGACACTTTTGGCTAAGGCTCTAAATGAATGGTACTGAATAAATAAGTATGCTGAATGAAATAGTTATTGAACTCAAATTTGAATAGAACAAATATACCGTTTGATAATATAAAAATATGAATCATTTGAATGATATAATTTTTCATTTATACCCTTCTAGACATAACTGAACTGTTTTAGATTATAATTTAAGTACGATTCATATCTAAACATATCATAATATAAAAATTGTGACACTCATTCGTTGAAAATAGAAAGAATCACTTATAAATTATTTCTATCATCCTTATAAAAGTTTGCGGTTCGAATTTAATACTCTATGTTATAAAAGAATAGCCACATTTGTAAATTTAATATAATAAATTTGATATAAAATAGATATATTTTGATTGTCGATGATTTATATCATAAAATACATAAAAATTCTAACAAAGTACATGAACCTTTGGTTAAAATCACACTATAATTATAATTTTAGAATTCTGCCACATAAATAAAGTAAATGAAATATTGACACTTTTTTTCTGAATGAATGAATATAAATGCAATTGATTTTGATCATAAGTTGACCAATTTTACAAACTATATAACTTATAAAAAATACTAGATAACAAACAATTTCTTAACAAAATAAAATTTTGTTCCATGATACAATTTAAATTTCAAGAATATTATAATATAATATAAATAAAATGAAATATTAATGATGAAAACAAAGTGAGTATTACTTATTATACTATTATACTCACTCTGTTTTAAAAAGAGATTTATATTTAAAAATGAATTTTACTCTAAAAAAAGTGACATTTGTATAATCTTTTCATAATCAAGTTATAATTTCAAAATTTTGTCATTTTGCAATAAATTTATCTCTTCATCAATTGAATATTAATAATAAATTTTACAAGAAAAATTTGTTATTTATATATGTAAATTTAGATAAAAAATTTAATATTAATAGTCGTTAGAAACATGAATGTAACTGTTTTCGAACAACGGTGAGAATAATTAAGATAAAGAATATCCAAAGAAACTATTAATATGAAGCACCATCGTATTAAATAAACAATTCTCCTTCCTCATTTGCAGCTTGTTATTTGATACAAATTTTAGTAGAAGCCAGATCAGCAGAAAATTAATTATCATCTCGAAATGAAGGACGTCGCTAGCTGTAGGAGTGGGGGGAGACCATTTACGTAATATATGTTCAACTTATTCATTCAATAACATTTTTTAGCTGATTCGGTCAGCTATTTTCTAATTGATTAAGTTATTAAAATTTTAAAAAATTAACTCAAACATACTCAATAGCTTAATCATTCAATTAAGCTATTATTCAGCTCACTAAGATATTATCAAACATACCCAAATTGTTCAAGGCGACTGAGAGAGTATCTACGTTGTATTTAGGTTTCGTTTGTTTCAAGAGAATTATTTTTCAAAAATATTTTTTAAAAAAATTATTTTTCGGTGTTTGATGGATAATATGAAAATAATATTAAAAATTTGTTCTTTTATGTTGTTGCTATTATTATATTATTATAATGATAGATGGTGATGATCATTTTAATATAATTATATGTATCCTTATGTTCTACAATTATTATATTATTATATATGTGATTTTATTTATTTATAATAAAAATTAAATTTGTTATTATTTTTTATTATTATTAATGTTATGAGATAATACATTACTTATTAATTATCATGATTAAATTTAAAACTACTATTTCCTATAATTACTATTTATCTCATTAGCATGTTATTATATTTTGCCATTACTACTGTTATTGTTTTTATTACTTTATTATGTATATAAAACACTTATTAGGAATAATTATTTTATTTTATTTTTTATATTAAATAATTATTTATTATTATATAAACATTTTTTTATTTAATAGTAATTTATATTATTTAATGTTATTATGTGATTTTATATCATAATTACTATTATGTTATTATTATTAAATATATATAGAGAGATAAACAACTTCACCAATTTCTCCGGAAAATATTTTCTCTTTTTAAACTCTGTAAGTTATTTTTCGGAGAAGTTTAAGAAAATACAAAGGAGGCGAAAAATGTTTTTCTTTCTTTTCATTTTTTGTAGACGTCACAAACAACGGAAAATATTTTTTGAAAAATATTTTCTCTTAACAAACAACAGAAAATATGGAAAACGTTTTTCAGGAAATCATTTTTCGTGAAACAAACGGAACCTTAGTTGATTGGGACGGGCTATAATGAATTTTGTATTATACTTCGTCCATATGCTCCATAAAAAATCAGATTTATATGAATATTAATATTATATATTTGATCGATAATTATATGTTTAAATAAAAAGAAAATTTGCATGAAGAAGATTATAATATCAAAATAAAAAAATATAACGTTATAATAGAAAAAACTATATAAGTGTAACTTTTTTTTGTTTAATAAGTTTTATTTTATAATATAATTATTTTTGTAGAACAGAACAAGTATATATGTTTTTCACAAACCAAAAAATTGAGGTGTACAATGACATGCTCATCTGAAAAATTCGAAAAATTAATTGAGTGGGTGGAGGGTGTGTTGGTGGTGGGGGGTTGGGGGGGGGGGGGGCGTGGGGATGGTTTTGCATGGAAATGTCAGTTATTGCAATATCTGTCATCGAGCATATATCAGCATTATGAAACAATTGTTTATGTTGAGCAAATGGTTATCTGGTGGGTCTCAAATTTCCCATATCTCTTGCTCAACATCGGTGACTGCTTTATTAACGGTCCCCATAGTCTCCACTACTAGGCTAATGTGGAAATTGATGCGTCTTACGAAATACCATACTCCTTAGCCCTCATGTATTATTAATTCATCCTTTTTTTTTTGTGTGTGTGGCTGAATTGTTATTGATCATGTCTATTCACCTCCACAGCGCTATAGGACTCAGGTTCACCCTATGTTCTTATGTATACCATACATGGTTGATGAAATTTTATTCTAATCGTTAACATTTTAATTCTTAATTTTTCAGTTAAAGATTTGATTTTCAAGGTTAGAAATGGTTTGAAATTTTATCTTCGAATAGTTGGGCTTGTTTATATTCGAGTGTAGATTTTTTTTAATTATTATTTTCTTATAATGCGAAGTGTTATCGATATATCATACTTCCATCGTTCTGTCTTTTTGATGTCTTATCCATTTTTAACATTATCTTTATTGATAATTTTGATATTCTAATTTATTCAAATTATTCTTCCGAAATACTAAGTATTGTCTCCTTTCCAAAACATGGCATTTAACTTTTTTCACCTAAAATTATGTGAAATTTAGTACATATATATTAAGCATTTTATGTAATTGTAATTTTTATATCATATTAATATTCATTTAAAATATTTTTGATTTTCAATTTTTATTTTAAAAAATAAAATATTTAACATATTATTAAGTTTCATATAAAAATACATGCAAAAAGTCAATCGTCGTGCATTTAAATGAATGAAGTATATTTTACGACATTACTGACTTCCGTACCTTCTACTTTCTTATTATTTTTACGCATTTCAAATTAATTTATTTTTCATCATTCATCTTAACAGGCAACATAAATATTTTAATTAAATCTCTACTTTATCTGTATAAAATAAAGTAAAGAATTATGAATAATTTAGAACGGACAATATGATTGATATGTCGAGTATACAACATATAATTTATTCATAATAATATTCCTCAAATATGAAACTTTGAGAAAGGAAAAAAATTCGTGTTTGAATTAATGTTATAAAAGACGTTAGATAGGAGTAGGTGGTAAGTAAAATGTCTAGTGTTTAGACGAGTATTATATAAAATTAAGTGAAAATTAGGTGAATTAACCGCTACTTAGACGAGAGACTAGTCCAACTATGCAAAAAAATTTTAGAATAGTGATTTGAACACTTTAACGCAGCCTCAGCCGTCTCTCCTGCCTTAACCAATAAGAGAAGTTTATGCTACCAACTTTTTGCAGCATTAAAGCCATTACAACCACAAGGGATATCTTTCTCCCTTATCATTTCTCCATAAATAAAAATCACATACAATAATACATTTTCTTCATAATTTAAGATAGAAAGAAGAATGTATACAACACTTCTAAAGTGTACATAATTTAATAATTTATTTATGATTGTTGTGATGAAGAATAATAAGGCAGGTTTGTTTCTGCTTACAGATTTTAAATTTCAACAATATAATTTATTTTTTTCATTTTGAACTAATTGGCTTAATTCATTTTTTTACGGAATTTTACATATAATTTAACACATGTTAAATATTTTATTTTATTAAATAAAAAGAATGAAAAAAATAAAATTTATTTTAAATATCTAATATATAGTAAATTTAACATAAAAGTGTATGCTACTACAATAATTAAGTCACTTAATTTGAGACAAAAATTTAAAATATCTCAAATTTAAGTTGAAATAAATCAACTTATATTACCTTATAAGTCAAAGCTCCCATACTAGTTCCACGTCTTTAAAAGAAAAAAATTAATAAGGAAGTTAAAAATCATCGGAGTCCTTCTCTTTCTCAAGCTCAGTAACTTTCCTAATATTCTGCTATTTTAAAATTAGAAGATAAGTTTTACTTTGTTAAAATTGAAGTTATGGCAATTTAATATTTGACTTAATTTTCTTTTCTTTTTGTTGCTAAATTTTAACTTAATTTTCGATACGAACTTAATATAGACTTGTAACGGTCATCTTAGATGATAAATACTGTCTATACAAAACTAATATTTGATTTGATGTGCTGTGCTGTGCTGTGCTTTATACCTGTAAGGCTGTAACGGTCATGTTAGATGATTAAAAAACGTTTACACGTACAAAGCTTCACTCTTATGCAATATAATTCATATTATCTCTCGTAATTGTACTGCTTCATTATCAAATGAAATTTTTATGTGTAACAGAAAAGATGAGAGGTTTATTCCACAATTCAGACACTAAATATTTGCTTACATATATACAATCGTTTGTTTTAATTTAAAATTATAAAATTTTAGATTTTGATAATATAAATTATATTATCAGAATCTACAATTTCATAATTTTAAGTTAAAACAAACATGTACATGCTCTCATAAATATAGCGAACACTGCTGCATCTCCGAATATGGGCAAAACAAGTCCTGAAGGCATTTTTTATATTACCGTCCTTGAAAAAGATGACTTTAAATATAATTTGTACATGTTTTAAAAAAGATATTTTAAAGAAGTAAGATTATCAATATATCATTTATAATGCATACATATAATAATTTTAAAAATACCATAATTGTACTTATTGTTTTTCTCAATAAGAAAATATATCCACTTATAAAATTAAAATAATCAACTTATACTTTATTAATGTATTTAAGCCAATTTTTTTTGAAACAAAAATTATTAAGTTATTTTTTTCCGAACAGGAGTATTAGTGTAATTGAGAAATTTTAATGATTTACTGTCTTATTTTGTGCACATATTTTGGGTCCCTAGTTTATTTTAGAGATAGCATAGGAGAAGATTCATGCAAGTACCCAGACTAGATAGTGGCTAATAAATTCATAACCACGAGAAAATGGCATTTTCTTTTATGGAATTGATATTTTTGTATATAATTTTTATATGGAATCTCATACTTATATCGTCTTTAGTACAGATGTTATAATTATTTTATTTACAAAATATGGACTTAATGAGTGAAAATTTCTAAATTACTTGTACAAATAGTACTTCTAATTTTTATTCTCTGTAGTTATCTTTGAGTATATTTATGCTACAATAGTAAATCTTAAGGTTTTGATTGTAGCATGGATTTTGTAAAGTTCAAGCAATTGAATTTTAATTTGTTAGAATTTTCACATAATTTATAATAGTAACCTTTACATGAATCAAAATCTAGAATTGATGTACAAAAGTTTGGAATACTTATTTTCATACGTTGTTTTCATTTTTTTGAGTATGAAATACTTATAGGTGTATTAAACTAATATGTGGAAAAAAAACAAAAAACAGTGTGGAAATAATAATTTCAAAATTTTAAATTTGAAATGTTCATAAATGTTAACAAAAATGAAAATAAGCTGTAACGTTTTTATAGGAACAATTGGAGTATTATTAATTGAATTAGTTAGTGGCGGTGCCCATGGCTTATGCGACAAAAACTATTGACGTCGTTATAGCAGTACGGTCACTGTGTACGCGCACTTGTGTCTGTTTTGGTGTTCCTTGCCATCGTCTCAACTAAAAATAGGAAAATGCTTGTGCATATTATTATTTTTAAATAAATCTATTTTCACATTTATATTCACATTTATTTTCACGAATGATTATAACTTTTTTTATTCTGTTAGTACGGCTCACTAAGAATTGTTACTTCTCAAATAAGAGTTTTAAATATATTCAAATAAAATGATATAATTCACAAGTGTTCGTGAAAATGAATGTGAATTTCATTGTCTACGCATATATGTGGATTTTGTTTAGTGTGATTAGCGTGTATATTCAAAATCATTTGTTTATTAGTGATAGACCTTACTTAAAATTATCCAAGTGCGACCGTATATTTTCTCAATAAAAAATATTCAAAATATAAGTACACCCAAGTTTTGATTTATCTGCAAAGCTTAGTTCATGTCTAGATTTAATAAGACAATTCAAATATCAAGCAGAAAGGAAGAAATTATTATGTGAAATTATGAAAAAAATCCTATTTATTTAAATTAAGATACTCATAAAATTCTTCAAATATGTTATCTGCGCATATTCAAATCTTATTATCCTATAACGATAATGGTATAATGGAAAACCTTACAAAAATTATGCCCCGGATTGAATTTCATTACTATGCTGCTAAGGAGTTCCAAGGGGGTTGATGTTAATTTCCAAAATTAAGTTCTAATTTGTTGAAAAAAATATTCAAATTAAACTTAATTTTGATTGTAATTTCATAAATCGTGTAGAAAAAAGAATTGGGACCTAATAATGATGCAACCGACAATGTATTTAGATACGATATATGTAGAGGTGCTGGTAATGATTGTTTTTGAATCTTCTTGCGGTCGCAGTAGTGTGATCTGAATCACTCGACATAAGTATGCAATGCTAAGAGGAGCAGTTTCTATGAATTTAATCATCTTCTTTATATTTAGATAATTTTAATAAAAAATAATAAAAAAATGAATTGTATCAATATTTATATTATAAAGTTAATTTGGTGTTGTAAACAATATATCATTAAATTTATGTTATTACTATTTACATTTATAAAAATTACAATATTATTTTATAATCATATTTTTTACTAAATATAATATATATATATATATATATATATATATATATGTGGAAAAACAAGAAATAAACTCCAACCTATTTTTTGAAAATAGGTTGTAATATGTACTTTCTACTTATATATTGTAATGTTTTTTACGAAATCCAACTGTACGGATGGATATAGCATTCGAAAATTTAAAAATGTACAAATTTTCATGATTTACAGTAGTTTTTAGAACTATATAATATTATACAAAATTTTACTCACGAAAAGTAGTTGTTTTAATCTATATAAATAGATTTTTCAAAAACATAATAAAATATAAGAAAAATTGTTACAGTCCAAAATTAAAAAATATGTTGTGGCCTATTTCAGATAATATCTGTATAATATATATATATATATTATTTGAATTAAAATATTATATTATTTTAATATAAAACAAGACTTGACAACGTTTCTTTTGTCTTTTGTTGCCTAATTTGCAACGGCGATTTCGCAACGACACGTACTACAAAATTTTTTTTGTTGTCTAAAGTATTGGGTACAGAAAAATTGCTCATTTTGCAACGAAAATTTTGTGTTGCCAAATAACCATGGTTTTTGTAGTGTATATAATAGAAAGCATTCAACGGGACTGAAACATAAAATTAAAACTGATACGATAACAATATCAATTACATAATTGAGAAAATTTAAAATTGTGATCTAAACAACCTCTAATATGTGTGAAAAATTAAGATTTTATAAAGAAAAAAGGAAGAAAGAAAAAAAGGAAGAAGAAGATATAAATAAAATTAAAGAGCAGTTTGGCGTGATTGGCAGAAATGAAAAACATGCAAGGTACCCCATAAAAGTAAATTTGTGGCACCCCATAAAAGTAATAGTAACGTATGATATTCTGTTGCATGTCGACATATTTTACGTCTTGTTTCAACCTCCTGACGACAGGTCCAACTAAAACTCCGGGAACACCCCTTTAATCTTTCTTTTTCTATATATATATATATATGTGTATATATATATATATATATATATATATATATATATATATCATCTTTTAAATTCATATCTATCAAATTAAAGTAGTTTTAGTGATTGTCCGGTGTCCCATAAATTCCACATAAATCCACAAAAAATTTGGTTCAACATACTTTAAAAACCTAACCCTTTATATATCCCACTATCAATCTTCAGCTAGCACCAACAAATTTAGTAAAAAGACTCGCATTATGCATGTCTTCCTTTATCGGAAGTGACTGCTGTTTTGAGACAATAACATAAAAATAAAACACCCACTCAGCAAATTTAATGCAATCTCCACATGGTAGTTTTGATGTTTTATTTCGTTTCTTATTCTTCTCTTCCTCCTCTTCTTCAATTTAATTAGAGCTATTTTTATCGCAATATCATGGTCGGAGTAGAGCGGAAAAAGGGCCTTAACAAGCCATGTATTCTTCTCATAGGTAATCACAATAATCTAGTCTAACTTTTTTTTTAATTATTTTCATAAATATGGTTGTGATTATTTGTGAGTCAAACCTTATTTGTTTTGACTCAAATTTAAAAATTTTAAATTTTGATCGTGTAAATTACATTATCATATTTAAGTCACTCTATTCTTAGTATGAACTAAAGAGTAATATTAATTTTGTGATACATGTACAAAAATCAATAATATAGTGATAGCTGGAATGGAGAGGTTTGCATTCAAAGGAGTGGCATCGAACTTGGTGACATATTTGACGGATGTTGTGAAGATGAGCAACTCATCCGCCGCCCGGACGGTGAATAGTTGGTGCGGATTCACGTCGATGCTGCCGCTCTTGGTGGCGCCGTTGGTGGACTCTCATTGGGATCGTTATGCCACCATTTTAGCTTCTTCTTCCATCTATGCTTTGGTAAGTTCATTTCTCAATTTTTTTTTCTCTTTTTGTTTAATTATAATGTGGTCTTTTTTCGATCCGTTTAATATGGATAAACTTTATTTACGGAAATCAAACTTCCTAATTATCACTCGAATTAATAGGTGTTGATTCCCAATCTGGTTGATTATATATTTATAATGTACTATATATATTTTTACCGAACTTGAGTGCATAAAATTCCGAATAGAAAAACATTATATATCAATATGTATGTCATATACATAAAACATTATATAAATATAAATCTATATAAAAATATATATTTGTAAAAATATCAATTCCCTTTGTAAATTATTATTTAACATAATCTCAAAAAGGAATCATATGTGTATGGAGGATAACTTTACATTATTAACAAGGTGGTGCACAAGTCATCCCGCACTTAAACAACTTTAATTTTCGATTGAATGTGAAGTTGATATACTATCAGAAACCATTTATCTCTACTTACATTGAGACCGAGTACTCGGAAGTCTTTAAAATGAAGTTTATTCAATAATTTTAAGTATATTTGCGGTTATTCCTAAGTATATTCTACACAGTAGCAAGGTCGGTGTTGTAAAAATCAAGCTAGATGAGCGCCAAGACAGAGGCGAGGATCAATCTTTGAAATATGGACTAGGCGCTAAAAAATCTGTTTAATGATAGCTAACTTAATATTTTATTTTCGTGTGGAGTTGTGGGTTATGAATTTAGAAAATAAAAAATATTTTCTTCCCTGCTGAGATATCTCAATTCAATAGTATTGTGCCTTGTAATTGAGAGATATGTGATATCTCCTTATCTATTTATTATATATGTTTATATTTTAATCATGATTGTTGTTATTTATTTTATATTGTTATTGAAATTTAGATGAGATTATATTAAGAATATAATATAGCTGATTAGGAAAATCACCTAAAAATTCGTTTAAATCTCAATTACTAGGTTTAGTTAGGTGCTCAAAACTATTCAAACCACAAAAATTCACGTTTCGTTTTTTGTAACATTGAGTAAGATCACACCCACAATCAAAAAAAGAAAAAAAAATTATATATTATTTCTTTCAATTCATAATAATTGATACGTAAATTTAGGAAATATTTTTTATGTATTAAATATTTTATTCATATTAATTCTTATATCAAATATTTTTTATTATTAATTTTTTAAAAATTAAATAAAATATTTAACATATAAAAGATATTATCTAAAATTACGTGAAAGTAATTGTTATTTTGAAAATGATGGAGTAGATGAAAACTTCAAATTTTCTGTTTTTTTTTTCCATCTTCGTTACTGAATCTATCGATAAGTCAACAAATAAATGAAACCAAACGATGGAAATGCGTGCTCGAACACAAAAGTTGGTGGTGACAAACTCAGATTATACTCGTCTCTCAAATATTACACCCAGCATTTTAAAATCAAAGATATATATATCTTTTTATTATTTCAAAATTAGAGACATATTTTTATTTTTAAGTTATAAAAAGTAATTGAGTTTCTTAAATAATATTTTACTATTTCACTATTTTAATTAATTCTACTATATTCACCAATTGATGGTTTCAACCACAACACTCACTGCTATTAAACAATATGATAATAAAAATATATTTAAAACATAAAAATTATTTTTAAAAACCGTTATTTTAGAAATGTATCTCTAATTTTGAAACCGAATAAGTATTTATATTTTGTTACTTTTATTACGAGAAAACAGCGTCTATGTTAGTTCCGCCAAAAAGAAAAAAAAAATTTAAGCAATTTTCATCGTATTTTGAGTATTACTTTTAACCAAATATTTTATGATGTAACGTTGATTAGTGATATTAGGCCTTTCCCAGCTGGTTTCTTAACAAATTTTATATTTTATCTACACCAAAGTTTACAATATATAATACAGCATAAAAAATAATAGTATTTTGATTTTTATTATTTATATTTATTAATTATTTAATTGATAGATAATATGTTATTATACATTAACATATATTATATAATAATATATTATATTTGTAATACACACACACACACACACACATATATATTATAATGCTATATTTTTAAAATTTGTTCTTACAATTTTTCTTATCTATTTGTATGTTTATAATAAATTTTATAAAAAATACTTATTATTTAAATATATAATTATGGATTAAACATGTAATATTAATACCCGTAAAAATTTCAAATATAACTCTTACGCCGGAAGGGAGCAAGAGAGTATTATTGTTCTTCTTTTATGTATGCGGTATCTCTCAATTTTTAAAAAATTAGGGGCTTTTGGCACTGACATCAACTGCATTGGAATGGCCATGGGCTTCAACAACAAAGAAGAGCTCTTCAGTGTCCCTTTTCTTTTCCCTCTACATGATTTCATTAGGCCAAGGAGGGTACAATCCATCTTTACAAGCCTTTGGAGCAGATCAACTAGAAATGGAAGATGATTTGCCGAGCACGAAAAACGATGTCGACGACGACAACTCTGAGAAGAAGAGTTTGTTCTTTCAATGGTGGTACTTTGGTGTATGTAGTGGTAGCCTTATGGGAATTTCACTCATGGCTTATATACAAGACACATTGGGATGGAGTGTGGGATTTGCCATTCCTACCATTTCAATGGTAACATCCATCCTCCTTTTCTCTTGTGGGACTCGATTTTATACTTACAAGCAAGCCAAGACTGTGGATATCAAGTTTGTTACAAACATTTTTCGAAGTTTCAAAACAAGTGTATCAAAAATGATCCGAATGAGCAAGGGCGAAATTACCTTGTCCAAGAACAACTCCGATGAGATCGAGCTAGTGTAAGTTCAATTTATCAGATTTTTGAAGGACATCTTATTATTTTTGAACATATATATATATATATATATATACATATATATATATATGGTGTCCTAATTTTCGCTCTCTCCCTCTAGTGTTGACATGTGCCTGAAATTGAATTTTGTGATGCAAATAATTAAAAAAGGGTAACTTGTCAGTTAAAAAATAAATGAGACAGCTGATGAGACATTGTTTGGGACAACAAAAACAGATTTGCTTGAATTGGGATCAATAATATCCACTTGGATATAGCTTTATGAAGTTTATGTTATTGTATAGTTTAAAATGAGAAATTATTTTTAATATTGAATTGCTTAAAAAAGAAACTTGATTTACAATTTTGATAGGATGGGAATCTTTCTTTTGGTCGTCTCAAGGATATCTGTTCTAAGTAATGGGACTGATTTCAGATTGTTTGTATAGGGTTCAAGAAAAACCAATATGTGAACAAGATGAAGATGACAATGAGAGCATGGTCGAGGGCCCAAAGAACTGCAATTATATGTTGGAAATTGCTAAAGTAGTAATAAGACTGCTGCCCATTTGGACAATGCTTCTAATGTTTGCAGTAATTTTCCAGCAGCCCCCAACATTTTTCACTAAGCAAGGCATGGCCATGAGGAGGAACATTGGGAGTCACTTCAAGATCCCACCAGCGACACTCCAGAGCGCAATCACTGTCTCAATCATTCTCCTGATGCCTCTATACGATGCATTCTTCATCCCGTTTGCTCGGTTCGTCACGCGAAACGAGAAAGGTGTCAGTGTGATGCAGAGGATGGGAATTGGAATGTTCCTGTCGGTCATAGCCATGATACTAGCTGCCATTGTAGAGACAAAAAGGCTAGAAATTTGTCGAAAGATGGTAGTTTCGGACCCGAAATGCGAGGCACTGGCATTAAGCATATTTTGGTTACTACCCCAGTACATTCTGTTGGGAATTTCAGACATTTTCACAGTAGTTGGGATGCAAGAATTCTTTTACTCTGAAGTGCCCGTAAGTATGAGAACAATGGGGATAGCTCTGTACACAAGTGTTTTTGGGGTAGGAAGCTTTTTAAGTGCTTTTCTAATATCTTTGGTTGAGTATTTCACCAGTTCAAGTGGAGGAAAGCAGGGTTGGTTGTCTGATGACATGAGGGAGGCAAGATTAGACAAATATTACTGGCTTCTAGCTCTCTCTAGTGCCTTGAGCTTGATGATGTTTGTACTACTTTGTAGGTTTTTTAAGAGCAGGACATGATTTGATTAATTAGATATGTGAACAAAATGTGTATATTTTAAGTTTTAGCCTTAGTAATGAATGTTTTTTGGAAAATAATTTCGTAGGAAAATATTTTTCGAAGAAAAAATGTTTTCTAAAGATGTTTAATTGTTAATTTCAAAAATGAATAAAACATGCAATTATGAAGGTGGGAGTGGGGCTGGGGCGGCGGCTGAGGTTGGGGTGGCGGTAGCGACAATGATGCTCGGATAATATTCGAAAGATATTTTCTTTTTTTAGTTAAGTAATTCATTTTTTTTCAAAAATACTTAAAAAAATATAAAGGGTGGGGAATTTTTTTTTTCTAATTTTAAAATTTTCATTATATAACAAATATTAAAAAATATTTTTCGAGAAAACATTTTTTATTTCCAAACAACAGAGAATAAAAGTAAACGTTTTGCGAAAGAATTTTTCTTTATATCAAACGGGATCTTAATTATTAACATTGTTGTGTTAATGAGGTGATTCGTTATAATGTCCACTAACAAATACTATCAAATATGGTCTGCTTGCAAGAACACGTGACTTTTGGCGTGTACACATTGAATTAACAATTTGTTGGTTAAGCCTTATGTATACAAATAAGTGGCAATTTATTTGGACAAAATTTTTTTTGAATTATCTCTACTTCTTATTCATGAAATACAATTACATATAAAAAAATTTACTTTTTTCTACATCATATCCCGTAAAAATCATAACAAATTATAATATTCTTTAACAATTACTTTTGAATCAAATTCATTTTGTCTACGATTCAATTCCCCAATCCAAAGTGATATCTATCTACTTTTCCAATATTTTTCAATATATTATATATAAAAAAGATCGACCCAGTGCATTCCATATCTCACTCTTTTTGGGTTGCCATTCCACTTTATAAGAGTTGTATGGTGTTAGTAACCCAAAACAAAAAAAAAGAGCTGTACGCTGTTAATGTCAGCAATTCATAGAAGGCTTCTAGCTTGGTAACGAATTACAAGATTTAAAGTATTTTGCTCATATATGCTTGTCTGCTGGATTTTTTGGTACGTTAAATGCTATGGAGTATTTTATATGATACAATTATTAATAAATATTTTTTGTTTAATTATCCGATATCTAATATGAAAATTTATTAAATTTAAATCAAGTCGAATTCAATGCTAATAAAAATAAGAGTTCACTAAGGTGCAATATTTTCATCTATAGTTTCAGGGGGCCTACTAGGGATGACAATTTTCGACACGACACAATAAATCGATACGAATACGACACGATTTAAGAGGGTTTCAGTTTGTTTATATGGGGTTTGGGTCATAAACAAGTCAACCCGTGTAAGACACAACTAAAATAACCGGTTGACGGGTCAACTCGTCAAAATTCATTTAACCCGATTATCAAAATAAGAATATTTAAATATTTTATTAAAGTAATTGTGTTATATTTTTATTGTTTCTTTTAAATTAACTAATTAAGTATACATTATAAATTTGAATTAGACTAAATATCATCAATTAGTTATTGATTAGTATATATAAATTTGTGAATCATATTCACTAAGTATATATTGACTTAGTAAGTCATATATATTTTTAACATTTTTATTTACCATTCTAAAAATTCTAAACTCATCTTATAACATTAGTTATTGGTTAATATATATGAAGTGATAATTTTTTCTATATATACATTAAGTTAATATATATATCAAACATAGAAGATGAGTCTAGACTGTAATTAAGACTAACTTATATAATTTTTAATGAATAATAACATACTAATATAATAATAACTAATAATTATATATATAACTTATAAATAATATAAATTATTAAATTATTTTTATTGATATTATTTTATATAGATTAACTTACAAAATAATATTTATAACAAACAAAAAAGTAATGTGGTGGAAGATTTAATTTGTACTAAAGATTAGTTGAATGAAAATGAAGGTACTAACTTTTCTTTAATTTATTGTTAGAGATAAAATAATGATGATGATGATTATGTAATAAATTGTGCAACTGTAAATACTTGAGGTATTTTATAAACCTTAAGATCAGCACAAGTTTTGCATCCACTGATGATAAGTTTATTCATCAGTGGATAGTTAATAACTTCACAAGACAAGTCAGAAAACAGGAACATTCAAAGGACTTGACAAAGTGAAGGAGAATGTCTGATGCTACTTGTAAGCAAACGAAGTATTCCGCACATCAGAAGTTCTAAATCAAAGTTACGTTGATTAAGTATCATCAGGGGAACCCATCAGGGGGAACCTGTCAAGGGAACCTGTCAGGGGAACCTGTCAGGGTATGACGAGGGCAGACCAATCCGTCAGTGAAACACTTCGGGACATATCAGTGTCAGGCAAACCCATCAGGGTAACCTGTCAGGGAGAATGACCAACATGACATCAGTCGAAGCCATTAGTGTATGCCATAAGCTATAACCATCAGGGTCAAGAAGCACTGAGTATAACTCAAGTGAAGGACGAAGCCCTAATCCAGTCAATAACCATCAGGGGATCCAGAAGCACTGATCAAAGTCCGTCAGGGCTAGCAGTCAGTGGATCGTTGTGACAGCATACATCCGTCATCAGTTCATACACGGAAATCAACGTAACGTGTTACAGAAGCAAGAAATATTAACTGGAAAGATATTTCTTGAAGTTTGTTAATGGTCCAATGAGAACTCTCACGCATTAAATGCACACAGATCAGGGGAAGAAAAGCAGCAAGAAAGTTTGTAGCAGTCTGACACATAAAGTTTAGATGTGACATTCTTGCGGCTAAGTTGAGAAGAGAAGCACGTCACAAGAACGTGATTTCAACCCACTGATTAATATATAAGCAACGGAGCTCTCATTACACAAATAACGATTGATTGAATCCATCCAACAGATCAAACAAACACTGAAGCACAAAACACTAGAGAGAAGCTTTGCAATAGATCTTGAGAGAGATATTTCAAAGAATATTAGAAGCTAGTGAGTGTGAGAAGCTGTGAACTTTATTCACAAAATTTGTAGCTGTAAATCACATTTGTGATTATACAGATTTCCAGAAAAACCTCGAGTTATAATATAACTATTTTAACTTGAATCTGTGTGTTCATTCCATATAGTTTTTCTAGTTGTTCGACTATTTTCAATAAGCCATATAAAGTTTTTAAGTGCAAAAAGTTTCAGGTG
>CM025784.1:41074526-41189277 GCA_014636745.2 Centella asiatica | reverse complement strand
ATTCAACCCCCCTTCTACAAGTTCTAGGCCATCTTACTGGGAAAACAGCCTTTGATAAGGAATTAAACATATTTCTATCTAATTCCTCTCAAAAGGGATTAGATATTGAAAATAGTCCTCAACCAGGGACACAGTTGAGTGAGGCACATACAATAACCATAGACACTGATGAACCTACCATCAGGGTCTCTAAGAGCCACTTGCAGATAGCTGACACAGTGAGGGCACACACTTCTTTTGATGAATCACCTCCTCATTCAGTGATTCAGCCAACACTCCCATCTACACCACTTCCTTCTTTCTCTGTTCCTCAAATTTCTTCAGATATAATGACACAAACTTTAAGTGTCATACAATCAGATTCTCCACATTCTCATTTCGTGGAGGAGCCAACACTCTCTGACACAGTGTTTGAAAGTCACCACACTAAAATGACTGACTCATTTTTAATTGATATAAATACTAGTGATCAGGCAGGGGACATAAATACCACTGTACATACTACTGCAATAACACTTTATGTACCCCCAATTGTATATACATCCTATACAGAAACATATACTTCTCCAATTGTACATACACATTCTTTTTCCAATCCTTCTCCTATCACAACTGTTGAACCAGAAACTGTAAATACTTCACTTGAACTGGTCACAGTTGATGATTTCCAAGCCCATAGGAGCCCCTCTAGGACAATTTTGAGTGAGAATGAGAAAATACTTAGTGCAGAGAGGCAAAGTCAATCCCTTGAGAGGACTTTGGCAAAAGGAGAGGAAGAGAGTACTGCCTTAGTAGGCAATGAAAAAGGAGAGGATATGAGTACTACCTTAGAAGGTACAGAAAAAGGAGAGAATGAGAGAGATAAGGATGAGATCCTTGTAAATAAAGAACAGAGAGAAAATAATGATACTGCAAATATTACTTCCACTTCTGAAAGTGATGAAGCTGATGCTCCACAAGATGATTTTTCCCAGTTCATCGGAGTTGATTTGTATTTTCAGCAGAATCAGATGGCGGATACTGTACAGTTATTAAAGCAGGAGTTAGCAAGAACCACTGATCCAATCTTGATCAAAGTGTTAAAATCACAGATCATGATTGGTCAGTCCATAGACATAGAAAACAAAAATTTGTATACACACTTTTCTTCAAAGTTTCAAAATGTACAGACAGTTGTGGATTCCCTAGTCACCAGCCAGACTCTACTCCGAATGAAGAAGCAGGCTGACATTGTTGACCGCAAGCTTGCAGATCTCACTTCACAACTGACCAGCATGACAACTCTGCAACAATCCATGGCTGGCACTCTGCAACAAATTCTTCAAGTCACATCCCTACACCCAACTCCTACTGATGATGCTACCAAAAAGGGGGAGAAATCAACCCAGCATGCGTCAGGGGATGTTGCTGGACAGTCAAGCAAACCGTCAGGGGATGTGACTACTCCTGTTCCTGCTCCACAAACCAAGAACAAAGGCAAGGGTATTCTGATTGAGGATTCAAAGAAGAAATCTCACACTCAATCAGGGCCTAAGCTGCTTGGAGACGCCATGAAGACAGCCCACTTTCCACAACCTGTTGAAGCTGTAATTGATGGGAAAGTGGAGCTGGTCTATCCCCAGGACAAAAAGCTCGTGGAAGCTGATGCACTCTTTGCACAACAACTACAAGAAGAGGAAGAGAGGGAAATGGCAAAGGAACAGGAGGAAGCAGAAAAGAAGAAGAAGATTGTCAAGCCAAGGACCTCCAGGAGACCTCAGACTCGAAGATTACAGAACCCTAGAAGTGCATCAGGGGATAAAAATCAAGATAAATCTAAAGACCCTGATGCCACTTCAAAGAAGTCTGAAGATGTCAAGGACAAAGCACCATCTCCTGATACCAAAGAATATGGTCCACCCACACTAGCTGAATCTCTCAAAGAAGAAAGGCGCAAAAACCTGACATTTTTGTTCTCAATAAAAAGCATCGATGTCAGGTTCAACAATAGAAGAGATCAGATGATAACAATTCAATTGAAGAATGAATCAGAATTCACTGTGGCAATGGACTGGTTCATGAGAATGGATGCTGAGCAGTTAGGACTGACTTTAAACCTGATTCCAAGATCTTCTCAGGCCAACAAAGACTTAAGGGGGATAATCGACAGTCTGAGGAGTGCCATCAACAATGAAAGAACCCTGCTCACAGCATTAGAAAATCCACTAAAGCTATTTCATAAATCCACTGATGGGCGGGAGAAGTATATAAGGATTAAAGAAGTTGATGGCCTAAGCCTGGAGGAAGCGATGCATGTTCTTGGTCAAATTACAAACCATAAGAATGAACATGCCATCAAGTTCAGAGTCCTGCTGATTCAGAGGCTATTGAAGGAGATTGAAGAAACCAAGGCTGATGATAGGAACATTGCAGCAAGGCATGTGCCATCAGTGAAAGGGTTCACAGAATATCCAAAAATGATCACAAGCCCCATGGGTGTACAGTTCAAAAATCAAAAGGGGGAGATCATTACCTTCTACTGGTCACAACTTGCTGCAGCCAACATTTCAGAAATAAAAAGTGTCCTTGAAGCCTTGAAGTCAAGCAGCAATGTCAACATTGTCAAATTCAGAAGACTTCTACAAAAAGAGCTGGAGCAACTGGAGACTGGCAGGGAAGACACAAGACTAAGGATTCCTGAGCAAAATCCTGATCAAAGGAGACAAGGCCTTGGGAGTGACACTCAACCAATTGAGTCTAATCGACCATTGCCCTTTGTCTCAGCAAAAAGGAGCAGGAAATCCTGAAGTCTACACAACATTCTTTTTGTAATAGACATTGGAAAATACTTGTACAGAAATTCTTTTGTTAGTTCATTCATTATTCTTTCTTAAATTGTATTTAGTATTGGTTTTGACATCATCATCAGTACATCTAGGGATTTATGATTATCAAATTGATAAACATAAATAGGGGGAGATTGTTAGAGATAAAATAATGATGATGATGATTATGTAATAAATTGTGCAACTGTAAATACTTGAGATATTTTATAAACCTTAAGATCAGCACAAGTTTTGCATCCACTGATGATAAGTTTATTCATCAATGGATAGTTAATAACTTCACAAGACAAGTCAGAAAACAGGAACATTCAAAGGACTTGACAAAGTGAAGGAGAATGTCTGATGCTACTTGTAAGCAAACGAAGTATTCCGCACATCAGAAGTTCTAAATCAAAGTTATGTTGATTAAGTATCATCAGGGGAACCCATCAGGGGAACCCATCAGGGGGAACCCATCAGGGGGAACCCATCAGGGGGAACCTGTCAGGGTATGACGAGGGTAGACCAATCCGTCAGTGAAACACTTCGGGACATATCAGTGTCAGGCAAACCCATCAGGGTAACCTGTCAGGGAGAATGACCAACATGACATCAGTTGAAGCCATCAGTGTATGCCGCCAGCTATAACCATCAGGGTCAAGAAACACTGAGTATAACTCAAGTGAAGGACGAACCCCTGATCCAGTCAATAACCATCAGGGGATCCAGAAGCACTGATCAAAGTCCGTCAGGGCTAGCAGTCAGTGGATCGTTGTGACATCATTCATCCGTCATCAGTTCATACACGGAAATCAATGTAACGTGTTACAGAAGCAAGAAATATTAACTGGAAAGATATTTTTTGAAGTTTGTTAATGGTCCAATGAGAACTCTCACGCATTAAATGCACACAGATCAGGGGAAGAAAAGCAGGAAGAAAGTTTGTAGCAGTCTGACACATAAAGTTTAGATGTGACATTCTTGCGGCTAAGTTGAGAAGAGAAGCACGTCACAAGAACGTGATTTCAACCCACTGATTAATATATAAGCAACGGAGCTCTCATTACACAAATAACGATTAATTGAATCCATCCAACAGATCAAACAAGCACTGAAGCACAAAACACTAGAGAGAAGCTTTGCAATAGATCTTGAGAGAGATATTTCAAAGAATATTAGAAGCTAGTGAGTGTGAGAAGCTGTGAACTTTATTCACAGAATTTGTAGTTGTAAATCACATTTGTGATTATACAGATTTTCAGAAAACCTCGAGTTATAATATAACTATTTTAACTTGAATCTGTGTGTTCATTCCATATAGTTTTTCTGGTTGTTCGACTGTTTTCAATAAGCCATATAAAGTTTTTAAGTGCGAAAAGTTTCAGGTGTTTGTATTCAACCCCCCCTTCTACAAACGCTTGTGCTAATATTGCACTAACATTTATTTTGTTATATATTTGTTGAGTAGATTGTAAAATACAAGAACTAATAACATTTTATTTTTGTAGATTCACAAATGGCAAAAGAGGTGGAAGAGTTTATTGTTAATATTATAAATTTGTAGATATAAATGTCAATATTTCACTTTAAAATTTTAACACTTAGTACTCTTATTTTGGTCTTTTGGATGTGAAATTTGAATTACATATTTGTAAAAGTTTAATTCTACAGTAATGTTAAGTTGTTTATTTAAATATTAATGTTTAAACAGTTTATTCGTGTAGTAATGTGTAAACGGGTTATTCGGGTTATATAAGTTATATGAATTATTTGGGTTATATGAGTTATTCGGGTTATATGGGTGATTCGGGTTATCTGGGTTAACTATGTTATTTGTATCGTGTTACCCGTTTAAAAATCGTGTCGTGTTTAGGTTTCACATTTTGACCCATTTATTAATCGTGTCATATTCGTATTATACTTAATTGTATCATTATAATGAGTCAATCCGATACAAACACGATCCTCCAACCCGTTTTGCCATCCCTAACCTAGTGCCTTACAAAGGAAAATGTTAGTTTAAATATAATGGAGAAGGGATAAGTTCAACATTTTTCAAAACTAACCAGCTAGGAATCTAATTATTGCATACATACGAGGCACGTGGATTTTGTTCTCTCGTATGGTTTTCAAACAAATATTCGTTATTTTACATATATCAATTTAAATTTTTTATCGCAAATAGTAATTTTTCAGTATAAAATCCATCAAAATTCTTTTTCGGGTATATCTAATTACTCATTACTGCCTCAACTTTTTTTAGTTCTGAGACGCAATCGAAACTTGGTGTATATATAATAGATATAAAAATGAAAATGGTTAAACACATATCTTATGTTGCCATATTTGGTGCGCTTTATTATAGAATTATAAATCATAAGTAACCCATCAAAAAAAAAAAAATACTCATAAGCCTTATACAAATAAAATTGTACTTTTATATATATAGATATAGCTGTGAGAGTTGAGTAAATGTAATCTTTTTACGAGGTAATCAAGATCATTAATCCATGTAAATCATGTGCAACATTACAAATAAGGCAATAATCTTATTATTATCAGTAATCGTACATGGTGTTGTTAAATGCCATAATCCCCATATGATTTCGGTTATGAAACAACACTAAAAGCATGCTCGACAATTACGTTTGTGATTATGATCCTCGATTCATTTCCTATTCTGAAAATTATACAAAGTTAAAAATTAAAAGAAACAACTTTTCAAAAGATTTAAAATTATTTTCAAATTAGGAAACTAGAATTCATGTTATTTTCCAAAATAAAAAGTAATTAGTCAAATGTTCTTGCCAAATAGAGCCTATTTACTGTGTAAGAGAAATAATAACTGAGAAAAAAAAGTGCAAGTGTATCCGAGAGCTATGTCTATCCTCTTTTTTTTTTCTTTCTATTATTTTATTTTAAAGTAAAAAATTATTGTTCAAGTATTCGTTTATCTAATAATTAGGAAAAGATGTTTTGTTAGGAGTTTTTTTCAAAAGTCAAAAGAAAAATTAAATTTAGGCTTCAAATTATAAAGTAGAAAAGTAGTTCGAGAAGAGAAGAAGTTCTTGAAAGTACAACCGAAAAGACAAAAATGGAAAAAGCAAAAGAAAAGACGAGAATGAGGCAGAACTTTATAAAAGCTGCAGTATATATATATATATATATATATATATAGAGAGAGAGAGAGAGAGAGAGAGAGAGAGAGAGAGAGAGATTGTACGTATGTGAATCCTTATTATATGAGCGAGCTTCTTCTGTTTCTTACTAGTAGCAACAAAACAAAACGATGGAAATCAAAGGAGTCTCAGTTTCAAATGCAATAACTTTAATCTTGTGTCTGGGTTTGTTTCAACATTATTCTGTACGAGGAGGTCGCCCTTTACATTCAACATCTCGGCCCAGCCCAGATGATGCTGCCCCTTTCGCCCGATGGCTCGTCTCCCAAAGCTCTTGGGGCGTCCTCAAGTATGCTTCATCTCTCTCCCCGCGTTGTGTTCATATCTTTAATATCTTTATTATAATAGATCCATATAAAAAACATACCTTTGAAATTTCTGTAATTTCGACAATTTATTGAGACTTAATGACTAAAAAATCATCAAACTTTTTGGATATTTTTAATTTAATCATCCACCTATGTGTTTAATCATTTTTATCATTGAATTTATATTCAAGGATGCAAAAACGCTAATATTTATATTATGTTATCAACTATAATTAACCCACATATTTGATGTTTTTGTAAATTAAGATAAAAATTTAATGGTTAAAGTGATAAAAAAAATATTTGAATGGTTAAATTGAAAATAGTGACAAAGTTTAATGACTTTTTTTGATTATTAAGTATTTTATTGACCTTTAGTTGGTGGTAGATCTAATTTTCATCCGGTGATGAGGGACCTGCATAGCATAGTGTTCTTTCAAATTTACGTGTTCTCTTGCTAACTATTGCAAATGGTATGCAGTTACATAAAGTTGTACAGCAGAACTATGCACACAAATAAATTCAGTAGAAAAACTCCCAAATCCCATGTTTAGTACTCTCTTTCTTTTTTAGTAGAACTAATTTCCTATATTTTTATGAGTTTTTCTTGTGAATTTATTTATGTGTATAGATTTATTCATTACGCACAGTAAAATTATTCAACGGTTAATTACTTAAGATCTGTGTAGAGGAGTTTGTACACAGCCTTCACACAATAGACTCCAGAGATCATTTTTCATATGAATAATATATATTTTTACAATTTCTGTGACTAGCTATACTTTTTAACTTGTGTAGTGATTCAGTGATGTGTGTTAATAGTTGAGATGAATTACATCTAGGACTTCCGAAATATTTGAATAATCTACGAGACAAATCTAATTTGGTATTTTACCTTTTGCAGCACCATCTCTAATGATTTGGGAGGAGCACCTTTCGGGTATTTTTCTAGCCTAATTCTTACTTATTTCTTTTTCTGCAATTCTCTATCTAGTCATATATGCTTCACCAGTTTTTCAATTTCTTGCATCACTTGTTATGTACAGAGTATTACCTCTTGCAAGTGCTTAAGAATGCCATGAGGATGCATTTATGCCTAACTTGTAATTTGTTTCAAAGGGGGAATACAAAATGGGAGCTGCTAGATTAGCATAATTTGCTTTAGGCACGTCAGCCTAATGGAAAATGTATGTTGCACATATTCAATTTTGTGTTGTACACAGTTTTTTCTTCCCTCTAAAATCAAATTTCAAAATTTCTAATAGACGAATATATAGCTTATACGTAAAGGAATAGGCCAAAAACCCTAAAGTTTTATAGTTTCACATAGCATTTTCCGTATAAGATAGTTTCAATTTGAAAGTAACTTACAATTCTATCAGAATTAACCTATGGTCTATATTTCATGGACTCGACTATACCTAGTAGGATCCTTAATAGGATATAACATGGACACAGCCATTTGTAGAATTTCATAATCTTTATTTTTGGACATCCGTCACCTCTCGTGTCAGCAGGTTTTTTTTTTCTTCTTTCCTGAAAATTTGAAGAGTCTGCGTAACATAAAGTTATGATTATCCAAGATTGGATCATGAGATTTCTTGCTTGATCACGAAATGAGGTTACATTCTCCCTTAATTCATCTTACACCACCTCTGCTTCTTCCTTATGGGTGTTATTACTAAAACTTGTTGTCTCTGTTGTTTTCCTTCATCTGATGGACATATATATCTGATTCTTCCCAGGAATGTAGTTTCTTTCAGTGATGGACAACCTGGTGACGGACACGGCATCCCATATTTCTTCCTAACAACTCTTGATCCAACTGCAAGAAATGCACTGAAAGATGCGAGATCTTCCTTCACGATAAGTGAATATGCAATTGGCACTTGCGGCAAGACAGATCCTGAAAATCCTACTTGCGCAAAAATTACACTCACTGGAAAGGTAATGGTTCTTAAATCGTTCATTTTAATATTCTTTTGTAGGATCAAATAATGTTGGTATTGTGTCTACAGATCTACTGGTTGACTAGAGCACACACATATATTCACCATAAGTGGTACAACGTTCTCGTTTTTCGACTTAAGTTTTAGAGATTCAATTTAAGCTGAAACAAACACAATGAATGTTTGAAAGAAAATGTATTTGATAATTTGAACATGCTGTTATTTGCTGTGCTGTTCAGCTTTATTATTCATTAGACAATGTCAATTAAGGGCATTGGCAAACAGAAGTTTATAGAAATTGCAGATTCTGTTTGTGTGAGACTATTTTATCTCAGTCACCAATCATAATTCTAGGAAATTGTAGATTCTGTTTCTATGAGACTATTTTACCTCAGTCACCGATCATAATTCTAAAATACTACCTTTTATCCCAGATATCTTGTTGCCGCTTATTTTGTGATGTAGCTTCTAACAGTGGTATCATGGTAATCAGTTGAAGGTACTCGACAAAAAATTAAGTGAAAGCGAAATCGCTAGAACTGCCCTGTTTGCAAAGCATCCTGAAATGAAAGGTAATATATGCATATAAGTATATGTTTGTTTCAACTTAAAATTATGAGATCGTAAATTTCGACAATGTAATTTACACTGACAGAATTTAAAATATCATAATTTTAAGTTTAAACAAACGGGATCTATGTTGTATTAACAGCGCCACAGCAGTCCTGCACTCGTTTAATGGCGCTATAAATATAATTCTGTTGTCATTTCCTTACTATGTGATTTATCTATTTTTTGCTGGTTGGCAGACTGGCCTAAGGATCACAATTTCAAGATATTCAAGCTAGATATTGAAGATATATTTATGATTAATTACTTTGGCGGTCCGAAGCCTCTGACAGTGGATCAATATCTGCATGTAAAAGTGTGACGACTGTGTGTGTTGTTATATAGTTATATCCACAATAATCGTATAGCAGAGTGCAAATTCTGGGGCAAAACAATGTACGAATATCTATATGAGAATGAATAAACTTGATTGTGCTTATGAAACCGTCTACATTTTCTATGTTGTTGCCCTATATTTCTCCTAATTGTGTCTTTAGAGGGAGAAAAACAAGTGCCAAGGTTCCCTAACTTTAATACTCTCTCTCTTCTGCCGAAAAAAAAAGTTACATTCAAATTGTTATGTACTATATTTCAGGAATTTGGTTGATGAAATAAAACTAGCGAGTAAGAAGAAAAATATACGTAGAAGATAGAGATTGCAAAAATTATAGTGAACTGTGTAAAAAAAATGGTTGGTTGTGATAATGAAATGGACAATCTCCATCTAAAAAAATGAATTTAAAAGTAAATATAATATTGTCAGAAGGATTAGAGGTGTGAATGAACTTTATACAAAAATAATCTCACAAATAGTGTAAAATTTATTATATTCTCGTATCATTTTATTCTATCAAGCTAAATACACTATTAATATTCAAGGTTATATTGATCGAGAGGATTTATGGACGTGTCTCGAATTTGGATAGGAATGATTGCATATAATCTACCGTAATGTTGAGCAACAAATGTATAAATGTCATGTAAATTGATATGCAAAAGTTTTTGAGCATAAGGCTACCAACCCCAAGCTCAAGGTTGGTGGCAAATAGTACTCCGTATTACTAAGACCCGTATCCTTCACAAGTCACGACTCGTGTATTTCCACTGCCCAAATAGCAACTAAGAAGTTTAAGAATTCTCTTTTACCAAAACTTTTCTTCATTATTTCCAGATTATATGATTAATGTTTCCTTTTGAGTGAATTCAACTTCTTTTTTTTTTTTACTTTTAAATTAGTTGTTAAGTGAATAAATCACGATATATATATATATATATATATATATATTGTTAACAACGTAATTGCTAAAATAAATTTATGTTCAAACATAGATTTTCTTTTTCTTTTTTTTTAAAGAAGACATTACAAATGAATTAGTATTACGATCTCAAATTTCAAAATTTCAACATCAACTAACTTCATATTGAAAGGAGAGGATGCATAGCATATCAACTAACTTCATTCTGAAGGAGAAGAAATCTCACTTAAGTAAGAAATAATTTGATCTTATTCATAATCAACTAAGAAAAGTGTTGATGCATTCCAAAATTGGCCGTCCAGGTTTCATTTTGCTCTAATTGTGGAAAAGGGAAACAAAGAAAATATTACACCATTATTGTAGGTAATCTTAGAATTCATTTTATTCCAAATTTCATTTTTCTTTCTTTTGGTTGCATGAGGGGCGAAGCACCGAAGAAACACAAGAAACTAACAAAAAAATGGATTTTAAAAGCACCCGTTAAATCTGCATAAAGAAAAGGAGCAAACTTCCAATCGAAAATGACTTATCATACCATCAATAGCCCATTTGGCTAATCAATTTGCATATTTGTTTTATTCTTGAAACAACGTATGCCGCGCTCGAAATTTCATTTTACTATTATTAAAACTGTTGGTATTTCATTTTACGGAGGGTAATTTAACTTTAGTATTTTACAATCATTTTCAATTATAATTATTTAATGGAGTTAATTTTAGTTGATACTCATTCTAATCATTTTTAGGAGAATAATAATATTTTCCGTATTAGTACTGTAATCAGGATACGAAAGTTTGAATCCCCTTCCTAGCCTAACTAATTCGTATATAACTCTGCTGCTAGAATTAAGGAAATCTTTTTAAAACCAGCTTTTCAATAAGTAGTTGGGCTGTCTTATTTTTCTATCTCATTTTTTTATCCCATTTCTTCTTTAAAAATAAATGCTCTATTATTTAGTTTTTCATCGAAGAATTATAGCCTAAAGATACGTAGTAACTCAACACACACAGAGAGGGAGAGAGAATGGTATTGTTTGTCTCGTTTCCATACATATAAACAGGAAATGAGGTTTTTTGTTTCATTATAAGATTTATCTTTTGATTCAAATCTTTACATTTCACTAGGGTTAATTATAAACGTGTTCCTTAAAGTATAACTCCTATTATAAAACTGATTCCAATGTATAAAAATTTACAATTCCCACTCTTATGTATTAATTAATAATCAATACACTATTGTCAATGTTATAGGTAAAATAAAGTCAAAAAATTCAAATTCTCTCATCATGTACTTTTTATACATGTTAACTATTTTTATATATCTTTTTATTTTCAAATGAGAAAATTTATAAAATGTGTATCTTTTCATTTGTTTTTACTTACAAATATGCTCAGTACTTATAAAACTAATTAACATGTATAAAAAGTACATTTAATCAGAGAATTAGATAATAATTATTTCTAAAACATTACAAAAGTGTGTATCGGTTACTAATTGTATATGAGGGTGAGAATTGTAAATTTTCATACATTGGATCGGTTTTATAACACGACTTATATTTTGGGGATACTTTTACAGTAACTCTTTTCAATATAATTTTAGTTTAAATCAAAAAAAATCCAAGAATATGATATAGACAATATATAAAAATAATAATACTCACTCCGTTCCAAATAAAATATTTGAAAATGAGATTGGTAAAACAAATTACATTTGTATATATTCTTTATTATGATGATATATATTTTGTAAAATTTGTCATTAAAATCTTATTATCTTATCATTAATTAAAATTTTATAACAAATTTCAATAAAAAAAACTTATTATTTGAACATATAATATTAATATTTTTTTAAAATCTCAAATATTATTTTCTTTTGTGGGAGAAAAAAACCGGACTCATATATAGAATTATAGACTTAGGTTAAAGGGATGGTGAGCTTCATCGTCATCTAGTAATTATCCTTTGCACTCACCATCTCCCCCCACCCACCCACCCACCCTCTCTCTCTCTCTCTCTCTCTCTCTCTAGAAACGAGAAACTCATGAGAGAGAGAGAGGGAAGTACTATTGTTGCACAAGAAAGCTATATGCATATCCTCGTGTTTATGTTTGTTGAATTTGGTTCTTCATCTTTAATCATATGTTTCAACTTTTAGTACCAGATGGAGATGATGATAGATAGATATATAATCATGGCATGCTGTTTTTCTTTTTCTTCATCGATCTGCTTTGCGCCACCACCTTTCACATGTTTTTTACGCAGCCTATCATCATTACTCGATCCCACGCTATTTCATATGCCATCACCCTCACCATCATCATCATCATCACATGTTTTCGCCATCCATCTTCACAAAATCCAACCCATAATTCTAGAACTTGACAAAAGAAGAAAAAACTATATATGAAGTTTCAATTTCAAGTGATAAATTGAAGTGCGAAGTCATCAGAAATTAATTAGTAGTGTACGTTGTTGGGGAATGAAGCAGAATTGGTCCGATCCTAGCTTTGGCTAGCTAGCTGGTGTAACGGCAAGATCAATTAATCTCAATAAAAAGCATCTATGTGTTTTTAACTTTAACGTACTTTAGTTTTTGGCATCCCTTTTACCCTAATTTTTGGCTTTCTTTCTTTCTGTCTTTCTTTTTCAGTTATGTATTTGTATGCATATAGAAATATCTAGATCTTGTTGTTGTTGTTGTTGTTCCATTCATGTGTGTGTATATATATGTAATATGAAAGGACGTTAATGATTTCTTGGCTTCCTTTTCAGTTTAATAAATATGTATATATATATATATGCGCGCGCGCGCTACTAGATATATACCTATTTTAATTCTTAGCTTTCTGTATATGTTGAGAGCACTAGCTATATAGCATGCTAGCTAGCTTTCTCTAGGTAATTATGGTTGTACCGAAGAAGTGGAAATTAAGAGCTTAATTGTAAATTTGTAATCTATAGATCGATCATCTATGCTTTTGATTCTATCTATGGAAAGGAAATCCTCATCTAGTAAGGAATAATACTTTCGTTTAAAAAAAACTCAAGAAAATGATAGAAACTAATAAAGAAACTAACATCAGTGCGATTGATATATTATGATCTTATCGTTTTGATTCTGGCTTTTGATCACCTTTGGTTTAGGTAGTTTGATTAATTTGACATTTGGTAATTACCTAAACTTGAAATTAACATAGCGAATTACAAGATCATTGCGCTCATATCATCTTCTGCACAAACATTACACAGATTCGGAAGAAATCAAGGTTAGGTTGTATTTGGTTGGAATAAATGAAATGACATAAAAATTGAATGGGTGAATAAGAAGAAAATGGTGGTGGAAGATAAAAATTACAAAAATTATGAGGGGACGGTGAGAATGAAAAAATGATAGATTATATATAAAATTTTGATTGTGATAAGAATAAATAAGCTCTGTCTTGGCGGATGAATTTAAAAATACACGTGAATTTGTGAAAATGAATAAACTTTACACAAATAAAATAACAAATAGTATAAAATTCATTATATTCTTGTGATATTCCATATTCATTAAACCAAACACAGCCTAAGAGTACCGAGTCACGATTAATATTAATTGATTAGGGCCGGCCACAGAATGAATCAAATAGTTTGGGATCCAATTCTCGTTCAGTTAAAATTTTGATACTTACACCTGTAAATACTTACTTTTTTTTTTTTAAGTCTAGAAAGTTTAGAATGTTGACCTCTTATTTTTCAAAGAAATAAACAAGAGATGGTGGTAACCATTTTCATCATACTCCAAGTACGAAACACGAGCAGCTAGGTTTTAATTTTACATTTACCTGATTACTCAAATTTTCTTTTTCTAATGATCATGTCTGACTCAATATATAGCTCAAGTCGATTCGGCTTCTTGTTATTGATACGGCCGGCCTCATGTCCGAAATTGTAGTGAATTTCATTTCATGCATAAATTAGTTGTGAAATATTACGATTCAAGTATAATTAATATAGAATGAATGGAATATTAGAGATTATGGCTTAATTCTCTCGTGCCAATATCTCCGAAAGTATTAATTTGTGAATATAAATCGATCAGCTTAATTTACTTTATAAATAAATAAAAAAGATAGCTAAATTATTCAATCGAAATATTTGCAATTAATTACAGAAATACAGATAAGTAATTAACTGAGATATATAGATATCTGAATTTGGTGATGGAGTACGTACTGAAAGTTCTAAATTGCAGATGATGATCTGATCTGATATGATATGATATGATGTACAGTAGTATCATTGTATATTACCGTACGTAGGCCCTAGCTAACTAGGGTTCAACCACTGGGAAGAAAAATAATGCCAGTTTCCGGATAGTATGTGAAGTCCATGTCCATAAGTACATTCAAGTATTTCTTGTTTCAACCTACTTTAATGGAAACAAACTATTCGCTATCACTGTTTCTTTTTCCCGGCACAACTTGTTTGGTTCACATCCTAATTGACTTCTTATTCGAAATGTACTCTCTTTTTATCTAAAAAAATTTAGAAAGTGTGATCATCACGTTTGAATGACATAGATAAATTTACATTTTCTAAGAATTTATTTTTTACATTACATTTGGTTCAACTATATACTTTTCATATAATATGCTTCAGTTTATTATTAGTGTTTTTTAGAATTACTAATTTTGTGAGATAGTTTTATCATTTTTCAAATTAATGATACGAGAAGTGTGACTTACTAAGGAGGGTGAGTAATTAAATTTTCATGTTGTGTGGGAACTTTAACTTCTTAAAAAGTTTCAATTCCCTTATTTAGTTTTTTAAAAATGTCAATCAAGCAACTATATAAATTATAACTTTCTAAGAAGTTAAAATTTCTTGATAAATAGATGTCAACCAAACATGCACATACAATATAAATTATGTATCTAGCTAGTTCCCACTATACCTGTATTTTTGATAATACGTACTATCACTTAAATTAAATTAAAAGGATTTTGGATGTCGTTGGCGTCATTACCTGAACTGAACTCTCCTGTAAACTTATAGTGATCGATGCCTATTTAGTATATGTAATTGATGTTTAGGTGTGCAATCAGTTAAAATTTAACAATAAATTCGAATATATATATATATATATATATATATATATATATATATATATATGTATGTATATATGTTAGTAAAAGTGTCTGTTATGGATAACTAATTCAAAACAATAAAATCTTTGGCTAGGGTATGTGTCTGTTTTATGGGTTAGGAAGCAAACTGAAGGCCAAGCCCAAAATAGAGCCCAGTCCAGTGTAGTGTAGAATCATTGGTAAAACCTAAAAGATATGGTATGGTGGACCGGTTGGACCTCCAGCTCCTCCAAATTTCGATCTCCGATTATTATTCTCTTCTCAACGAGTGGTGCTCATGGATTCCCAAAACAACCGACCTTCCAAAATCTCTCCATTTTTGTATTTCTCTTTTCTTATCATCATTATTAAATCTTAAGCACATACTATAAATTTTTCAAATCACATAAACAATTTATAAAATCAAATCCAGAAGAAGAAGTAGAAGATGATGATGAACGCTTTACAGGCATCCACTTCCTACAGCATTGGCTTCGGCGTTTCAACTGCTTCTCATCCCCGGAAATTTCATCCCCGCCATGTCATTCTAGCCAAAGGTTTACTCTCTTCTTCTCTCCAATTCACCGTCCTGTTTTCTTCATTTGTGTTTATATTTTAGGATATAATTTCTGTAAAATTCTCTTATCTGTAGATCGATTTCATGTTGTGTTACTTATGGACTTTGATTTTCGATATTTTCTGCTGCCATTTCACAAGTTAGTTATATTGTGTTGTATTGGATTAGTTGTTTGATATTTGAATCATAGTGTTTGCGGTTCCCAAAGCAAAAATCTTCGAGGATTTTAGACTATTTCATTGAATTCACAAGTGTTTGTTTGTTAATTCAGCTGAGCCGACGGATAAGTCTATTGAAATAATGAGGAAGTTTTCAGAGAAGTACGCTCGTCAGTCGGGAACATACTTTTGTGTGGACAAGAGTGTAACTTCTGTTGTGATCAAGGTATTTCACTTCTCCTCCTTTTCAATTGCCGTTTTGTCTAGTCTTATATATTAGCTCAATAAAAGAACAAAAGTGGACATGTTAAGTTAATTTAAATTTGGATTTGGAGAGGATCACTTAAGTTCTAAAAGGCTTTGTAACTAAGCTACTTAGGCGAGTTTTGCAGATTCTTAATCTCTGTTTAACTGCTGGACTTAGTTTTCTAGTGTGAAGTTTTTATTTTGTTATTTTAGTATCTGTTTCATTATATGAAAAGTAGCTCTGTAGAGATTATAGAATTAAAACCCTGGTTCTGGTTTAGATTCTAGAACCTTGAGCAACTAGAAAACATTATTTTCTGATTTTTGTATTAGAGCGAAGCTTGGGTAGCTACCAACAGTTTCTGAAACTCTACTTCATCAAAGAGGAAGTTATGCAAATGATAACAAGCTACTGGACTTCTTACTGTTAGTAAGGAGGACTGAGTCTAAAGAGTGTTTTTTGTGAAAAACTCTGAGTAGTTTGAATGTTGACATGCGTTAATTTTTATGACATAAATTCAACTTTACTGGTAAGCAATGCCTAAAAATATAGGATTCAAGATATGTTAGGAGTATAAGTTGCACTTATTGTATGACGTACTGATGAGAAGACAATGATTGAAAGGCAGTGGTTTCCTTTTTCTTGTGTAATAAATTAACAACAATTGCAACAATTGGATATAAGTTCCAGCCAAGTAAAAGGCGATGCCTACTGAGGCAAAAAACAATACCCTAGAAAGATCTTTGCAAAGAGAATACTGTAGATAAATGTTCAATTTATTTTAAATTTTAAGGAGACCCCGTCTCTTTTTTTTTTTTTGAAAATAAAAAAAAATGCAAAAAGGGGGGTGTGGGGAGAAATGACAAAAAGATATTGGAACATCAATTTGGAAGAGATGATGAAGGCCGGAGTTCATTTTGGACATGGTACTAGGAAATGGAATCCAAGGCGGACGGGATACTAAGGTCAGGAGAACATTTGATTATCTGTGATTATGAGATGAGACAACCATGATTGTGGTGAACATATGGAATATGATAGGACTTATAGGGCTAATTCCAAAATTGTCCTCATCATGTAGTCAAACATCCTGCTAATCTAAGTATGAATTTTCTCGGTTATGTTCCGCAAACTTTGAAATATAATCCTGTTCCTTTATGGATGTCGTTTGTACTCAATTTTTATTCCAAAGTTAGCACAGTTCAAGTTATTTACAGAAAATTGTACATTATTGAATCAACTTGACCTGATTTTCATATAAATTTTGTTGAAGGGGGAATATGATTTAAAATGTCAAATGCTTGGAATTGGAAATTATTTAATTGATACTCCGGTATAAAAATGGAAAATCACATTTGTGTTGAGCTTTTAGGGTAAGAATGATCAAGTGGTGCCCTTAATTCTTTGATATCCAATCAAAATTTTAAAATTAATATTCTAAAGAAATTGCCTACATGTACTAATATTATTGGCTTATTAAGTTAGTAAGCATCAAACATCTTAAGTTACTAATTATCAAACATCAAGTTCCCAATAGGGCAACCCAGCTGGACATAGGCAGTCTTGAATATATATATGTCTTGAACAAAACTTCTCTTAAACGTTCATTTCTAATTATTATTCGCTGACCCCAGCTACTTTTTGTTAAAGGTGATGATGTTGTTAATTAATACATTATTAATATTATCTTTTCTACTTTAACATAATTTTTATAAAGTATTATGGGTTTCTAAATCAAACTTCTTGAGGAGAATAAAAAACTTTTATTTTGAGTAAACTGTTCGTTACTAGCTCTAATACCACCCTAGTTCCTTTCAAGAATCATGTATCAAATTATTTTCTGCATCATGATTAATATGAAATAATCTTCTTTGATATGAATCAGGGATTGGCAGACCACAAAGATTCTCTGGGTGCCCCACTTTGCCCTTGTCGGTAAATCCTTAGTCTTTGACCGTTTACATGTGAAGAATGTCTTGTGTTCTTTATGATTCCTCCCAATATCAGATATAACTCATTGTAAGTCCTATTTTATTTAACTTCTTCATCCAATTTTGTTTCAGGCACTACGATGACAAGTCCGCAGAGGCAGGGCAAGGTTTTTGGAATTGTCCGTGTGTTCCCATGAGAGAGAGGTAAATGTTTCCTCTGTATGAATGTACATTGAAATACCCTTTTAGACCACTGCACATGCATGGCAGGCATGTTGTAGTTAGTCATCTAGGCCTCTCTTGCAGATGCATCATTACCAGATGAAAAACCCTTATTCAACACTTCCACCCCACCTTTTCCCGCCCTAGCTTCAGAGAAGTTACATTTGGTAAAAAGAATTGCACTGCTGAAATTTGTATGGTTTTATTTGAATTAGGGCACTCACAAGTAGTTATATACACATCTATAGGCAAATTTGCCTTTTGTATGTACCAGTACCAGCCTGGCAGATAACATGGTTTTCAAAATTGCTATCAAGTTATATTCTTTTTAAATCAACATTCGCCCCTCAGGATTGTATAGCACCACATTATGTGCAATTCAAGGTGTGAAAATTTCAAAATTCAACTGATGATAGATATCTTAGTTTTGGACCAAGCTACACTTTATGTGGTCAAAGATATTTTATTACAGACGCAGTTTGAGAATCATTTATCTGGTACTTTTCTTTTAGGTACTTAAATATATGGTTAGCTTCAGATCGTTGTTTTGTCTTGGTTTATCAATCAGTATGTTTTTCGTTTGACTATATACCTAATTGTAAATTTCTCATGGCAGGAAAGAGTGTCATTGCATGCTTTTTCTCACTGCTGACAATGATTTTGCCGGTCAGGAACAGGTACTAGTTTCTTCTTTAAACTTGAATTCGTTTGACTAGGATTAGAGCAAGGTTATGGTTGATGCTACCTATAACCTATGATGATCTTTTCTTGTGGAAACAAGTTGTGGGGTTTGGAATCTAAGGACCATGTTAGAGGTGGGGGAAACTTTCCAATTAGATTTTGAGGAATTTTTCTCAGTAAATATGAAGATTTAGATGTTGAATAACTATATAATCAAGCTCAATTTCAGTAAAAGTTCGACTCTTATAATCTTGCAAATTCATATAACTGACATTTAATTTCGAGCCTTGTACTTTCTACATGGAATCCACTTCATAAAAACCTTTAGTAGAATATCGTAGTTTCTAAGAAAATTGGAACCACTGTGGCATCATCAGTGCCCCATGAGATATTAGGGAATCATGTGTAAAAATATAAATTTGATTTTAAACAGAAAAAATGTCATCCATCTCAAATAGAAATACGAGTTTGACCCGCTTGATCTTCGAAAATAATTTGAACAAATGCTTGATACCATCCTGGCCTATTATTTAATAAGTGGATGCTATCATATATCTACATCGAGGTTGACAACACCTTCAATCCAAGCAAGTAGGTCCATGGTCTGCCTGGAATCCTTGTCATATTTTTAAAGGAAATTTTTTTAAACAAATCATAAGTAGTTGGAATCCATCTTACCAATTACCATTTTCTTAAAGTCACCATTTTACCTTTATAAGTCGTTTCCTTGTTGGATCTTTTATTGCTACCTATATTTTTATTATCTTCTTTCTATGCAGAACATTTCAGTGGAAGAAATCAAAGAATTGACAGCTGGCATGTGATTATCTAGTGTATATCGGTCACCAGTTTGAAGAATTTTAACTTGGTTCTTATTATGTATGTAACAATAAATTATCAGTAAGTTTCATACTTTTATCAATTAATATTCTTCTCTCTATCAAGTTGTCTCTACATAAGCCCATTAGTCATGCTAATTCAAGTTAAAATTTCCTGACATTTTGGTCATAGGTAAATTGAATAGGTTCCTCATCCGTAATATCTTTCCAGTATTGTGCTTGAAGGAAGCATTATAGAAGTTTTATCTGCACTACTTATTTATGAAATGCACTCCTCATTATCATGTTATGATTCACTCTTGTAAACAAGATGGAAGAAGAAATGGGGCCAAGCCTTGAGTAGTAATTTTTCCACTTTTTTAGCTATGTGTCTGTTCTTTCACTGTTAAAAAGGAAAAAGAATAATAGAAATCATTTTATAGTTGTTGAATACCACACACTATCTTTGTTGTTGGGAATGGTTTTATTGTCAATCATTGTTATCGAAAGCTTGTTACTGTGTTTTCTCAATCTTAAGGTTTGTCTTCGCATTGGTATAGTTTTCTAGCTGCAAATAAGATTTTCTCTGACTTGTACTGCGAATACTCTTAGAAAATTAGTAATGTAAATAGCAACCCTCTTTAGCCTACGTTCTCTTCCTTTTCTCTTGACTTAGACTTGCTCTTGCCTTTCTGAACCAATATATCTGACATTATTATCCGAATATCATATGTGTTTGTGTGTTTGAAATAATTATTCGTCATGGTGTACAATTTGTTATAAAGGTCTGGCATTTGTAATGCATGTAATATTATACAAAGATTCCAAAATCATGAAGAAAGTGACTGCATAAAGCATACATGGATCTCAATGAGCTTTGACAGAGGGATTACTACGTGGATATACAGAACCTCGTTCCTTCTCTGAACAGTTATTATTACCTTTTCTTGAAAACAAAGCAACCAAAAAATTCTGAGATGACTCTGGGCTAACCCTAGCTGACAAGGAAGACCTTGCAGTGCTACCTTTGCAGGCATGATCTGTTGGGAACCGATGCCTGAGACAGAACTTTATGTGGCAAGACTTGCAAGTGCTGCTGTTAGAAAAGGTCAGAATCTCCTTGCACCTCCTTACTGCACAGGTAGGCTTCTTCTTGTTTTTTGGGTCACAATTTCCAGATTTCTCATGTTTTTCTTGTATGTTTTTCTCGTCTTCGCCTCCCATTATTTCTATCGACATAGAACAAATTTCACACACGAACACCATTCTGCTATTATGATCAGAATTTGGGCATTCGTGAGACTTGTAGGTTCTGTGTTCCAAACAGAAAACCTGGAGCATGGTTTCTTTCTTTTAGATTAAACAAAAAGACATGATAGGAATATTAGAATTGGAGGAGATGTTTTATGTACCTTGTGACATCCAGCACATTTGAAGGGGAGAAAATCAAGTTGATTGCAATCAGAAACTTGGCAGTGTGCTCCCAAATCAGGAAAAGCTTCTGTTCCTCCTCGCACCATCTTTTGTTTGTTTTCCTTGTGATCTTTCAGTTAGAATTGAAGAAGGTTGCAGCAGGGGCTAATAGGATTTCTTATTGGCCCCTGCCACAGCACGCGGGTATATATGTAGATTGCCTTGTTCTAGCTTGGGGAGAAAGCCAAACCTTAATGCTTCTGTTTTGTTCCTTGTTCGAAAAGGAAATAAAACCTGAATTCTGGATAATTAAAATGGAAAGCGCAGTCTGGCTACAGAGTTGACCGAAAATATAACGGCCCCTTAATAAAATTGAATTCCCGAATTTCCTCGTGTCCTCCCCACCAATTAATAAAGCTTGCCCTTTTCCGATATATAAGTTTTTTTTATTTATATTTCTAATCTAATACTCCTTCTGTTTGTAACAAATGACGTTTGACTTTTCTACACTTATGTTTAAGTGAATTTTTTTATATGTTAAATATTTTATTTAATTTTAAATAAAATAATAATAAAAAATATTTGTAAAAAAGAATTAATATGAATAACAATTTAAACTAAAATAAAATATAAAAAATTTATCTAAATTTACGTGTAAAAAAATCGAACATCTGATATTATGAAATGAAATGAGTGTCCCGTTACAAGTCGATAGTTAAAAGTTGAAAATGAAGAAACTCTTTTTGTTTCTTCGAGGATGAAGGAGCTTCGCCATATTAAAATTATATATATATCACCTTCAGAAAAAAAAAATGGTTCAGACGTCATAAAATAAATTGCGGCAGCCCATAAAATAAATTGAGTTTTAGTTCATTTTTTTCATAACGATTATATGTTAAAAGGTACAATACGATTCTATAATTAAGATCTTTCGGTGAAATTAACCATTTAATTATATATTTTCAATCCACCTGTTTATCTACGTAGTATTTATTTTTGACGATGTTGGTTAGGACATGGTATTGAAAAATAGATTACTAAAACTTGCCCAAAATTCACCTAAAAACCCACTTAAATGAATGTTGCGTACATATTGTAGACATAACACATTGTACATATAAAGATATAGCTGGTAGTGGGTCGCGAGAATATTTATATATTTGTATTTTATTTATTTATTGAGAGAATAATCACTTTCTTTCGGTAAAAACAAATAAATTATATAAGAATATTGAAAGAGAGCTTATTATTTCCAGCCTAGCTGACAAGAAGAAAGTGTTCAAACTTCATCATATTTAGATGGGGCAGAAGACTTCCCACTTAAGTAAAGCGGAAAAAAAAAAAAGAAGTCATGATAATAAATTAGACATCATGCATATACGGGTGCCACAAGCCTTCCTCAATGCCCTCACTAGAATATCTTCACGCACTATAAACTACTTATGCCAAAAACTTATGTTGTTTGGAGTACTAAAGGTGGAAATTGATAAGTATGCGTACACCTCGTTGCAGCAGATCCTCTCGAACCAAGTTTGTCTTTATTTTAGAAAATGAAATAAATAAATTCAACAGATTCTTTATAACAGAGTTATTTGTATTTTAAATAAAGGAAGTGAACAATGATTTTTTATCTTTAGTGATCTACGATTCACATTCTTTCCTTTAACGAAATATTAAAATAATTATTTAGACTCACCACTTTTTAATCTTTCAACATAATTTTATATATATATATATATATATATATATATATATATATATAATATTAGTATCAATATTAATTATATTATATAATATTATATAATATTATGTTATATATATATATATATATATATATATATATATATATATTTCATAATAAAAAATTTTATATATTATATTATAATATACAATATACACTATAATATAATATAATGATGTCATATTATATTATACAAGATGTGAAATATATCATAATTAATATGTAATAAAATAATTATGTAATTATATAATAGCATCTACTATATAATATGATACAATATATAATACTTCAGACGCAATTGTACAATTATTTATTATAAGTAATTTTATTAACGAACTAAAATAATATAACAAAGAATTATATAAAGTAATTATTTTAATTTTGTAAGTTTGTATAGTAAGAAATCTGGTGAAATTAATTTGGAAAGATTGTTAAAAAAATCGATATAAAATTAACTTGTCAAATAAGAAATGAGTTAAAGGAAATCTGGTGTAATCCGCCTTAAACGGAAAAATTTCCAAGGCTTAATTGAAGTAAACAGGTTTTCACAATTCAAGGTTCGTGAATGACTAGTTTTAAACTACTCAAAGATAACGTATATGTCTGTTTATATAAATGTAGTTTTTAAAATTTAAATAGAATATTTTTACAACGAAAATTGTTGTTCTCACAGTTTGCAAACTCCACCTTAAAGAATATTCTAACTCAAGGAATCGTCATACTGTTGCATATAACTTTCCGACTTAAAAAACGATTTGAACTTATTAGAATTCTAAAGCAAAACACAAAAGAATTCAATAAGAATTGTTTATACAGTTGGTGTAAGAAACCTTTGCATTAGTTAAATCTTTATGATTTAACATTCGAAAGTTCATAAATGTACTTATCAACTCCTTAAGATATAAACTTTATGTTTTATTGTCTCCGTTCATAATTATAATTAAGTAATACTTTAATATTTTTTTTTTGTTGATAAAATCGTCTTATGTTTGACTTAAATTTTTTATTATTTTATAGTTATATAGGTTGCAAAATTATAACAATTAGAAACTCATGCGATCTACTATAAAATTAAACAATTAAACAAAATTAAAATCTACTATAAAATTTAACTTTTAGAATTAAACAATTATAAGTATATATTTATAATTTAAAATTATTCTGTGAGGGAGGGATTACTAAAGATGATCAAAATACATTATAAACGATTTTCATAATAGTAATAGTCGCATTGTGTTTAGTTGTGGATTTGTGTTTGCATAAATAAACTCAAAATTCTCCCTCCGCCAGTCCGCCGTCCGCCGTGCTGTACTACCACTACCATGACTCATTGACTCCGTCTCCGCCATCTTTCAACACTGCGCGTACCAACGATTTTGTCTCATTTCTCCTCTAACCATGGCATTGTCATTATATTCATTCAACATCTCTAACTCTTTGCTTTTGCTTCTGAATATCTACTGGTAATACTAACAGAAATCGAGGAACATGGGCAGTGGCAAAAAGCAGAACTGGAAACTCTTCTTCCACCGGTCACCAACCTTCACCGATTCCAAACACAAGAAGATGAACCAACTACCTCCAAAAGAGTTCATCTGTCCCATCTCCGGCTCTCTCATGTCCGACCCCGTCATTGTCTCCTCCGGCCACACTTTCGACCGTAACTCCGTACGTGCTTGCCTTTCTCTCTCCTTCACTCCCACTCTCTCCGACGGCTCCACCCCCGATTTCTCCACCATTATCCCTAACCTTGCCCTCAAATCCACCATTCTCAACTGCTCCACTTCTCCACCCAAACCCCTCGATTTTCTTACAGCTCAGAACCTCGTCCGCAAATTATTAAAACCCAAAACCTCCGAATCGCTCAAAAGGGGTTCTGAGTTGACCCGTTCTGAAACTGATTTGACGCGGTGGTTGAGCCATCTCTCTACTACCAGCTCTGAAGAATCGGTGACCCCCGCTACTCCTCGCCCTGTTTCGTTTTACTCTTCATCTTCCGACGCTAAAACCTTAACCATAAACCCTTACTTCGAGGAAGAAATTGAAATCATTGCCAAAATCAACAGCTCTCAAGTGTCCCAACAAGAAGAAGGATTGATTTCACTCAGAAAAATCACCAGAACCGGAGAAGCTGCTCGCGTCGATCTCTGTACCCCTCTTTTACTCTCCGCCCTCCGATCACTAATCTCCTCGAGATACGAGTCCATTCAGGTCAACTCCGTCGCCGCATTGGTCAATCTTTCCCTTGAAAATACAAATAAGGTGAAAATAGTCCGGGCCGGAATCCTCCCCCCACTAATCGACGTGTTAACCGGTGGATTTTCCGAGGCAAAAGAACACGCCGCCGGTGTATTCTTCAGTTTATCCTTAGACGATCATAACAAGACCGCCATTGGAGTCGTTGGCGCCTTACCGCCACTTCTATATGCGCTCCGCTCTGACTCAGAGCGGGCTCGGAATGACTCGGCATTAGCTCTTTACCACCTCACTCTTGTGCAGAGCAATCGCCTCAAGCTCGTGAAGCTTGGGTCGGTCCCTGTTTTACTGGGCATGTTTAAGTCGGGTCATATGTCGGGTCGGATAATGTTGGTTCTGGCCAATCTGGCTTCTAGTGAAGAAGGGCGTGGGGCTATGCTTGATGGTGGTGCAGTGGAGTGTTTTGTGGAGATGTTGAATCGGGATGAGTTTGACTCGGTTGTAACTCGGGAGAGTTGTTTGGGGGCTTTGTATGGGCTGAGCCGTGGTGGGTTGAGGTTTAAGGGGTTGGCGAAGGAGGCTGGCGCTGAGAAGGTATTGAAGAAGGTGAGAGAGAAGGGAAGCGATCGAGCAAGAGAGAAGGCTAGGTGGATAATGGAGATGATGGAAAAGAAGGATGATGATGAAGAAGAAGAAGTGGATTGGGAGGAGTTGCTCTACTCATGAGTTTTGAGGTTTTGAAGCTATTTTGATTTTATTTCAGTTTCTTTGTTGGAGTGCTTTGTAATTAATGTGTTGAGAACCATATATATATAGTTTTATATTTCTCATTTAGTTTAGATTTAGATGCTGGTTTTGTGAAAGATAAAACAAGTGAAATGCCCCACACTGAGAGCTGTAAATTGTTCTTTTGAGTTTATGATTTAATGCTCGTATCGGAATTGTAGATAATGAAACATAATTCTGATACTCGATCTCCTTTGATTGGAGTTGGTTTCATTACTCTCTTCTAGTTTTGTTACATGTCCTTGTCATTTGACTGATCTTTTGTAGATTTTCATGAACAATATGTTTCATTAGCCCGGCTTCGTGTTCGAGCACTTACTTGCTGAAACCACCCAGAAGGTTTATAGAAAAAGAATTAATATCGTCTTTGTGGAGTCAAAAATTTGCAGATTTTTGATATCTTCCGGCCTGTGTTCAACCTACAAGTTTATTGCATTTGCGGCCCTTGAGGCACAACTTCAATGCGGTACAAGGAGCACCTTTGGAACTTATAGAACTGTGCGCTCATAAGCCGAAGGTGTGCCTATGGATTGTTATGTTCCATCGGAACATACAGCTTTTTACCTATATTCTCAATGTTGTTTTGATATGTAATGATAATTATGCTAGTAATTACTCGCTTAGAAGAATTTCTGTTCAAATTAGCATGGGTTGACAATTTTTGCTACTTTATGTGCTCAAGTTTATGGCTTCTTACTGATAAATAGGTTCTTGAGGTGCCCCCGCAAACGCTCAATCAATCAAGAAGCACAGTCGAGTGGTGGAGAAATGAAATTGACACAACTGTGGTAATTGTAAGAAGTTGATGATACTTCGCCACTCACAACTGGACATTGTTATCAAGGCGTGGCATAACATCTTGACGGTGTTTAGTGCACGTCATAAAGAGTCATCATGGTTTTGTACGTATTTTTTTCTTCATATTACTTTTTCACCATTAACAACGCACATACAAGTAAACAAGATAATATATTACATTTAAAAACCAAACACGTAACAGTATATTATATTTATTGATAATACATGATTTATATTATATAGATTATCATTTTAAATATAATAAATATATAATTGTGCTATTTTTTTTGTATGATTTATTCTTTTTTAATTTAAAAAAATATATATTTTTACGCCCTCTTTTATTTTAGTATGTATAGATATGAATTTTTTATACGTATGTTATACATTATATATTATCAACTACTTTTCGCCATGTGGATGCAATGGCGGACGTCTTATCGCCTAGGCATCCAGTCAGTGGCTACTGTCATGACGCGCAATGCCGCAATAACAACCATGCCACTGGAATGTAAAGTTTTTTACTTGCTCAATTCACCTGGAGCATTCTCTTGCAAGTTCTTTATTGTCTTCTGTCAGATAATCTCTGAATGTCGCATGAACTAATCTAGTACGTTGTGTGTGTGCATTATCATTATCATTATCAATATCATGTGGTAGTATTATGTTGGCTGATTTCGCACTATATGATGAGTTCTGCTGACGATGTAACTATGTATTCCTTATTTCCTTTTATGTTTATATATTATTTTTCCAAAACATAGACATCCTTATTTCAATATCTTACTTTCTAGGGATTTTCCCTAGTTACCCTCTATTGCTGAGCAACAAATACAGGAGGAAGAAATTTCTACTATTTGGATGGTATATCAGCAATCTTTAGGTCTTAAAACTTGAACATTTGTTAATTGAACAAACGTACTAGTGTGATGATGCTGAATTTGGATTAGATTTGACACTAATGCCCACATAAAAACAACAACGTCCAAATTCTGTGATTTATGATTTCGATCAGTAGTTCAAGAAGTAGTAACAGTCTTTGTCAGTAATCCGAAAATTTGACTTTACAAAATCATCTGCTTTTCAAATGCATCTAATTAAGCAAAAGGATGTGAGTGATTAATATTGAATATGAATTTTCCACATCCAAGTTTTCACTATTGATTGGATATTATGCATATGATAATTTATGAAACTAAAATAAATTCTGATTTATTCTTAATCCATATAATCTTGTGAAAGGGCATGCATATTTATTATACAATGTATTTTTTTTCGTGCTGAGTGACTCTTTCTTGCACTTACTTTAATATCATTGTGAAATTGAATAGGGCAAGCAGACAGATTTATAAGGAGCTTTCCGGTGGCAGAAACTTGAGAATTTATTTTCTGAGTTTTTTTCAATTAGTTTCAGTTGGGTTCGTTTGTGCCTTTTGGTATTGGTTCCTCTTCATGGAAGCTGAAGATGTACGTTGCTCGATTCATTCCGTCCTTGCCAAGTATGATAACGAAGTTGATTGAATTGTTTCATTTCTTATTTCATCATTTGTTTCATTACTTTTTGAATTGACAAGTGACTTATTAATAAGTTTTTCTTAGTTAAGAAACTAAACACTGAGAGGATACATAGTAACCTTAGAGAATGAAACAGACGACGGAATAAATAATGAAACAGACGATGAAATAAATAACGAAACAGTCTATCTCATTCCGACCTCAACTCCAAAATTGCAACTATTTCTTAGGAGGTGAATTGAATTTCACTTTTATTTTAGGAGTGATGCTGCTGCTGCAATTCTCATGTAAAGGAGAATTTAATGAGAAGGGATGGAGAAGACAGACAACAAGTTGTGAGTTGCCCAGTCTTTTCCAATTTACTTCATGTTATTTACCGGGACTCTCTCCCACTCATTGGCCTTTGTTGTTGTAGAATTTTTGTTTTTTTCACCTGTATCAGACATATATAACTATACTAAATTATTGCCATGATAATTATGGAGAAGGGTGTTCAATCATGTCCCAGCATTGTTACTGCATCAAAATGATGTACTGAATAATAAGCAGTGAAACTGTTTCACAAGGATCTCCGAGATGATGTTCCATCGTATCGGTTAGTCAAGTTGTTAATGTCTGTTTTTATTGTGATTTTGAGGTCATAGGTATAAATTTATTACTTTTTTTTTTTTTTACATTTTTATTTGATTGCAAATATGTCTACATTTTATTTATTTATTTTCAGTAAATGTGGAACTTTAAAAAACAAAACGGACAAAGAAGATTATTTCCTCCTATAAATTTAGGATATCACGCTTATAACTGATCGAAACTTTCAAAAGTAAAAATTCTAAATTTACCATAGTGACCAAAAAACGACGACTGTTGTTTGATAATGGGTGTAAGTAAACTGACTCGGTTGTGAATAAGGTGGGGTTCGATTTCTTTAAAATTTGTTGGTATTGGTTCGTAAAAATTAACAATTCAATATTAAACATAAGTTTTAAGAATTTTAGACTCGATTTAAATCGAATCGAATTTGAAAATTCGAGTAAGTATTGTTCAACTCGTATTCAGTTCAGATCAACTTGTTCGAATAGTTAAATAAGTCGATTTTGAACACTAATTTTTTTCGTTAAAAATTTTAGACTTGATTTGAATTAATTTATTTATATACAAATTTAATTAAATTAGGCTCGAATCGACTCGTTTAAGATATTACCTGTGTCAAACAAATGGTGCGCATGATTTCAAGTGTAAAACTATCTATCTTTTGTTGTTTTTTCTTTTTTATGAGGATAGTATCTGTCATTTTCATTTTAGTATGTGCTTGTGTTAGAAGTTGAATAATTTGAAGTGGAATTGACTTCCTTTGCTCTACTGAGGCAGGCAGTATTGAAGTAGGACGGTATGCATATAAATATAAAATAAATAATAATTGTGTTGGGCTGGGGAGGGGTGGGTGTGGGGTGGTGAGGATGGGTCCTACCTTTTCGGCGGTGGTATGGAAAGAGTGATCAAACACCACATGAGCTGCGGTAGCTGTTCAATTTAACATGCTTTATTTATAATTAAAATGTACAACTCCACATTCCACAAGTATTATTATTATCATCAAATATATGTAGTGCCAGATAATGTACATATGTAAATATATTATATATATATATATATATATATATATATATATATATATATTTAGTTTCCTTACATTATTATCTTTACCAAGTGCATGAATGATTTTAGAGGCTAAAATATTATTTTGAAATTTTAAAGTTGGATTATTTCTTCTTTCCAAGAGAAATAAAATTAAAAAGGAGTACTTCTAAACAGTTTAATTTTGATGGCACAGTTATTTGTGTTCAACCACGTGAACTGAAATCTCGACATTAGCGGTGTTATTAAATGCTCTACCAGATACATGATGAGCAGATGAAGTACTTCTTTAATTATTTTGTGTTCGGAGTTTTTCGATTTTGGAAAACTAAAATGCATTTAAAATTTATATTCAGCTTTAGAAGTAGTAAGAAAATGGAAGCTATACAATTTTCTTATATCAAATACACCTAAGGACTATTATTCCTAATAAAAGCATTATCTATATAACCCCAAACATTAACTTTAAAACAGGTGCGTAGTATAGATAAATTTATAATTATCGGTTTGATTGTAATAGTTTAATTAGGATAGGTTTAATTGCCATTGATCAATTATTATAAAGTCTATTTTTTTAAAAATTCTATTCAAAGATGATATTCACTTTTAGTCGACTTTGTCCAACTTTTATAAATTTATATATAAGTTCGGAGTATAGATATCACCACCAGAAAATTTGCTTACATTTTCTTCAATAATTGCCTTTTATTTTCGTGTTGAAAAACTTCCTAGAATATGATTTTCTACACAAAAAGTTGGTATACGTGTATCAAGCACAGATGGAATCTACATTTTGGAAACCCATCAACAAATAAAACAAACTTGCTTCGTTCTAAAACACAAAATCTAAATTCAGTTTCAAATGAGATGATAAACTAGTTTTGCTTTAAAATATTACGAATTTTCAATTCGCCTCCAAATAAGATCTCATTCGATTCTAATAAACTCTAAATTCTGAGTTTAATTCGGACAAAAACTAAGTAACTGAGCTGAAACATAGTATTTTATTTTATGAAAGCCCCACATTTGAGAACATCATTATAAATATATTGCGTTACATATCACAATTTCAAAAATATAATATCAACCAACTCTGAAAAAAATGACAATTAAGAAAGAGTAAGTTTAATGTAATAAGGAAAAATATATCTCAACCGTCATCAACGAAATCAAATATGTGAGCACAATCAAATCACAATACTTCAATTCTCAATTCTCAATTCTCAATTCTCATCCTCTGCAACACAAATACACAATAATCTAATCTTGATCATTAGAAATGAAAAAGAATGTCAAATTAAAACATCGTCATATATTTCCATCTTCTTTTCTGCAGATTTAGTACTCGGTGTAAATCAATAAATATATTTGCTGGATGGACAGTGTACTTGAAAATTGAAGCATTAATTGATGAAGTAGTTGTTATTAATAAGTATTCATGTGAACCACATAACATACGCCGGATATTTTTCCTCTGTTTTTTTTTAATAATTTTTTATACTCCTAGGCACCTCAACTGTTTCAAAGTTTCTGATTTTGAATTGCAAGCTTCCATGTGGGGTAATGGAATCTAATTTCCTGGTAATACTTATGTTGAGTTTGGAGGGAGACGGAAAATAGATTAAAAATTAAAAAAAATAATAAAAAATAATGGTAGAATGAAAAATGAGAAGATATGACATAATTACAATGTTAAAATATATATAGATCACTCCTCCTCCTCATGAAATGAAATGAAATTAGATGCGGAATAAATCGTTAATTTTACTACCATTTACTATAGAGATTATAAAATTTTGTAAACTCATTTAAAATTTATTTTTCGTCTAATTTTTTTCTCTCAGTTCAAACAGAATCTTAGTAATGATGTTCAAACCATTATTTTCATAGTATAATTAAGAAATCAAAATTATTACAATGACAGATAAAAGATTAAACTCTCTTCCACAAATAAAAACAATTTACTTTTCAATGAAACTAATACTTAAGCCCCATCAATATAGTATTATTGTCCATTGTTAACTATAGACCCGCATGATGACAATGGACTCAAGTGTCAGCTATTGATACGAAGATCATTATTTTCTTGTGATTCCAACAATATACATTTATGGAAGATTTTTTGTTTATAAAAAAAAGGGTATAACAAATATAAGCTTTAGGACTTCCTTCTTCCCTAAATATAAATCTTTTTAGTAATTTTTTTTTTGTTTTTCCCATATTGTAAGTCATCTTCATTTCTTAAGGAAAAACAAAACATATCTTCCCTAAAATGCCATTTAATTAAATACTACTTTTGTTCAAATTTATTTATTATAATTTGACTTTCTAAAGTTAAAATACTTAATTTTAAAAGTCATAATTTGAAAATTATATTTTATATTTAAAAATTATAAAAGTTGAATTTGATAATATATTTAATGTTTTTTTTAATAATAATAATCATGTGTTTTTATTTAATAAATATAAAAAATATATTTAAGTATTAAATTAACTTTAAAAAATTAAATTAATTAATAAATAATTGATGGGTGTGTAAATTTTGATAATTCTGGTTCATACTTCGTACAGTTGCTACTTACTACGTTCTACATGCCGTGATTGAAGCTAAGTGCATGACAATGCCCACCGAGTATTATTTAATTTTTCTTTATATATTTATTCATCATTGTGAATGCTGTTTAATGCTCACATTCGTAAATAAGTGGTGCTACTTCAACCAATTATTTAAGTATTTGTATAAATTATTATTCTCTCAATTGTATAATAAGTGACATATTGAGTATTAGTACTTGTATTAAAGAAATTAAATTTTATGTTAAATTTTTAATAATTTGACATTTTTATCCTTCATTTAAATAATACAAACGAAGAGAAAATTGTGTAAAAAAAGAGAGTGAGACAGAAATAAAAAAAAATAAATAGAATAATTATTTTTAGTTACTCCAATAATTCACGAAGACAATTTAGGAAGTATAAGTTATAATTTTTTAAGAATATATAAAAATGTTAGTTATTATATAAAAAAAAAAATTAGACTCAAAATGTCACTTATTATTAAACGAAAAGAAAATATATTAGAAATATTATTATTAAAATGTGCATTCAAATCTTATCATCACAAATACCATTTGCTTTTGTAAATTGTATGTCATTTGTATGCACTGATATATGTAATACATTGTATAAGAATGTATTGCACATGGAGTAATTTGGTATTCTCTTTAGTTTTAATTGACTTCTTTAATTATCTCTCGCGACAACTTTTCAAATCTCATCCATTTATTTCTAACAGATTTTGCCAGTGTGTACTATAAGTCTACATATCCTAAGCGGCTAAGCAGCTGATAATCTAAAAAATAAACCTTAAGATTATTTGGGTAATGAAAAAATAAAAAGCACCTCAATCTCTGTTTTAATATCGATGATTATGCTCTAAATGTGCAAGGAAATGAATCAAAACTTATGTTTATCTTATCTAGCTGTTTCTGTAATAACTAAGGCAAAATTGAACAATAGCAGAATCTCTTTGCCCCCACATGCTTAACTGATTGAGAAATTAGATGTAACAATGTCTTACTTTCACGCGATAATATAAGATGGTCATGGTCACTTTCTTTGTATTTTCTTAAAGAGAAGTTGGGTTTTAAATTTTGTAATTTCTCAAAGTTGTCATATAAGTTGGAGTATATGAGTGGCAGATTTTTTAGACAATAAAGTTTATGTAATAAAAATACTTTATTCAAGTGTGAGATTGTATTCTCTATTACTATTAGTGTCTAGATTATGTGGCAAACATGTCATTGGAATAAAATGAAATTTAAAAAAAAAATAACGGTAAAAGAGTAAAATAACAAAAAATGGAGGGAGTTTGAAATACAAATTATGATAAAATGTTAGAATAGATAATATTACCTAAAAGGCAAAGAATAATCATTACAACATTCATAATTTGAATTTCTTTTTTTTTTTTTTTTGTCATTCTCTTTCACCATTATTTTCTTTTTTTTAAAATTCATTTCATTGACATTCATATTCCAACGGTTAACCAAGCATTACAGTATTGATGGTGATATAATTATGCTTGGTATAATTTTTATAATTAATCAGAATAATTGAATTATATTAGTACAAGTTCGTCAAGGGGAAGCTAATTAAAAGAAATATTAACTGAGATTCTAAACGATTTGTAATAATGGAAATGAACTTTCAATCTGCTGTTTAAATTGTTTATTTTGAAATTGTATATATATTTCAAGAAAGTATTATTTATTTTTTTCAAATTATAGGTAGCATAAACAAATAACCATGTTTTATAAGTTCACATTTAAAATAACTATATTGATTTTATTTTTCAAAACATAAGATGAATCTGTTTTATATTCACAACATAAAGATTTATTCCTAAAGAGCATATCTATTCCTAAATATAATATGAAGGTTAGTCATTTAATTGGAGTATTATCAACAACGTGAACACGTGAAAACATGAACAAATAACGATCACTATTCACTAACAAAGAAAATACACTCACAACTTCACAGTTCTCGATGCAACGGCCCTCCCAGCCTTCCCCACCCCACCAATCATCATTTTACTGCCATTTTTCTCCCCATCTCCATATATAAAACCCCTCCAACTCCTCCTCTTTCTCTCTCTAAAACCCCTCGCTCTCTCTCTCTCTCTCTCTCTAAATTAAGCTGCAGTATTAGCAGCAGCAGCAGCTAGCAGAGCTTTAATGGCATTATCAGCTCTCCTCCTTATCCTCTCCCTCTCTCTCCTCACCACCACTCCATCTCACTCCCTCTACCTCTCCCCAAACTTCTACGACAAATCATGCCCCAGATTCAACCAGATCATGGAAGAAACCACAACAAATAAGCAGATCACTTCCCCTACCACCGCCGCCGCCGCCCTCCGCCTCTTCTTCCACGACTGCCTCATCGAAGGCTGCGACGCCTCCATCCTAATCTCCTCCACTCCCTTCTCCAAAGCCGAACGCGACGCCGACATCAACCTCTCACTCCCCGGCGACGGCTTCGATGTCGTCGTCCGCGCCAAATCCGCACTTGAACTCGCCTGCCCCGGCGTCGTCTCCTGCTCCGACATCCTCGCCGTCGCCGCCCGCAACCTCGTCACAATGATGGGCGGTCCATACTACACCGTCCCCTTAGGCCGCCGCGACGGCCTCGTTTCTCGAGCCTCCCGCGTCGGCAACAAACTCCCCAAACCCACCATGCCCGTCACCGAATTAATCAATCTCTTCAACTCCGTCGGCTTCTCCGTTCAGGAAATGGTCGCACTCACCGGAGCTCACACTATCGGATTCTCTCATTGCAAGGAATTCAGCACCGACATCTACAATTACAGCTCGAATATCAAGACAGATCCGTCTTACAACCCTAGATTCGCGTCCGGATTAAGAAACGCGTGTTCAAATATCAAATCAAACCCGACATTATCGGTGTTCAACGATATCATGACTCCGAACAAGTTCGACAACATGTACTACCAGAACTTGCCAAAGGGTTTGGGGCTATTGCAATCGGATCGGGCTTACTTTTCGGATCCGAGAACGAAACCGTTAGTGGAGTTGTATGCGAAAGATCAGAACGCGTTTTTCGAGGCATTTAGTCGAGCAATGGAGAAGCTGAGTGTGTATGGCGTCAAAACTGGGAAGAGAGGACAGATTCGGCGCAGGTGTGATGAATTTAATTGATGAAAAATTTGTGGGTTTCATTTCATTTGATAATTCTTTTTTCGCAACTTTTGGTGGAGTTGATAATTTATGTATACAAAATGATGTTTTTAAATATATTTTAATTAATTGTTATATGAACAATTTGATGAGTTACAGCACTACATATATTATATAATGATATGGAGTATATTGAAATTTCATTCCGAACAGTTATTGTGTTCACTGGTAGTAACTAGTAACAAGCGGAAAGGAAATGTCAAAGCTTCGTATTGGTGTTTTTAACGGTTTTGAAATGAGTTTTATTAGACCGCATGAATAATTTATAGTAATAATTTTATAAGAAAATATAATATATAACTCATTTTTATAATTTATTTTATTTGTATTATACTTCAGTCTTAAAATATATGAGAAAAATTATAGACTTTATTGTTATAATAGTAATTATTTTATAATCAAAATCAAATTGCCTGTTAAGATATACTAGTGGTAGCGTTATGCACCCATAACAAGATTGCTATGTTAATTAGACACAAAATCTAACGCCAAATAATCATGATTGGAACACAATCATTTTGTTAATTGACATTCTTTTAGGGTGCAAAAGTTATAAACACAATTTACTTAGGACTTAACTGTCCAGAAAAAAATATTGTATATATATTTATTTGTAATGAAATTATAAAACAAAATATTTGATTGATTTTATCTTATCTATCATTTTTATTTTTCAAGGTAAACAATTTAGTTATTTTATAGTTATATATTCCATATTCTCATGTTTCTAAAGGGTTCAATTCCATGAAACCAATGATTTAAAACTCTGTCATGCATGCATATACGTCTCATAAAAAGTGTATCACGGTATTCCAATCTAAATTTAGTGTTTTTGTTTGTTTTATGTATATTCCTTTTCAATATGAAGAGAAAAGATGGTAAAAATTGAAGTGTTCGAAAAGCATATTTGTATATAAAACCATTTGGTAGGATAGTAATTAAGAATTATTATTGTTATAATATGGATAAACTTCATTAATTTTTGTTTCCATATTATGATATTAAATTAGTTGAAAATCATATTTTTGTAAAATAATTGTTTACAATAAAATCATTCCCGTTTACAATAATTGTTGATAAGATACAGAGCGATTAAGGTGGTTTCGCGCCGTAGTTTACGCGTGTTTCCAACTCATTTTCATTTGTAATTGGCAAGACACCCCAAAAATATGTCGTTACAAACATGTTAGTGGGTCCCGCCTCTTCTCGATTTTCCTCAAATCCTTCCAACTCTCTCTCTCTCACTTAACTATACTCCACACTCATTCCTCGAACAAATACATACCGGTCCAAGTTAATATCTTGTATACTTAAAAAAATAAAAAAGAAAATGATTGTGTTTTAATTATACATTTGTTGATTAAATTTTATTTCAGAGATATCTATCGAATTAAGGGAGATAATACACAGAATAACATACAGCAAATATATTTATAATAATTCTTTAATAAAAAAGGGTTGCAATGTAAACAATTTTGAATGAACAAGATGTGAAGGTATCTGTAGGTAATTTTGTAGGTGGTGGCAAAAACCAACATCAATCTGTTTTTAAAAACTTTATTGACCAATCTATAATCTAAAATGATAATTCTAGAGGAGAGCCGATTAACCGATCATAAGGACAGATATTTAAATAAGGCGAGATATTTATAGCTTTGACGTTGCTTATTTGTTTTGAATAGCATTTGGCAATACCTTCAATATATCGTATGTTCCTTTTATATTTCAACTTGATCTTAACACAGAATTTAAAATTTAAAATCTTGTTAATGAATATTACCTCACAAATGTTGGTTTTACCACTTATCATAACCAAAAAGTTTCACATCAAATTTTAAAGATAGGTAATGCATTCACAATTATAGGCTCTGCAAAAGATAAATTTATACATGTAGTAGTAGAGGTATTTTTCAGGAAAAAAACACTTAATTACTCTTTCAAAACCGTAAATAGAATCATAAATCAAGAGAGAGATTGAAATTTGCATTTCTATCCATGGTTGAAATACTTTTCTCAGCAAAAAAATAATGATAAAAAAAATAAATCGGAGACTTCTACATCGTCTACAGTCTACAGAATGTGGAAGCCTTTTCTGCTACAGAACTGAGGTAGAGCACCCATACAACAATGCCTCCTAAGGTATTTGTCTGTTTTTTCTCCAGTTAAACTATTTCGTGTTAGATTAAACCTTTAAACCATTCGTGGGGTAATTTGTGAGAGAGTGAGAGTCAAGGGTAGTCCCACCACTTGCCAAAGCTACTCATATCAAAATCCTTCTGATGCATAACACATGCATCTCACCATCATCATGCAAATAAATACATGAACAAAATGATTAAATTGTCGGATGCCTGACAGTTGAAACTGTGATGGTTCAATTTCCAGATAGTGTGAATCAGAAGTTTGTACCATGGGATATAGGAACCGGCTGCCTTCCATTTGTCTTGCGTGCTGAGGCGCCTCCTATAAAACAGTCTGAATTGAGTGAATTGAATTTCTATCATCCGAAAATAGACCCTCAATCTAATTTTACACTAACTCCAGTATTTTCTTCAACTCGACAACAAACTAGTGAGTAAAGATGATAGTCATAACATCATTTGCTACACACCATCAATGGATTGTTGCATAAGCTTATGTGCATTGTTATGTTATTTGTAATGCATTGTTGTGTTGTATATTACAAGTACAAGTCTATAACACACTAAGTTAGGCTGCAATTAATTCAAGTCGTACAATTAATAGCACCGAGAATTGACGATATCCAGGTAAACCAGGCAACTGCTGGTGAAACACTCCAAAAGCGATTTGCCTGTGACTTACTATTTGGTTATATCAGGAAAAACCAATTGAACCATGTTTATACACTCTGCTACAATAGATTATTAAATTTTAATATTTGAAATTTAGTTATTTCATTTACACCAATAAAATTGTGAATGCTGTAAACAATCTTTAAAATGGTACTACTTGCAAAATTTATACTTTACTAGTTCAATTCAAGATCTTCGAATGAATCACAACAATATTGAGTTAAAAAGACTTGTGGAATCAAAATTGGTAGCTATTTCCGAATTTGAAGGAGTACTTTGTAAGTCTAACTGCTAAAATTAAGGCACATAATCATGAGCGTGGTCACATACATCATTTGCACATTAGAATATTAAGCTAGTAAGTTTAGTCTCTTAGAGAGCCTGCAAAAGCAAATACTTCATACCCAAACTATGAGTACATTTAAGAATTCATACATTCAGAGGAGTTCATCAACTTCGATTCAATTGTCTAAAAGGGTTCTTGGATTAGAAGAGAACATGTAACAAATTTGTCTCAGAATTTTGAATAAGACGTCATTACATTGAAAAGTAGTAAAAGATTATTGTTATGGAGAAAGTTAAGGTGATTTAGTCATTGAACTTTGCAAGTTATGCCAATAAAATAAAAATGTAGAAAATATATTTGAAGATCTAAAAAGGGAAGCATTTCAATTTTGAAGGAGTATATAACTAACCTTTTGGAGATGACTTGAAGGAAAAAAAAAGTTCCCCTTCCACCTTTTCCAAATTCTCAAATGTCTTTCCGAGAAAATTGTTTTGCTGACCGAGTTTGGATGTCTTTAGTATAAATGTTTGTGAGGGCAAAAAGCAACAGGACAAACACAACTTGGGCACTGACAATTCCGAAATGACTAATGCTATTACCAATTTCCATCCAGCTCCCTTTATTTCTGACCTGTTGGTCATGACCAAGTGAAAAAATTCTCATTTCAAAAGTTATCCATGTAAGTCATAATAAAAAAATAATAATAATAATTTTTAAAAAAAAACTAAAAAGGAGAGTTCTATTAATTTCTGTAGTACTCAACAAAGACATTCAGATAAAATGAGTAGAAGAAAATAATAACTTACAAGATAGAAGAAGTGAATTGTCATTACGTCTGAACACAATATAACAAGGAAATAGCATCCTTCTCGTGGAACTTGTACTAATTTTGTTATTGCGCTAAATGCACAACTGCATCAAGGGGATGTCAAACTACATCAACAGAACTGAGGTTGCATAACTCCAGAAACATAACAAATATAGATGTAATTATGAGATAGACAATTCTAACATTATATACATTTGAACTGAGCAGATAAATATTGAATATGCCTATACACTTACATGACAAGCAGGAACGGTATAAACAATTTGAAAATAAGCAGGGCCGCCATAAGAAATGGCTGTGATGAAAAAGAAATAAATCAGACAATTCCATTTTATCAAGCTAACTGTCATCAGTACTATTGGTATAAAATCTATACTCACACTGAAGATTGTGATGAATCGATATACAGACGAAATCTCAAAACTTGCAATACTTGCAAAATTACCCGTTCCAAAGAATGCCACGTAAAATAAGACCATCTGTGAAAAACAATTAGAAGTTTAAAACCATATAGAATTACATCCATTAACTTTTAGATAAGGTTCATTCTAAATGTGTTGACCCCCTTGGAGTTAAACGAACCCCTAGAATTCTAATGTGGGATTTGGATGAGATAAACAGTATTTCATCTTTTAAAAGGATCACGTAATAATTGAAAGCCAAGGCAATAAGAGCAAAATAAGCTTCATAAAGGCCTCAACTGCTGTTCAACATAGTACCTTGTTGTACCATGATAGAAATGAACAATCATGATTACATAAGGAAAAGGTATAACTTACAAAGACTAGTGGTATCCTCATATCGGACAGCTGCAGGCATCTGTTTTCATTATCAAGAATGATATTATCCTCCAAACCTTTGATTGACTTTTGAGATGGGTCTGGCTTACTTAAATGTAGAAGTTCATTTTCAAATAGTATCCATGCCATAAGTAGAAGAGCAAGAGCACCATAGAAAACAGCTTCGTACCTGCACAGGTTTCACTGTTAATGATGATGATAAAACCAAAATAATATTACTTTAGACTAATAACGTATCAAGTCATAAATGGTATCTTACCCAATTGAGAGAAGTAGGAATGCAGGTGCAAAACCAAGAAATATGGAAGTCAATCTTGACAAGAGACCGGTGGCTGAAAACAGTGGAAGCACCATTGAGAATCCTAAAACAACAAAAAGTTGAAAGATTGTTAGATAAACAAATCTGATGCCTGTGATGCTAGAGAGACTGACAATTCATTGAGCAGGAGAAACCAGTATCTTGAAAGTGCAGTCACTTTTGGAATCAAATTGTTTTTAGAAATCAACACTGCTATAGTATTATATGACATGCTTACCCATTTTAGACATCATGAAGTTCAAGATTCTAGTATCTAATGGTACTTTCACATGTTAGCTCCTAGCTAAGCATCTACATATCTATTAAAAGCTACCATTAATTCATATAAACAACAATTACACTGCATACTTGAATGGTATTTATAAAGGATTATGTCATCTTAATTGCAATTTGGATCACTCCTAAATGTACTCATACTCTTATATAAGATGATACCACCAGATGCACTTATCACTAGAGTTAGGAGCGCTGGGCTTCATAAGCCAAAAGAAAATTGGGATTTGCACTCTCAAAAAGTGCTGCACATCATACCTATTCCATATTATGAAGCATATGAACTGTCCTAAAGAACTTTTTGCAATGATCCTGAAGTTAATAACAAAGACCTCAATAATACAAGGAAGGTGGCATAAGAAAAAAGGAAGATAGGAAAGCATACCAGCAATTGACCAATTTATGATTTGATGTAATGCAAGCAGTTCTTGTTTGTTAGTTCTATGAGATGTTGATAACAACACCATCAGCGATGATAGACCTACCAAAACAGTCTACTCAATGTGAAAGAACATCTGATCATACACAAAATAAAAAAAATGAACACATACTCCACACACTATTCAAAAAATATTGCATACCTGCAACTGAAAGAGATATGGGAATCTACTTTCTCTATTACAGTTTTGGAGACTGATCCAGTACTTATTCTCTCTAGCATGCAGATCCAAATACCTTCCAACTCCTCCTATCATAATTACCATGGCTCCACTAGCAACACTGCAAGCAATATTTTGTGTGGGGAAATTATCAAATTTTATGCTAATTTGAATTATATCATCTTGAGAACCCATAGAACCACCAGTTTCAAACAAAAAAGCAATCTAAATAAGAGAAATGAATGCAAGTAACTTGAGCAAAAACAAATAATAAAAATGAAATGCAACTTTGAGTCTGTAGAGCAAGCTTTCAGCACAAAATTAACACCCTAACGTGTCAGAATAATTTAGTTAGATAAAATAGATTCATTAATTTAGGTATCTAAGCTATAGTGCAAGTGCCGTATTGAAAGACACAATGCTAGGGAACTTATAATATCATACACTACTGTATATAAAGGGCATCCTATGGTATGAGTGTCTGTTCACGTGCATTTGTGAATTAGGTTTTAAGCTGTAAAAATTAACATACTAAAAGAATTGCATTTTCCAATAAGTTTATATATTTTAATTAAATATATAATTCTATTATACTTTAATGTATATCAAAAGATATGTTTGCGTGCGAGCACATGTGTGTGCATAACCATCTTAAAATCCATGCCACAAACATATCCTCCCAAATTGCAACCCCAACAGTTTCCTTTTTTGCCTTGGGTGTGAGGTGGGGTAGAGGAAGGGGGCAGGGTGTTGACATTTCGTTGGCGACAATGATGATATTTATAGTGACCAAAAGTCCAAAAGAATTAATCAAAAGAAATCCTGCTGAAATTCAGGCTGACACGACAAGAATTGACATCAAATATTATTATGTTGACAGCATAGATTAATTAATAGTGCTGAAATGAAAGAATTTGTTCTGCTCAAAGTTCAGTTGATACTATTGGAATTTACATCTCAGATTGAACAAGCCATGCTTTAAGTTTTAACAAGTCACTTAACTCAAGAAGTCAACTTAGAAATATAAATTAGTACAGAAATTCATTAGTGACATGGCTGAGAAAAAAATTCTTGAACGGAACTTACACTAGAAGGGTGTTATCAGGTATTTCTGCAGGCATTAAAGTAAATACTGACAGAAACCAACAAGATAGCAAAATGTATGCTGGTATTCCAGATTTTCGTGTCATTGATTTGAAAAGATAAACTGAAGCAACGAAACCAACAATCAAGAAACACCATGAGTACAGCTTCCTCTCAAAGAAGCTTTTCACCTACATAAGATAAGAAATGAAAGAACTTACTATATAGTTAACTGTTAAGAATGTTAACCTGGTTCCTGAAAATCTAATGTCATATTAAAGCACAAATATAGTTCATCAGGCAGCATACCAATACTTCGAGAACGATAACGGACAGCAAACAAGTCGCTACAAGTTTGAGAGCATAGTGCCATTCTCTCCCCCACAAATATCTCCATAATGCATTCAGAAACAGATATTCACTAAAAATTTGTGTCCAGAGAAACACTGTCATAGCAGAGTAGGCATGGTAAATGGGAGGAGCATGATCCAGATATAGTACTACAAAAATTGATCCCATGACAAAGCATCCACATATGTTTGCCTGCAGCAGAGTGAAAGATTGTAAGGATCTCAACTGAGAAACCAAGGTTTGTTGAAAAAGACGTTTACCCAAAAAAAAAAAAAAGTAGTAATAATAATAATAATTTTTTGGATGTAGATTGATTGATACAGTCAATTTAGATACAATTCATTTAAGTGCACATTATCAAGCTAATTTAAATTCCACAGGAAGAGACAGAACTAAAACCTTTTGAACTAAAGCAATTACTATGGATTTGGTCTTTGAAGGAGGTGTTTAGAAAAGCTTAGCAAGTCTAGTTATCATGGAGAGTATAAGGATTTTCAAACTGATGTTATTCTGAAGTCCATTCACGCAACAAGATAATATTTAGGCATATTTAATAAAAATATCAATTTTTATATGCAGGTGATCACACAATGCTCTCGATTCATGGGTGACCACAAAAAACAAAAAGATATTTCTATCTAATGAGATTTTACATATAGGACAGAGTGCTGCAGTTAATAATAAGGCACAATAATTAAATATGCAACCAATAAACTATTAACTAATATTCAATCTAAACTATAAATATTGCCCTTCTAATAAATATTGAGAACATTATATATGTTTATTGGAAAGATGATAATACAGATAAAATGGGATGAGGAAACTTCCTTGAAAATGGAATGGAGGGATATTGTTGATTTATATATAGTTCTGGCATTTAGAAGTTCCATAACTTGATAGTTTATTTTCTTAGAGCTCTAATCAGTAGCTTATTGACAGAGGTCCAGCATTCAGAATTTCAGTTCTATATGGTTAGGAGACCAGTTAATTAGTCTCTAAAGAAGACCAAGAATACCTGTTATTTTTAGACAGACTACATTAATAATCTATTACTTCAAGTAACAGGCATTAAACCCCTTGCTCAGTGTATCTCTACTTTGGTCCAAAGTTCCCGACCCAATCCCCAACCTTCTTCTTGCCTTTTTTTATTCTTTAAGTACTGCTATCTTTGCAACTAATGCTTATTTAATAAGTCAAAGTTGTTGAAAGGAAACCCCAAAAGGAAGTTGAACCCTCACTAGCCTGCTTAACTCTCTAAAAGGAGTTCCCATCAAACAGGAAAAATATACTGCGCCTATAGTGGCTGCCCCAACAAAATCTGGTTATTACCTTTAAAGTATTGTTTCTTCGGGAAACAGCTTGCTCCTTTCTAAGTATATAGCCAGGCAATGTAGTATAAGATTGCAATACATGAAGGATAAGATAGAAGATCCAACCAATGTAACCAAGAGTGACCACAGTCATCAGCATCAACCAATCATAAGTTTGAAAATAGTCAAGTCCTTCCAGTGACAACTTTCTAAGGTTTACAGATAGCTTCATTGCCGCTTCATAGTCTCCAACAGACATCTGAAACTGAATTTGATCTAAGAATGAAGAATAATGTGCCAGCGGTTTGTAAGGCTTGAACCGCAATGAACTTGACTGCTTTAGTTCTTATTTTGTCAAAGAAAACTAATGGAATATTGTAGATCTAGAGTAAATGTACACTTGAAAATTCTGGGTAACAGAGGTACACAAAAATGTATTTAATTATACAAGAGAAAAAAAAAATTAATAATGTATAGATAGCACTCCCTCTGTCCAAAACTAAGTGACTTTCCAGAAGATATCGCTTGTCTACAAATGTGTCATCACATCATTTTCAAGAACAAATTAATACCTTTTTCCTATTTTGTCCCCCAACTAATGTGCTTTGATAATTGCACCATTCAAAACTTATGAGTCATGAAATTATAATAAGGGTACTTCAGTAATTGCAAAACTATTTTAAATGCTATTTATCTCAATCTTAATACATGTCTTAGAGTTGTAAAGAGACACCTGTTTGTGGACAGAGGGACTAAGGAATAAGGAGTCAAATAAATATTACCCTAGAAGATGCAAAACCTTCAAGAAACAAACGCCTGCTATGTGCAGTTAATGTGAGAATAATCATATGGTTCTTAAAAAGGATACGTGATTTGCGAAGGAATTGGTTGAGTATTTGCTTTGCATTAGCTAGCACAGCTTCAACTTTTTCTGACTGATCAAAAAGAAGAAGCATCAACTAAGTAGCCTTGTTACCTCCGCTAAATAAATAGCAGATTAAAGCCAATACAACTCACTAAGTAAAACATGAAATAATGCAGACTCTACTTGAGGAATTAGCAATACTAATAAACTAAAAAAGGATTTATAACCTGGTTCAAATTGATGTAACCAAGAGGCAAACTTCCAACTGAATTAGCAGGACAAGGTAAGCCAAGAAGAGTTGACTGCCAAATCAATGATAGAACATATCATAACCATAATTTAAAAGGAACATATCAGTAACTATAGCCAGTCTGAGAAGCAAGAAGGGGAAGCACAACTAGACTACACTAACCATCAGGGGTGCAATATCAGCTTGATTGACATCCACCCGTTCAATGTTGTGAAGGCCCCAATCAAGAGGTGTGGGCATATCATGCACATGGTCATCAACAAACATACCATAATCAGTATGATGTCTGTTGGACATGGGCATCGGATGTCTAACCCCTGCTCCCCAAGCAACAAGAGGAGTATCGGTGTTCGAGCGATGCCCATCTCCATGACTTCCTGTAAGAAAACAGTAAGAATCCGGATCCCAGCATAGCAAAAGAAAAGGAAAATATTACGATTGAGAATAAAACTAAGAAAAGGAAAACTCAAGATGGGATAACATCAAATGTTCCAAAGGATGTCAAGGGACAAATGATCAGAAAACTCAACAGAATGGTCGCAACTTACATAATTACTACAGAAACAACAATGATAGTGATAACAGTGAATCAAACATAACACTACAAGCCGGTGAGTACTAGGTTAGGTTCATACCTTTGTCACTCATTCCATGATCAGCTGTAAAAACGTAAGCTGTTTGATTATCCATGAAATAACTTTCTAGAAGGTTATACACTCTTTCCGCTATATGGTCAACAACCTTAACGTTATTGAGATAAATGGGGGAATATGGCCGATGTGCATGGCCATTTGAATCACAACCGAGCAGGTGTAGAAATATAACAACATTTTCTTGTAAAAGTAGCTCCTTCAATTTTCGATCTTCTTTAGACTTATTCAAAATGCTCTGGAATTGATCAAATGACCATTCATCCAAAAAAGAAGCATCTGCAAAAGAACTATTCAAATTTTATGGAATTTAAATGCCAGAAGTAAACAAGTTCATAGTTTCTATTGTTCTAGGATAAAAATGGAGAAAGAGAAGGATGTCTAGAAACTAATGACTAGGTACCAACCAAAACATATCGAGATGGAAAATTACAAATGTTAAGTACATCAGGATCAGGATCAGTCCCCAGACTCAGAAAGGTGAATATAAAACTACTTTTTCCTTTTTCCTGTATTAGAATGTCTTAATTGTACAATGACTACTTTGTTTATCCTTCTGCTAGATAGATTATTACATGAATGCAACTTCATATCAACTTATTGACCTTTTACAAAGAATATTTTAACTCAATTAAAAAAAGCCTTGTCATGTGAAGAACATGGCTGTGATCCTAAAATCTTATAGCATTAACTTGATGAGGAAGCTAATGTTCCACTGACCTCATGAGAATTATATTAAATATAAATAAATGAAGAGAGGAAACATATAGAGGCATTTGGAATTTTGAGGCTATGAGGAGAAGCTGGAAGGATCTAGCTAGTATCAGCTCTTACACACACATTGATACAAATTTGATCATAATAGCTTCTTTTCCCGTGGGCAAACTCATCTCCAGTCCTTATCTCAACATTGTAATGTATTTAACATTCAAGTATCTCAACATTAAAAGGAAACTAAAAATCTAAAATTGCAATCAGACACTCAATCTGGCTTTAGAAGAACAAGAACATGATCACACAATATTAGAACAAATAAATACTCGTCTCTCCACCGTAAGTTTTACCATCAAGTTCTTACTATCTGATTTCCTATAATTGAAATTGTGATATGAACTAGTTGAATTTTCAAAATAAATACTTCACACTGTAGAGCATTAATTATCTTATTGATAAAACTAGAAGAACCCACATGAGATTTGAATTTCAGAATTTCACATACGTAGTTGATGTATTTGATCTAGGAAAAACCAAATACAGTAACGGAAGTAGTAGCTTTAGGTTGATTCTGTAAAGAAATTAATCACCGAGAATCAACACTAAAGGATCGATTGCATTAGTTTGTTTAAAAAATTTAATCACCCACAAACTAAACAAATCTGGTTGTGAAAGTTTAAAGAAATTAACCACCCACTTTCACGATAATTGTAAGTGAAAACTCACGAATTATGTATATCAAAGTCTGAAAAATTTGGTGTACAAGTTTACCGAAATTTATAAGCGACTGATCCTTTAACCTAATTCTATTATGGAAAGAAATCTACAAAAAGAAGAATTCTAATTCGACTATGGAAAGGAAAAAAACAAACCTATTACAGTTATGAAACAAATACGTAAAACAAGAAAAAACTAAATTGTGCTTCGTCGGTGGATAAATATCCCCTGATGGGTTAAAATATCCATCGGTGGATAATTATCCCCTAATGGGTTAAAATATCCGTCGGTAGATAATTATCCCTTAACAGGTTAAATCGTCATCAGTGGACAATTATCCCCTGACGACAAGGAAACATCCCCTGACGCTTCGAGCAATGTCCCCTGACGGATAACTTGGCATCCCCTGACACCAGTCTCGGCATCCCCTAACGCGCATCTCGGCATCAATGGAAAATAAATTTAAAGTCAAATCGTTCATTGGGGGTTATTACTCATTTTTGCACTTGCTGTTTTATTTTCCAATTATTTCTTTAATTAAAACTAAGAAAACGAAGGAAAAGAATAATTCTAGGCACTCTTGATAAACTAACCACACCTTCAGATATATTAGGAGTTCCATTACCCAACGAGTCAGTAGTACGTAGTACATAATCAACGATGTAACTCTTTTTGTGAATTGAAGGGAGTGTGATAAACATTAGACTTGCATAAGAAGAATAAGTATGAATCACAAAGATTGTAACCAAACCAGTTGCAAAATCTTCAAATTCATGAGGATATGTATTCCACGTGCTATGTGGCAAAGCTCCACAGAATATTGGAACAATATCTGGGCTACCAAAGGAAAATGTATGCTGACTTCTGTTAAATACAGAGTCAAATTCCACAGGATTTGCCTTCCATCCTGCAATGGTAATTGATATATTTAGCATCTAGATGAAAACCCTCCTAAACGACCTTAAGATCATTTTATTTGACAAAGTAGCCAAAACAAAATTCAACTTCTAATTAAGGTAACACAGAAAGACATGGATGATGGAACCACCTTTTGTAACAGCACTCGGGTCCTCATAGAAGCCAGCAATTATAGAAACATGTCCAGGCCTTGATTCTGTTGGAGGACGAGCATGAGAAACTCCCCAGCGCCCTTGACTTTTAATTACACTCCTAAGAAATGGTGCTCTATAATTCCCTTCAGAATCCGGCTCAAAAAATTTATCAGCCCGCAAACCGTCAGCTGCAATTGCAACCTCCGTCAACAAATATAAGGAATTAAAGGGAGAGAATCAGAAACATGCAAAAGAAAGTATTACCGTGGTCTCTTTCTACACGCCCAAAACTAAATACTAAGACCTAGTAAACTTCAATAAACAGGGGAACAAAAATTGAGGTTACTACTTTATTCTGCTAATCATGCATTAATTTAGCCGATATTGATTGTCTAATAAACTACTAAACATGGCATTAACTATACAAACAATAGATTGCCTAATAAACTACTAATATTACATAAATTACATGGAAATATATATCATACACATGTGAAATTATCATATAGTAGCAACATGTTATAAAATAGAAACAATCTATACGAAAGCTCTTAAGCATATAATCCAACATCAAATACACAAATGAGAAAATAAACAACAGAGTCAAAATGGGTCAGCACCATTTGTCACGAAAAACAAACTACTGGAAGAAAAAGCAGTTTATCAACGGCACAAAAGATCGAACAGGATATTTGCAGAGTTTGGAGTGGTAATATGTACCAACTAAAAGAACAAGGCGCTTGGCGGGGGCAGAGAATCGAGGATAAACAAGGTCCATGCCATGGACAATAGGGGTTTTGAAGTAAATGTCGAAAATACTGAGCATGTATACGGCGTGAAGCACAACTCCAAGCACCACCAGCCATTTCTCTCTTCTCTTCAACCACTTCCTTCTTCTTTCTCTACTTGACAACGACGACGACGATCTCTTCACTCCGACTTCGCTCACCCCCAAAATTGGATCACCGTCCATTTTCCGATTCTTCAAAACTTCAGCAAGTGACGGAGTTTCTGGAAATTTACAATATTGAGCTTCAATACGATTCAAATGGAAGCGTGATCTACAGTCCAACCTTTGAAGTGGATCGGAAAAATGTTAGCCCAGACGGCGTTGCTAAATAAATACGGATTATTATATTCGCTAAAAATTAAAGAATGCTTCTATAAACTCAAATTCTGAAAAAGAAAAAACTAAAAACTAGAATAATGATAACTCACTAAGGCATTAACTATGATTATAATGTTGCGTTTGGTAAGGTAAAATGTAATAATATACGAATAAAATTAGATTGTGAATATAAAAAAAAAATAGAAATGAAAAATAAAAATTATAAAATTGTGAGAATAGTATGAGAATGAAAAAATGATAAATTTTGTGTAAAAATTTTATTACGATGGAATGAATAAATTCTATTTAGGAGAGTGTATTTGAAAATACATATAATCTTGTGAGAATTAATTGAAAAAAGAATGAATGTTACACATGAATAATTTAAAAAATAATGTAAAATTAATTTCGCTCACATGTCATTTAATTTTATCGAACCAAGTGTCGTTTAATTTTATCGAACCAAATGCGATAAAATGATTCAAACAGAAAAGGAATTTATTTGCTATGTTAATTAATTTAATTAATATTTTTTTTGATGTCGTACGTTATAGTATGGAAATTTTGAATTCATTTGATATTCTGTTACATAATTTAAACTTTTTTAGCTCTACTTTATTACTTTCACCTAGGGCAAACTAAAAAATATATTTAATTTTGTACTTTAGTTAATTGTGACATTTACGATTCAAATTCAATATAAATTTATTTTTTTTACGAGTATTAACAATGTAAACACCGTAAAATAGTTGTAAAAACTTGTAATTATATTTTCACAGTGATTCATGTTAATGCATATTATATAGGGTAAATTTTAGTTTGTATCCTATACTTTATGCCAAAAATTTTAAATACACTATATTATTTGGTTTCGTGTTTTTAAAACTACGCTACGGCCTTTTTTTTGACTTAATCATAATTGGAGTCAAATTCAATTATTTAAATTAAGGGTATAATTATCCTTGCTATCCTCGTATGGTTTTGATTTAAGCCAAAAATTAACTCAAAAAAATGATCGTGATGTGGATTTAAAAATATGTTACTAAAGAATTAGGATGCATTTTAATGCTAAAAAAGAATGGAGTGCATGAAATTTTTGGCCTAAAGCGTAAGGTGCAAACGACAGAGGTAAACGTGCATTTACCTTTTCGTCATTTAAATCGGCAGCCGGCTTGCTTTACTTCCATACTCAGCCTCTCTCGCACGGATGTTTTAACAAATAATTGAGTTAATTGAATATGAAGCATGTCCGAGTGTATTATAATGTATGAGACATGTTCGTTGATCAAATTAGTAATCGATCAAACAACTAAGTTAATCGAATCTGAAGCATGTACTATTAATAAATCCGGTAGATATGTCGGTTTATTAAAAATAAATCCGATAGATATGTCTGTCGATTAAATTGGTAATCCTTATTTAGGTGATATCTTAATTTTAAACTTTACATACTTTATAAAAATATTTAGAAGATTTTTTTTTTGATGAATGTAAAATATTTACAAGATGATTTTGTTGATGAGTGTGTAATTCTATCAGTCTTATAAAAATTTGAGTAACAGTAAAAGCGATAAGTATATTTTGAAAATATGCGCAATTTGGAAGGGAAAAAAAATGTTGTTAGGGTCTTATGCAGTAGGCACGGTTTTAGGTGACCCTAGAAAGGTTTAATATTTTTTCAAAATGTTTAAATTAAGCTTCCAGCTTATGTTACCATTTATTTTTCTAAACACAAACACAAAAGACTTAAGATTTCAGAGTTTAAAAGTTCAAATAATGTATATACTAAGATTCTTGAGGTATAAATAATTTTAAAGAATTGTATTTTTATATCATATTGAGAAATTTTCTATTTTCAATATTTTTCAAATTATAATTATTTTATATTTTATCATTCTCCTAGATAATATGTTTTTTGTTGTCTAAAAAATAAAACAAGTAACTAGAATTCAGCATTGTGGATTTTCTTATTTTACATTGTTTTTTCTTATACAACTTATTTTACATTGTTAAACTATATTAGTAATATCGGGCACACACTTATACATGTGTAAATCTTTCGTTGCAAATTCATATTCGTAAATATTCATTAATTGGTATGATTAAACTATTAAAAAAATATGGAGAGACAAACGGGAGATTTCAAAGAAGTCAAAAAAATAATAAAATAAATTCTCTAATATAGTATTTCATTTGTTCCACAAAAACAGTTTCATTTGTTTTTGTTTGTATCGAATTGTGAAATTCTAAATTTAAATTGTCACAAGAGTTTAACAAAATTATCATATAACAGAAAATTTATTTTTTTGGAATTTAATGTATTTTAAATGTTAATCATTTTAAAATTAAAATTAATCAAACTCAAATCAAATTTTAATTATAAACTTTTATAAAGGTATTATTAGATAACCTTTTAATATAAAATTTTTTTAAAGAACGAATGGAGTATTATGATATTTGTGCAATGCAATTTCTTGTAGTTCTATTATTTTTTCTTTTTTTGGTCCAAGATAAAGTTGCAGGAGCGGAGTAAGATGAGTTTTTCTGGCCCTCTGATAATATATCTCCTAAAATAACGTTAGAATAACCGTCACGTAAGTCATACTTTTTTTCACCTCCTATATTAAGAAATATAATACTTCACTTGTCATTTTTTCGGGATTTGTTAGAATGGATGACATACATATTAGTACAGGCGAAGCAAGTGAGAGTGGATTTTCTTACCATCATTGATGGGATATAATAATACTCTGCAGTAACATGTAAATAGTAACTAATTGTTGTGTTATTGAACGTCAAATAAAATGAATTTTTTGGTTTGACTTAAAACAATCCCCACTATATAAGTGCAACATTGCGTAATTTGCCGGTAATAAATAAAATCCATGACAATTTGACAAATAAATGATGTTTATTGGTATTGTAATACATCAAATAAGTTATTACATAATATCACTCCAATTCAAATACTAATGTCTCTGAATACAAAACAAACAACACTTTCTTAACTAGTAAAATACGAGAAACATGAAAGTCAAAGATAACTCAGGAATACGAGAAAAACCATCGAAATTAAACCACCTCCTTGAAGACAAAGAATGAAATGGCAATACTCGCCACACCAATAAACATGGACTCAAATGAAGCAAGTCCAGTAGATGCAGCAGAAGTATTACCGCCAGGAGAAGGAGAAGGGGTGGGAGACTCCACTCGTGCAGCAACTAATAATGTTGCAAATGCGAAATATAATGCAAAAATTATAGCAATCTTTTGAAAAGCCATTTTTGAATACTACTAATTAAGTTATTTGGAACAGGAAGTTGATGATTAGAAGTAAGTTATAAATGGCTTGATGCATGTTGTATGTTTCATCCCCTTTTTATAGTAGTAGATAGAGATTTAATATGGTATTTGTGACAGTTTGTTTTGTAATTTGGTTAATATGAATATATGATTATTTTCTTGTCATTTAAGAAGCTTCTCAAATACTTGAAGACGAATGGTATAGATAAAAGGCCAAGCGGAATAAGCTGGATAGATATAGCGCTCACAGTTTAACTGCTGGCCTGATGGAACTACCAAAGAACAAAAATAAAATTTGAAAAAAAGAACTAACAATGAAGAATGTGACACCTTTCTGTTTTTTTGTTACAATGTGACACCTTGTGGTTAGTATCTAATAAATACAAAATATCACTTACAGTGGTAATAACATAAAACCCCTTCAATGATAATTTAGCTTTGAAACTTGATTAAGAATGAGTTTCCCCTTTTCCATTTTCGCAAATGACATATTTATATGTACAGTCAAATTTATACTTATTCTCACGAACATCAATAGATTATGTCGTTTTATGTGAACAAATTCAAAACTCTAATTTAGAAAAAGACAATCTTTAATGGATCACAACAACAGAACGACAAAACTTATGATCGTCGGTGAGAATTTAAGGGTGAGAATTTAAGTGTATGAAAAGATTTATTCTTTCTCAAATCTAGCAAAACATCTTTTGGGTTTTTATTCTCTCTTTTGCAAAAGACAAAAAAATGATTACCGAATGAAACAGTCTTGTACTGGCTTGGGTCCTCTATATCTTAACGTCCCGATTCAAATTTCATTTGAAATTATTAAGTTTTAACAATTATTATGAAAAATAGTACTGTAATGTACTTTTGTATAAAATATGCCTCATTATTATACACAAACTACGTGATACAAAATTTTCAAGATTTGTGCGTCTCAGTTTGAATCATATGATTAAATCAATGTGATCGTATCGAGTAATACATAGGCCCACATTGAATTGTTGTAAAAATAAAATTGTATAATCTTGAAAATCGTGACCATTGATAAAAAAAAATTGGACAGATAAGGATGTCATCAATGTTCCAAAGGTAAAATGCCACCAAATGGTAAAAGGCAAAAACTCGAGGGACAGCAAATTTGGGAAGTGAAAGCAGATATATAGGCAACTTTTACTCGGAAAATTAAACCAAAATTTTTAAACTTTAAAATAAAATAGTCATTTTACCAACAAATTTCACATTTAAGTAAGCAAAACGGGTGCTAGCTAGTTATAAACATCAATAACATTGGCAATGGAAAAAGTGCTACAAGACACATGTGGTTCTCCAAATTAACTACTTAAAAATTGTCGCCGGTGGTTACATATCAACCATTTTTATTTAGTTCAGTTCCCAATTCAGAAAATATACATTACATAATAAATGATAGATTTATATGCCCCTCTCTTAATAAAATTGGTCAGGGGCACTTGCGGCGGCCGCCGCGAGTGGTCATATTAACATAACACTTGCCGCACTTCTCTCGGTTCCCAAATTGTCCCGGCGGCACACATTTGCATCGGTTGCAGCATGTGACGCAGGCTCTCATGCACACATTCTTTCTTGAGTGTAACTTGCACCTCACCAAACATGGAGGGTAACATTCTGCAACGTTTACATTATTTGTGATAGACAACCAAATGTCCCACCAAATATTTCAAAAACCGTAATAAGCAATATGCGGTGTACAATCATTTCAAGGGAGATGGAATAAGTCACGATGAAAATATTTCTTTTTAAGCACTTATTTTCCTTTTAAACATGATAGAATAAGTGGTGATGGATGTGTTTCTTTTTTAACACTTATTTTATCGAACAGTTTATTCAAAATTTATACTTACACAAATAAATAAGTTGATTTAAAATAAATGGTCGCAAATACACTTAGTTACTTATTCAAATAACGTGAGCTTAAAATAATCACTTATTCAAGATAAGCAATTATAAAATGCTTTGTACCAAACAAGGCCATAGTACCCGGAACAAACACCTATCTTTTCGATGGAAACAATTTAAAACAGTGTCGTATTCCCGTTTTTGTATCCGAACAAACACCGATCTCTTTACTTTTGTAGAGGTTTCTCTCTTTTAACCTTGGAAATAGCGAGGCATTCCTATTTTGTAAGGTTAAAATTGACAATTTATTGTGTTTTGTAACTTATATTGGGTTTGGAAATCGGGGGCAGAGCATTGTCGTACAATTAAATACAGTTTTTCAAACTATACATCAAACATTTTGGTTTGTTTCTAAGCAAACTTATTTTTATAATTATTTAACTAAGTTATTTAAATTGTATAAATGGATGATGCATCAATAAATATGTGCATGAGTATTTTCCTACTATATACCTTTTGTGTTCCTTGGCGGTGGCGGAGGGGAATAGCTTGGCGGAGAAACTGGTGGAGCCGGGACCACAGGGGCCTTCACAGGCGGAGAAGGAACCGGTGGTTTGACTGGCGGAGCTGGAGGTAGCGGTGGTATCTTAACTGGAACAGGAGATGGAGGAGGTGTTGTCTTCACCGGGACGTGAGCAGGAGGTGGTGGGACCTTCACCGGAACCGGAGGTGAAGGTGGTGGGACCTCGATCGGAGTCGGAGGAGATGGTGGAGGTGGTGGTAGCTTGACGGGAGCTGAAGGTGGTGGTACATTGACGGGGACAGGAGTCGGAATAGGTGGTATCTTGACCACCGGAATAGGAGCAGCCTTAAAAAATAAAAATTTTGAAAAATTAGTCCTTTCGAGAAATTAAATGTAACAAATAAAATTTTTATAATGTTTTAAAGAAACAATATATAGATATGGCTCTAGAATTATTACCTCCAAGAGATCTTCTTTTGATAGAACCTAAAGAAAATTGAAAGATTTAGAATTATAAAATTGGAGCCAAATTAACAAATGTGTTTCAAAATGTTACATTGTCTACGTTTGTGAGTTAAATACTTGGATCTTAAAATATGTATGTATTCGTAAAACAGACAAAATAAAACTGACTAAAAGTTAAGTACTCAGTCATTAGAACACTATTACACACAAATAACTAAAAACGAGATATTTTTCAACTTACAGTAACCATTCAAAGAGAGAGATTTTGCCTACATTTTCCATTATGTTCAACCAAAAAAAAAATTAAAAAAAATGCTAGTTAAGAAATGACATACCCTTGTTGAGACAAGGAGAAAAGAGAGCAAAGAAATTATCAAAAGTTTCATAGCCATTTGTATCAGAGAGAGAGAGAGAGAGAGAGAGAGAAGCAAGAGTTGTTGATAAATGATGATTGAAGGAAGCAGAATGGAATGGGTGGAGCAGTGGACATAAATAGAGAAATTAAGAGAGAGAGAGAGAGAGAGCATGCATCATGAGTGGTGGTAAGTGTACTGATTGACGCATTTGGTCATAGAAACAGGACTGCAGGGCTCTCTTACTCCAACCCAATATTTAGCAATTATAGATAAGATTAATTGCTCAACTATTATTTTAATTAAATTTGATGATTCTAATTGAAAACATAAAACGTACTAGACTATATATAATATTCAACCCCTTGAGTCGGAGAGCTTCTCGCTATCATTATAAGTTGTATAATACCGTAAATTTCTATAAACTAATAATTTCTTTAAGATAACCGAATTTAAGTTGAGTCAGTTCAAAAAATTAAAGAATTTAATAAATTAATAAGATAATAATTTTTAAAAAAATCATGTATTAAAATATGGTTCCAACAATATTATAAATTAATAATTTTTTAAAATTATATATATATATATATTTAAGATAATTTGAAATATGAATCAATTGTTTTTTTTTTAAAATTCACATCTAGATGAATTTCATCTCTTATTTTTCTTATTCCACTTAGAAGTTCCGGTGTTGTATTGAAATGAATCTTTAAATAAATTAATTTTTATAATATATATTATTGAATTTTATGTATATATTGAATTAAAAAAAACCTCATTTATAAATAAATTAATATTTTTCTAAATTAATAAATTTCTCTGATAATTTCTCACATCTCGAAGTTATTAATTTATAGATATTTCACAGTAGTAAGAATCTTGTTTTGGGAGCTTAAGTTTACTTCAGATTAAATAGTCTAATTGTACATGTTTATCTCGGTATTATACAACTAAAATTTTTTAATCGGAATAAAAACAAAAAATTTTGAATTTACCAATCTTATTTTCACAAGACACCGTTAAACCATTAGAACACATTTTTTTTAGAGTTGCATACTACCATCATTTTCCATTGCAGTAATTAGGAAGTTGGCATCGGTCGATTCAAAATGCAGGACCAGCTGCTTAAGTTATTGAGTACTCCCACCGGTTGTTTTTTTTTTTTTTACAATATTTTAAGTGAATTTTTATTTATATTAAAATTTATATTTAATTATTTTTTAAAAATTAAAATTAAAATATTTAATGCATATAAAAATTTATCCAAAACAACTTTTAGAAAAAAGTTAAAAGGACAAATAAAAAAAACGATGGGAGTAGTGTAGTAGACCGAGGCCGGGGAAGCAAATGTAATGCTTTATACAATGGTTATGGGTTGGTGTGCTTGATGGTAAAATATCTGCTGAGCAAAGGATGGAGTGGGTCTCGCATTGGTCTCTCTGCTTAACCCTTCCAAGTACTCCCTACTCCCTATTTACTCCATTACTTTAAAAAAAGATATACCGTATCCAATAAAATTTATAAAAATAAAATTAATTATTCTTTACTTGTTTATAACTTATTTAACTATTTATTTTTTTAAAAAAATTCTTCTTAATTTACTCCATCAAAATCTTATATTTGTCTGAAATTTGTGTGTTGGCAAAAAGAATTTCAATATACAACACAACAAGCAAATAGATATGTATAATATAAATATAAAATTGTACAACCATAAGATTTATTTTTTATACATATCCACCAGTGTCGTTTCAATAATTTAAATAGTTAAAATATTTTATACGGAGTATAACATATAAAAAATTCATTTAAATTTATGTGTACAAATATTAAATGGCACTTGTATTGCAATGGACGGAGTATAAGAAGATTATAATGATGCATTTAAAAAAAATATACAAATATAATTATTTTTCACAATAAATTTTATTTTTAAATGTTAATTTTTTTTCCCGAAGGAATGAAGGGAGTATAAGTTAGAATAACCATGTATTATTAACAAGCACTTTTCTACCCAGAAAAAAAAAAAGCATTTATGCATATAAATGCACCAACACTCCACTCTACTCCTGTCCTCCTAATTTCTATTCAGTATACGGACTGGGAGTAGTAATTGCTAATTATATCACCTCACGAGGTCGGTCTATCTATATTACCCCCATTTGTTATAAAAATATAATATTTGAATTTTTAATAATTTTTAATTTTATATATTTAATTAAAAATTATATATAAAAATAATAAAATTTTCTCATTAATTTTATTATGTATCTCCAATCGAAGATTATATAAAAAAAATGTAAATATTATTTTTTTAAAAATAAATTTTATTCTCAAATATTATTTTTTTTGGAGCCGAGGAAATATGTGCTTTTTTGTTATCAGGTCTGTCTATGTATCAATAATGATATTGTTACATATATTCAATTTAGTGATATATATGTATATGTATATCGTTGCGTACTTGTAAATATAAGTAAGAACATTTCTAATTATGTAACGAATGAGTATTATTAATATACCTAAGGTGTAAAGTGAATTTCTAATAAACGGTTAAGGTATTGATATTGCCAGAGCAAAAGAAAATTCAATAGATCAAAACATCCCTCTTCAAAAATCATGGAGCTCCATTCAACAATATTAACGTTCTCTCAGCAGCTTCCGTCACGATCCTTCTGCTTTGAAACACACCAATTTCATTATTTTTTTTAAATCTCTCAACAAGCTGATGAGCTTTTCTCTCTTATTTACGACGTAAACGCAAGACCCATTCATATTTTGAATTCCATTCGATGTTTATTGTTTGTCTTTTCTTTGCTTTTTTCCATTTCAGTTCGTGATAATTTGTCATATACCAAAGTGTAGTTTATGTTGATGACCTGGTTCAATGACATTATGTTTCTTATTATGTAAAAGGTTATAAAACAAATATCGTAGGATTCAATGTCGACAATCTTGTTGAAATGTGAAAGAGGAGAAAGTCAAGTTAGTTTATCAAAATTGCTTTTTGCTAACTAATTTTGATTACGGTGCTGTGCACGTGAAATCAATTATATTATAGAGAGAGAGAGATGAAATTTAGACTTGTGAAATTGTGGAGTACTGGAGAAAGATAAGAGAGGAGAGGGAAGAAGAGAGAAATGGACTATTTTTGCAAAATGGTATTTTTGTCAATAACAATTCCATTGTTCTGACAGCATACAAACTGCTCTAGCAATATCAGTTTGAGAACTATGAGAAGATAAACTAGTAATCTACAAATTAGTATGACAAGATAAAGTAGTGATAAAATGACAACCTTATCAAATTTCTGAATTCAAAAAATAGTTATTTTGTCCCCTCACCTTAAAATAATCAAAAATAAAAATAAGGTTCAACATACTGAAATAGTATGGAATATATATACACTGCAGTTGCAGGCTTTGATCATGTATAGTACGAGTCCATGCGCAGCTGCTTGCTTCAGAAAAGTTTGGTTGAGGTAAGCTTACAGCCAATTCCATTGTCCACATACCGATTGTAGCACAATTATTTAAATTTGTTGGGGTTTAAATTTTATATTTTTACAGCATAATTTACATAGTTAAAATTTAGATACATGATCTATAAATGTTCCGAGTTTGTGAGATATTTTATTAAAAATCCACCTCTTAGATAATTTTCGTGAGTTTGCCTTTTAAAAAGAAAAACATCGAGTTAATAACGCAAGTAATTGAGTACGAGGTAGAATGTATTCATAGAGTTTGCACGTTGCCGCATGAGGTATGAAGAAACGGCCGTACAATATAATGTTTCATTCGTTAGTTTTATATGTTATATTTAATATTTTTATATTTTTAAAAATAATTGTCGTGTATAATATTTAAAGAGATTTCAGAAAGATAATATTTTATATTATCATAACATTTAATACATTAATTTAATTTTCAATCTTAATATTTTTTATTGTAAAAAATAATACATAAATAATTTTATATTAACATTTACAAAAATACTATACACCATGAAAATTGTGCAGAAAATAAGTTAAGAATCGTGAAGTCAATGATGTATCCTTATTAAAAGTTACACTTCTATATGTACAATTTGATATAAATAAATAAAAAAAGTGAGTCATTCTTTATTTATTCTTGGTGCATAAGATCGCTCTAACATTTATTACAAAACGATAGTACTAAAAAACTGCAATATTAAGATATAAAAAGAGAAACAAAATCTTGATGATGGATATGTAGACTGAAACAGAAACAAAAAAAGAAGAACAGGGCGATGATTAAACTGCGATTCTGCATAGAAACACAACCTCGAAAGCCGTGGTAGTGCTCACCAGACGGTAAAATTATTGTTGTCCTTTTAATCCATTCAACCACAAACTTCCAAAAATACAGATGTTCACCTTTTATTTTAATCATCTGTCTCCTCTATAACTTACATCTCATGACATTCCATCATATACGCGTGAAATTTTTAAAAAAATCAAATACATTCTTTTTTCTTTTTCTTTTTAATATAGAACTCTAATTTTTTGAATAAGTTATACACTTATACTCCATCTTTTTCTTTACCTTCTACTCCATTTATGTGTGATGATTAATTTTAATAAAATTTTGAAATTTTAAGGAGATATGTTGATTTGAAAAAAAGGTCAGGAGATGGATATATGTTGATAAACTCCACGAATGCCCAAAATATTTGATGTGCACACAGTGTCTCACAAATTTATATCTACTTCTGTTTTCAAAGAGTATTTTCAAGACATTCCAAAAAATGTTTTCAAGAGATGTACAAAAGTATAAATTATTTTTTCAAAAATCAAATGTATTTTCCATGTATTTTATCTTTCTTACTTTAATCGGCTAAACTACGCACCTTTTGGGTTACTCTGCCGCCAAGTGAACCCACTGACATTTTATACAATTATTCAGATATGAAATATTTTGATAATTATTCTTTGTTATATAGGTACACATAAAATTATATAAAATATTCAATATCACGTATTAGTTACACCTACTCTACAATTTGTCTCCCTCTAATTTATCTAGATTTGATCTCAGTATTTTTCAATTAAAAATTTCAAGAATTAATTTATTTTGAAATATTTAATAATCAATAATACATGCGGAGTATTAGATTTTACTAGAAATACTGTTAAAACTTCTGTATACCATCCATATAATAACTCAAAAGTACAAAATCATATTATAAAAAATTGCGAGACGTTTCGCGCATCTCCACCCCGATTGAATTATTTATAACCTTAATAATGTTGACCCTACGACATATAAAATGTTTGTTAAAATATACAGCAACTTTCTTTGGTAGGTTCTTGGGTCAATAACTTTCGCAGTGAAATTATTCTTTCATCCCGGTTAATTCGTAATACCTTTTTTTTATGTCTTACTTAACTGTAACATTTTTTTTTAACTTTTAATTTATCCAAATTACTATTCATAAAGTCACATTATATTACTTTCAACTATTTTATTTCACTGTTTTTATTCATCAGAAATTAAGTCATTATTTATCACTCATTTTAAATAATATATACAATTTATTAAAATACACATTTTCTTTAATATTTGTATATAGTCAAAAGTTAAAAATAATTTAAGATAGGAGAGTAACATATATAAGACACGTTAATTATGAGATTCTACATTTTGGAAGCGTAAGGATCATACACTTCCCATTAACGAGGGTCTGAATCTTCCATTTCCCGTTGCAATATAGATAGAATTCACAAGAATTGAGCCATTGCTTGGGGAACACCATGGGGTTGTTTGCTAACAAGTTGGACTCTGAATTTTGGTTCTCGTTGCATACAATAGTTTTAACAAAAACCAACTTGTATATAGTATACAGAAACCTACTAACTAGCCACTAGTAAGCAAATGCGGCAGACCTTTTCTCGCTCCCAATTTCTGAAAATTAACGGATCAAGGTTGACCAAGCATTTACTCAACATCTTCTTCATCCTCAAAGCTCAAATGTAACGTTTGTAACTTGAAGCCAGAGCCTTGTATGATTTCGACGAAACTCGATGCTACCCCTGTAGCTTGTACTGTTGTCTGCTTTGTCAACTACAGGGAGGAGAGAGAGAGAGAGAGAGAGAGAGAGAGAGAGAGAGAGAGAGAGAGAGGAGAGGGTGATCTTTAGAATTACGTCAACTGATGACTAAAAAGACGAGTTTTTTTATTTCCTTCACATAATATACAGTAAATGCCAATTCACAGTGTCGAACCAGATATTGATGCATATACTTCCAAGTAGCAGAAACGAAGCCCATTACGCCATTAGATTCTTTAGGTTGTTCACCACGTAGGGTTTAGAGCTTGTTCGTTTACTACTTTTTCTTATGACTTAAAGTTAAAATCTAACTTGATACTTAAAGTTAAAATGTATCAAAATCACAAGTTAAAAAAATGTTTGGATAAAAAAATTACTCAAAAGTAAAAGTAAATAATCTAATGAAAGAAATAGCCAAATTCCAAAAAGTAACAAATACTTTGTAAATTTTGGACTGAAATTAAAATTTAAGTTGGGGAATAGGTAGGAAAAGAACACTCAAATAATTATTTTAATATGAATAAATAGAATCAGATCAAAGTACGATCAGGCTCTCATTTATCACCAAATAGTTAAAGTTGTACCCAGGATCGAGGTTAACTTCACTTGTATAAAGATCCAAAAATACATCCAAGTCCAAAATAAATAAGGAGAGAGGATTTAAGGAAAAAGGAGATCATATAATATTATAGATATTTTCAGCTTACTCATAGCATATGCGCACAAAATATTATTGCCCAAGCAGACCAGATGAAGATACCTCAAGTCCAAGTCCTAAATCCTTTGTTCCAATTATTACCCCATTACCGACACTTCACTTCAAACCAAAAGTACAAACTTAAAACTAATATCATAATTCATTTACGAGTCATTTAGTTTGAAATTTATATAGATGATTCTCATTTGGAAAGATGAAAAAACATGCATTTTGCAGCAGATGGAGCACTGAACGATAATATTAGTAGTCTACAATGTCAATATTATGTGGTGAATGACTGACCACTCTATTTGACAGTTAAGAAACTTAAAGCTTCCAACACAGGTCATTAACAAAAGAAAAATGTAGAATTCTGATTGACCAGAAATTTTGTGAAGACTGATATACAAGCAGTAATACTCACCTCCACAGTGGCAATACCCTCATCAACTTGCACTTTTAAATTTGAAATGCCCTCAATTTCCTGCAGAACAATAAAGACAAGGCCATCATGAGTGTCTTAATATGGAAGTTGATATGGGTCAGAAACAATATCAAACTTCAACTTGTCCGAATACTTAAATGTACAATAATTGATGCCCCCTGGTCCAAGAGTCTCTTCTCATTTTGACTTGTGGATTCAAGGGTCCCTGATGAAATCTAGGCTACAGATACTTGATTGCCTCAAAATTCGAGTTTTTTCTTGATTCTCAATGGAACAATCAAGGTGCGAATTTCAGCATGGATTGATCCTCCTATAACAACTATTATGCACCTCTTTTTAAACATTATAACAACCAAGATGCAATATCTTGTTATATTGTTATATCTGGTAATTTCTCCTCTATCCATGTGGACAACAGTAAGATCCTTGATTGTTATATTGCTCAATTTCAATAATGGATAAAATTTGTTATAAAAAAGAGGTGCAAATTCAATCCGGTTTCAAAATCAACAAAAATGAAGGATTGAAGAATAATTTCTTAATGGTTTCCTATATTAAACAAGTTATTTTTAAGAGATCTTATTTTATAATAATATCCTTGTATTTTTAAGTTGCTTATTTTGCCGTTAAACTTCATCTTATTTTTCACATGACTTTACAATTTTTAGTTATAATCTCGACACCACAGTCCAAACTTTCTAGTTCCATCGCTGTGGGTTGAGATGAGAGACTTGGGCCTGGTCAGGAACAACTTTTTTATAATGACTCCGAATAATTTTTCAACTTTAGACTTTATAGCTAGTTTGTGCTAAAAATTGAACTTAAAAAGTGTTCACTGTCGATTGTACTTAGAGTTTAAAGGTTAAAAAATCTTACCTTTTCTGAAAACAACAAACACTTCCTTTTCAACTTCTAACTTTACGGAAGAAGCAAAGTACCACAAAATGTTGGAAACAAACATGTACTAAGTAACCTTCTATAAAGAAGAAGTCGTTCTCAAACAGGCCCTCACAGCACATGATTGCTGAGTTTAACAACAAGCAATGTTCGAAGACGTAAGGGTGTGCAAGGGAGTAATAGACATGAATTCACATTGGAAGCAAAGGACAGAGGAAATTACCGGATTTACCTCTAAGGCCTTGGTCACAGTCGGTATAGCTGATTCAGTCATAGTACCTTCGGCCTACAAAAACAGAAAACAAGTTGGTAGTGATACCAAATCAAGATTAAATATCTTTAAAAGATACAAATGGATATGAATAGAGGATGAGGACGGCAAATCAGCAAGCAGGATATGATCATCATTTTGCTGCATATATCAGAAGAATGAGGAAATCAAAAAAAGAAAAGCTCATCAAGAGACCAAAACACATTATACATACATTTAACAATAATAACAAAAGGAAAAAAAAAAAGAAAAAAGAACACCCCCTCCCAACCTCCTTTTGCTCTTTCCTTGGTTACCTTGACTCCGACAGAAACTAACCTCCAATTTCATCTAAGTAGAGAAGGCACACATCAAATTATGCTCCATATAACCCACGCCTATATCATATGTAATGATTGACCAAGAGACCCATCACTCAAGTTAGGTGCTGGTCACTTCCCCTTTCAATCGCGACATACATGAACTACTGCTTTTCATTTAATTGGTGAAAAGGCATGAACAATTGAAATGACTCATACCCTTCTATGATTTAATCGAAGAAAGCAAAAACAAACCCCATCATTCGAAACTTTAACATATATTTAAAACAAAAATTAATCAAACAACAGAACTATAAAATGACAAATTTAACTGATAATGACATTACTTAGACAAAAACAGATAGAAAAAACAACTCGAAACTACCTGAAAGAACATGGTGAGAATATCGGAAGGGGAGACAGGAACAGAAACGGGCTGCTCCGAAGTGGACGGCTGTGCTGCTGCCTCTTCTTCTTCTTCTTCGGGAATCACTTCTTCGTCAGCAGGAATTAGGGTTTCTTGTTCTTCCGCCACAGAAGACCTAATCTTCGTTAATCTAGGGAAAATTTTCACTGCGGAGACGCTCAAAGGGGTATAATAGTTGGAAAGGCGTACATGGATCTGTAAACGGAGAGATTGAAATGGAAGATTGCTAGCACTACAACAAGGAGTAATTGAAGAAGAAGAAGAGAAATAAGAGCTTGGTCTGCAAACGCAAGAGAGAGTTGAAAATGGCGAGAGGGTAGCCATAGAAAAACGATGAAAGTTTTATCAGGAGGAAGGAGGAAGGAGGAAGGGGAAGTGGATAACGAGAGGACCGGTTTTGTAATTCACTATCCAGTATCCACGTCCTGGCGAAGAATTTTTATTCATCGTAGTTTTTTTTTATTAACCTTATAATAAAGAAAATATCTAAAAATATGAAAATATTGCTTGTTTTCAGTGACGTATCACATGATTTTTTTAACAATATAAAATTATGAAAAATGTTTTTGATTAACTTTTTTTTAGTTTTATACAAATAGTTTTTAGCGACGTATAATATGATTTTTTAACAATATAAGATTATGAAAAATGTTACTGATTAACTATTTTTAGTTTTATACAATTATAAAAATTATTTTACACATATATGTAGGGGTGTGCAAAATTTTCGGTATAACCGATAAATTATTGAACTGGTTTGTTTCGATACTGAAAAACAATAAAAAATAAAGCAGTTCAGTTTAAAAATAAAACAGTTCAGTTTTGATATTTCTTAATCGGTATTTATCTATTATACAGTAACATCGGTTTGTCATTTCAAAATTTCAATATTTACCGAACCGGTACCGATAATATATAATTAATAAATTATTTTTATATTTATTTAAATGTTTATTGTACTAATAATCTAATTAAGAAAGGAATTAGTATATTATATTAATTAATAAATATTTTATAATTAATTTTGTATTTTAAAATAGTTAAATATGTATAAAAAATATAGTTAATAAATAAAAAAAATATTTAAATAATTTTTATTAAAAAATTAATGAGTAATTAATAATCGGTAAGAAATAGATTTTTACCGGTACTATATCATCACCAAACTAGGAAAACCAGTTACCCATTTTTTGGTATCGATACTCTAAAATTGACAAATCCAATAATCGATCACCAAACTGGAAAAACCGGTTACCGATTTTTTGGCATCGATACTCTAAAATTGACAAATTCAATAATCAATACGATTTTTTTACTGATGCACACCCTTAGCATATGTACTCTTTATCTTTTAGTTTTATTTTTTTCCGTATGATTAAAATATTTAAAAAATTAATTTAAATTTATTTTTACTATTCAAAATTTCATGGTTTCACGAGGATCCTCTTAACACATATCATGTTAGCAATAACTCAACGGACAATGAAATCATTCATGGGGAGAAGCATAGAAACGAAACATTCCTAATATTCACAAATTTTAGAAATCGACCTATTTGCAATAATTGTACAACAGGACATTAAAGAGTGCAGGGAAATTGAGGTTGTATTATACAAAGGGTAGCCTAAGAAGTGCAGAACTGATACTGTTAAAAAGAGTACAGGCAATTCTTTTTACCATTCCCATAATTTAAAGTCTTGGCAACCTTCAGAAGTACTACACACAACGAGACAGGTAGCGAAATGCAGTAGTCACAACTACCATCAAGGGTATGTAATACAATGAAACAGTTGCTAAGCATTCGGCTGACTGGCCTATTTCCGCTCACATTCTTCTTGAATTTCACCCTCTGCATAAGCAAAACGTTCTGTAAGATGCTAGAAGCAGATAAGCAAGATTACATAAATGAAATATGACTATTGCAAGGCTTTCAGGAGATCCAGATTTCCTTGCCTTGTAGATAGACAGCAAGATTGGCTTGTGCATCAGCTTCGGAGTTCCACTCCTTTCAGAAAGAGAAGGAAATTGGTCAATTCACAGCCAAAACCATATCATTGTCGACAAATGTAAATATTGTTTTAGTTTACAAACAACAAATCAAGCAACTCATATTGTCAAAGTTCTGACCAACAGTACTACTGTATCCAGACTTTATGCTCTGCCCTCTGGAAACAGTAATACCCCTTATCAGCTGGAATCAGGTTATGATGAACAATTTAGAATGAATCAATCTTCTATAGAAGACAAATCTTCTGATCACACGAAGCAACTCAAGATTGTAGAAACAGCAATCTAGTAAATGACTAATATAAGGGACCAACTACCAGAATGAAGCATATTGGATTCCAAATGGCAATTTCTATATTATTCAGAGATAAATTATTGTGGATTTAACATATTACTCGGAGGGTAATAGTTAACAAAAATCTTGGGGAAAACAATTAATTTATGTTTTTTTTAAATTTATTTTGTTAATTGACTCGAAATCTAAAACCATATTTGTTGAACATTGGTGACAATCTGGATCCAATTTCATAGAATTAAAAACTTTCACTGAGAAAGCAACAGATGCATACTCGCATGTACACACCTATTGCATTATTACCTGTAAATATCCCTCTTAATATATTAAATAATTGCAAATTTTATTAATTTTATTTGTTGGTTCATTGTGTCAAAAGAATTCACATTAAATCTAACAAAATTTGTATTATCTGTATTGATTACAAAATTTTAAGTAATTGGAATCATGGCAACCAGAGGACATATTTCTGTTATGCTATTAGTGGATTCATAAGTAGGTTAACTACTCTATTAAATAACAGATTACGTTGTCAAAAAGGAATATTGCAAAACTACAAGATGTATATAGTGAACCTTACCCTTTCAACATGATTAATCTGGAACGATGCAAACTTATCTTTGAGCTCCCTCGCAACCTTGCACAAGTCAGCCATGTTCTGGGTTTTGGTTTTCCACAGACCCTGAATCTGAGTAGGTAAATGTAACAGCTTAATAACTGAGATAAGTGATGAGGGTAAATGTAAAGAGATTTATTTAATTATAATTATCTTTTATTAGCTGTTTATCTGTATAGTTATCTTTTAATTATTTGTAATTATCAGATTACTAGGAGTTTTAATAGATTAGGAGTTATATTTAAAATATTAGAGTTATCTTTTAGAGTCTTGTTAGGTTTGGGTAACTTGTTATTTTCTTATTTAAGACTTGTAATCCCTTTGGGAAGACAGAATTTGATTATTGGTGTTATTATTTGAAAAGCAGACTGCTTGGTATTCCTTGTTCCCCTTTCTTTTTTCTTCTCTCTCACCTCTGATCCTCTTCTGGTCTCTCCTCCCTCACCACTAAGTCATGTACCTTAATCTAGGGGAAATGGCCTCTGGAGAAAGAAGGTTCTTTTTTCCTAAATTAGCACAATCTTCAGCATACACACACGCACACAGACACATACATATATATGTGTGTGTGTGTGTGTAAGAGTGTGTGTGTGTGTGAGAGAGTGCGAGTGTGTGTGAAAATCCACAATCTATTTAGAAACCAACTGAATGGTTTGAAAGAGCACTGTGTCAAAATAGGGCGTGTTAAATAAATTTTTCTACAACCATGAAAAAATTAATACAATTTTTAGGGCTAATATATATTGATTTTTACATAATTATAAAAACAATGTAAATGAGCTCGAAAAAATTCACATATTGTATTCTTTTGTATGCTCCATCAATTTTTATGGTTACATTGTTTAAATATATTATAGATACTGAAGCATAGCACAAGTGGGTAGAATTGCAAAAATGAGCTATAAACTCATTTCCCTTTTTCCTTATGTGTGTGGAACAGAATTATTAGTATTTAACGAAAACAAATTACCCACAGATTTAATTGTTACAAATCCAAAAACTGGAAGATAGAAGGAATTCAGAAACCACGGATACTAACCTGCATACAGACAAGCTTGGAGTCTCCTTTCACACAAATATGTGCAATCCTTTTCTGCAGTGAAACCTTCAATCCTAAAATCAGACCCCGATATTCAGCAACATTATTAGTTACAATGCCCAAACCTTCACGAATTCGATAAACCTGCAAACTCAAAGATCAGAGAGCTATATATAAATATATCATAATTTAAATTTTTAAATGAAAAACACACACACACACACACATAATGTCCGGCAGATTACCAGGCTTCCATCTGTTGCACGCAACACAGCTCCAGCACCAGCTTGCCCAGGATTTCCCTTTGAGGCACCATCAAACTCGAGAACAAAGGAGGCCTGAACAAACAAGTTAGTCTATCTGAAAGGAAGCATTATATATAATATGACTCACAAAAACATTTAAATATGGGATGTCAGCAACAAGTCTATGACTCCACACTTACGTATATACTACATCTACAACAACATACATTTCATGTGGCCTTCATAGAAAGAGGAGCATATAATGAAAGAGAGACACGCATGATGTTGGACAATTCTATCCAAACTAGAACAAAGAAGAAAATCAGAGCAGGAGAATTTTGCCCCCTTGAGGACCCAGCCTAAGCTACATCCATGAATTGTGCTAGAAGAATTAGACTTCTTAATGGTGCAGCTTAATGTCATTGATGAAACAAATATAACCATATCTTCTGACGCATAAACATACTTCAGTGACAGACTAACACTTAGCATGATGATATATAACCAGTGATAACTTACACAATAAGAAGAAACTGGTGCAGCTACAATGGCATTGTCTCTTCTGAATTGATTGACCTGAGGGCTGGCCGAATATGGATGTGATCCCCCCACAACCTGCTATGTGTGAATACGAGAAATCAAGATATAAAAGATACCACCTGATGAGAATCAAGCAATAACTATAACCAACAGGTTTAAGACTTCATTCAAATATTTAATAGCTAAGAAATTAAAAACCTTTATGCAAAATATAGAAGGAAAATTGATGCCCAAGTTTCATTAACCAACATTTGTTCTTCCTTTATAATCGAAAACGAAGAAATGGGTGTCTTGGAATACTCTTTTTTGACCGTGGTGGTATGATTGTCGGGCTCTCTCCTCAGCCATCAAATAGGTTATTATGAACTATCTTTTGATCTGACAATGTTAGGGACATGTCCCCTCCTGTCTTTTGTTATCATTTTATTTAGATTGTTATATTTTTATATGTTGTACTAGTTAATGCAATGTTATACGAAAAGACTACAGAAGAAATTAATACGATAATGATTTTCTTTTTCTTGTATAATTCTATGTTTTTATATGTATAAATTTACACGTGTCAAATCCACAAATCCCCATTCTGTTTGAACTGCCGAATCTCTGTATAACAAAACCAAAGCCTTGCTTATTACATGATGACTTGTCAGACTCTGCCGTGTGCTCTCGCCTTGGATGGCTGCGACTAACTTTACTTCATTCCTGGAGAAGTATCTTTAAGTTGAGTTACCCAAGGAACATGACCATTACTAGGACCAAATCCTTTCCTTTAATGAAATAATTAGCCCAGTGTATTCTATCTTAAACCACCAGTCCGAGCCTTTTAGCATTCCCCTCAAGCAGGATAACTCAAATGAGTTGTCTACTAGGGCTGACATACACATACGCCATAGCAGAATCCCCCATATCCCATGTTCATACCATGGTTGGTGACAATTTCATAAATATGTTTTGGGTGCCACTCTGATTATCTTAAGTGCTCTTTCAACAAGACCGCATCACATCAATCTTTGAGAAATTCACATACTTCATATAAATATAATTTCAGATATACATTCCTCATAAACTTCTCTATACTTCTTTGACATTAGCATCTTGGAATGTTTGGAACAATTTATTCATGTTGATGTAGCTCTTGGATAACCATGCGGTTCTTCATGTATGACCACAACAAACACTAGTAATTTACTAAGCATTAAAGAATATGTATGAAAACGTTACTTCTCTCACCAGTTAAACTTTAGCTAAACATTTACCTATTTTGTAATGTATGTTACAAGATCCAAAACAACCTCATATTTTTCATAGGATATTAAGCATTTAAGCCAATAGGCAATTATAGCTTACGGTCTTTCCCTTAAATTATATGATTATATCAGGTTTACCCTAAATTTTAATAACAGGCAAACAAGTAAACTCTTCCTATGATTGGATCTATTTTGAAAGAAGTATAAGAGAGTGAGTAATTAAATTAGATCTTGGATGAAAATACAATAAAATGACAGTTACCTATTCAAATACAACTTCTAAAAAAAGGAGATAAGGAAGATGTTCTCCCACTTAAACAACGTGATCCATCTCTTTGTCCCTTTCACTTTTTTTTAAAACTCTTTTTTTAATGATTACCCAAAAATACCACGACGGTTTCTCTAAGGCCCAGCCGCTTAATTAATAGAGATAGAGATAAAACATAGTATATGCAAAAGTTCAAATACTCCTGTATTTACTTTTCAATAGTAGGGTTGTCAAACTGAACATGAATAAATGGTATGTTGAATGTGGTCATTTATCTTGGGGCAACACAAAGTTAAAAACGAACACAGTTAATATAGGACAAAGAGTGATATGGTTCCATATAGATTATCACAAGCAACTATATACATGCTACCATAGATGCCAAAGTGGGTTAATAATGTGGTACTAGATAGACTTATTATCTATCTAATGTAATTTAGGAATCCATTGGGTTACCCATTTGCCACCTTTGGCATGCTATGAATTGTAACTTTAAATATATATGATTCAATATCAAGCACCAGTCTACCTGCAACCACTTTTCCGAAGAATTCGTGCGAACTTCTTTCTCTTTATTGGTAGCTGGTTGCTGCAACAAATCATTATTTCAAATTACATGACTGCCCCCTCATAACCTTTTATTCAATCAGGAAAAATAAGTAATTGAGTAGTATGGAAACATACTAGAACAGAACGAGACAAATCCTGAAATGAAAGATAGTTCAAAACAAAGATATAGATGCTAAAAGAGGTTTTTAAAGTTTACATCTTTTAGCAAAAGACCAAGCACTCTTCTCTAATTTGGCGAATCTCCAATTCACTTTTAGAACCATTTAAGATTTGGAAATATATAATTTAGAAACTTATCATTAGAAATATTTGATAAGCCTTACAACCACACTAAATATCAATACAGTTGTGTGAATTTTTTTTGTTGTGTGATTTTTCAATATGTTGGCTGTAGTTATCATCTAACAATAATCCATAGCCTAAAACAAAATAGTTTAATATTAACCACTACGAAGGTAGCTACAATATATTGAATTCAATTAGTACAACTCCACATATAGGTAGCTGATAGTAGTTCAGAAATTATGAAGAGGGCAGTGTGCAGTTATAATTGTACTGTAACAGGTGCTGAAGTAATCAACCTGAAAAGGGCAGACAACAAGTGGGCCAAAAAGATCAGCTTGTACATTAGAGGCACCAATCGAACAAATTGCATTCTTCAGCCCTCGCGAGGTCAGGTATTCCTCAGCCTCTTTAGGCAGAGAATATCCTTTAAATACGGTAATAGAAGGATCACACATCTAGAAAATTAAAAGGAGAGATTAGTGCAAGCGACAACATGTTAGCATCTAAAGCATTACAATAAGTCTTGCACAACATCTTTTTTCAAGAATTAAAATCATATTGGGGTATTTACAATGAATTACATTCATGCGTATCGTAGGTAGATAAATTAGGCATACTAGAGGGCCTGTTATGGTAACCAAAAATTAACTCTTAATTTAGAGCCAAAAGCTGCAACCAGGATGATTTGATCCCAGAAAGGATCTTAAAAATACTGCAAGGTGCTTCAATAACAACAGCCATTTGACATTAATTACCCAGAGAGTAAATAACAAAGTTGTGAAAGGCACGTGACTAGGCATGAGGCCCAACGTATGCATCTTTTGCTGTCTTTCCTTGTTTGAGGCAAGGCCCCTTCATTTATTACGCACCTCAAGGCCTAGGCCCGCATACAAGGCAATGACCTCTTAGAAGTGAAGCCATCGTTTAAATTATGGAGATTATATCTGGGACGTTGAAAGAAAAAGGAGGGGAAAAAAAAGGAACGATAAAAGAATAGAAGAATCAGCAAATTCGGCATCAGTAGATCGGCTCAAACGAGTCTATAACAAAGTGAGAGGGATGAGTCCACTCTCTGTTTGGTTTCTTTTAGGCCTCTGTCTGCCAGTGATATGAAAAAGCAGTCCTCTTGCTTATCTTTGTATTCTGTTTTGTCATGAGAAGGATGAGATAAAATGAGGGAACTTGCAACGGAAAGAAATGGTGAAGTGCTTATAGTCTTGGTTTCGTTAGAATGGGGCAATGGGCTAACGGCTAACCCATGTATGAGGCAAGAATAAAATTTTAATTACCGAAAGAAAGTCACAAAAAGGTTCAAAACTCCTGGCAGAAATAAAAATATCAAAACCCCCATTATCCCCAGCTCTACTACAGTAATGCACTAAAAAACTACTAAATCAACTATGCTAGAAATAAAACGAAATTAAATTTGCAGAAAACAATGAGTTAAGAGAAACATTACAAGAAGAGCTTGAATATCAGTTAAGCTCTTGTAAACGCCAACAATGTCCCCCTTCCTCACAACGTAAAAGGCGTCCTTCTCATCCCCCATAGTTGAATAGGGATAGTTCAACCTTCAAGCACCACCAGAATCACTGCACGAAAACAGATAGAATAATCAATTCGTAAACAACAAATTCACGTTCATATACTCTGAATATCAATTTCTGGCTGCTGACAAAAAAATCGAAAAATCAAGTCAAAATTTTTTAACCTTTCGAAATGATTGGAGATTTGAATTGCTGCGGAAATTGATCAATCGACTTGTGACTGAAAGTAAGAGGATTGGAGAAGGCGATCAGGGTACATAGTACGAGTAAGTTTCAAGAAAGAAACTAAATTAGGGTTTCGTAACGGGCGGGAAAGTGAAGAGACATGGGGAAAGATGATGGGAGGGTGGGTGCATCGGAACTGGGAAATAGGAGAGACTAACGTGGACTACGATGGGACGCGAACGAAAGTGTTATTTGGATGATAATTTTATCTCAATCTATTAACACTCCGTCCCCGTTAAAATTAATAAAATTTGATTATTTGAACAGTACGAAGATAAGATATATAATAAAATTTATTATCTCGTCTCATTTAATTTTGATTTCGATTTATTTATATATAAAATATTTTTTCAATTATTTTAAAAAAATTAGTAAGAAAACATATACAAAAACAAAGAAAAAAAAATCAAATTTAAAAAAAATAATCAAAATAACGGGACGGAGACGAAATAGATTTGGTATAAACATTAAGGGGAAAGGATGAGTTTGGGGTATTATACATATTTAACGGGTAGAGTTTAGATGTGAGAACCCAATAATTCAAAAGTAAAATTTTGAGGGTTATTTATGAATTTATCATCCAGTAAATATTATTTTTTATTTATTTATTTTTTTTACGGTTACGTGGTAACGATCACGTAATTCATTACGCACACGTTCATTAATATTTATAACGAACGTTATATTTTTAATTATTGCGAGACGATAAATTGTGACAAGATATTTATTTTAAATTTACTAGATGTTAATTTTGATAATAATTTTATAAACGCATTTTTTTTTATTATTATTTCGCCGAGGCCGATTAAATTTTTTTCGGTTAATGCAATAAATAAATGCATAACCATTAAAAATGTAAATTGTGACTAAATTAAATTTTTACTAATTACTCCTATGGTAAATAATTAATTTACATCAGTTACAAATGTTAATTACCATGCAATTAGTATGCAATTAAGGATTTAAAATTCAAAATTCAAAATTCATTAATGCATTTATTAGTATTGATTTGTGCCTTGATTTCCTACCTAGCATTGCTACTAGAAATTTTTTTTACAACATTCTCTCTAACATATTATCACAAACTCTCTCAAATTTTCGGAGCTTTGAAGTTCTAGAGTATTTTGAAATTTTGGAATTAGTTTTATTAAAGCTTTTTAAGAGGTAATTATTCTGCACTTTAATTTTGTTGTCAAATAATTTTTCTAATTATACCATGTTGTAGATGATATTTTTCAGTATGATTTTCATATATTGCACTTGTTCATATCATCTATATATTGAGAGATATTAATTTTTGAAGTTTAATCAAAATCTATATAAAAAAAACCCTTTAGCGACGGTTGTTTAATCTTTAGCCACGGTTTATTCATAATACTTAGAACCCTAGAACCCGAAACTTTGAATCGAGATTTTGGCCGATGTAGTTCGTGGTAATTCAAATAATTTATATCAATATGTTTCTGCACTTGTAAGGATCATTTTTGCCTTAAACAATTTGAAAAATAGTTAAGTATTTATGATTTCGTGTTCATATGAAATTTTCATTTATGTCCGAAACTTTAAATCGATCTAGCATGCGATGTAGTTGATGAAAATTGAAATTGATTGCATGTACGAGTTTCTTATGATCTCTAGAATCATTTCCATGTTTGATTCGTCAAAAATGGTGAAGGAATGAGATTTGGAAGCTCGGCCGAAGCTTCTCGCCGACGTTAATGGCGAGAGCTTTCCGGCGAGCTTCGATCTCTGTTTCAGTAAGTTTCAGGCGGTGGCATCAAGCGTAGGGGGGTATTTACCTATGCTAAAAGTCACGGTAATGGCCATTCCTCGAATCAGTGTGTGTGTGTGTGTGTGTGTCGCGGGCAGTGGGTGTAGGACTCGCCAGTTTCTGCAAATTCTTGCCGGCGGCACTGCAGTCGCCGGAAACTGCTACTGCTGGGTTGAAGGTGATGGGTTGACCCGGTTGACCCAGATCCGACCCACTGTTTCGACCCGGTTCGACCCATTGTTTTGACCCGAATTTTGACCCGGATTTCAAAATAAAATTTTGGACTTTGATCCAATAAATTTTACCCACTTGGTTTTAAAATTTCAACCCACTTTGAAAATTATTTTTTAACCCAATCCAAGTTTTCAAAAATAAAATAAACACTTACATATTTTTTTTTTAAAAAAATATTAATAAATGATTTTTAAATAATTAAATATTAATTATTATTTAATTTGAGTAATTAAATAATAATTAATAAACGATTTTTAAATGATTAAAGATTAATTATTATTTAATTAAAGTGATTAAATAATAATTAATAAATGGTTTTTAAATAACTAAATAAATTATTTAAGTTAAGATTTAATTAAGAAGTAATTCTTAATTAATTTAAGACCAATTATTATTTAATTAAAGTAATTAAATAATAATTAATGAGTAATTTCTAAATGATTAATAATAATCATTTAAAGCTTAAGTTGATTAATCAATAGTTATTAATTAATCTAAGGCCTCCTTTAATTAATTTAAATTATCGAGGACCTACGAGTGACGTTTAACCAAGTTCACTAATCTCTCGGACTTCGATTCGGTTCCAACCGAATCCCAATATTACGAGTGACGACATAAGTAGTTAAGTATAGACTTGAGAATTTCATTAACACTTCGCATGAACATTTATCATGTGTATTTAAGTGGAGATTTCTCATATTATTATTTGTACATGTTTTACAGAATTTTCTGCTTTCACGAGTTGTTAAACGTGAGAATTCTAAGGACCAAAGGCAAGTATACATTCAATCTTATGTTTATTTCAAGATAACGCATGATCACTTGTTTCGATATGTGTATGATATGTTATGAAATGATATGCATGTACATATCTCTTTTATATTCATGACAAATATGTTTCCAAATGATTTATATTTCAAACTAATGCGTATAATCAATTCTTCGATATACGTACATGATATTGATATTATGTTGATATTTATTCAAAGTTAAGTAACGTATGATCATTCGATCCGATGTACGTGAAAAATATTGTACTAGATACAAGTACTTCTTGGGCAGTTATTAGCTGTTTAAGTTCGCTAATACGTCAAAGTATACCCTATACGGATATAGAAGCCTTATTATTTACCCCTTACTTGAAAAGTATATCCGTGTGGGTAAACTAACGGTTACGTGGATGCATATGCCTGGCATCCCGTGCCTATTATGGATAGGGAACGGAAACCGAGGCATCGGTAACCGAACCCTTGCAGACAAATTTTTCTGCATTGACTACGTATGTCATTATGGTTAAGTCAGACGTTCAGGTTGGCCATCTGATATAATGTTTGATTTAAGATAGTTCTTAAGGGCACCTGCGCCAAACAGACGGTATTAAGAGTTCTTAAGGGCACGTGCGCCAAACAGACAGTGTTATAAGGCGCATGTGGTTTATTCAAGATTCTTCCAAGAAAAGGGTCAAATCCCTCGCTATCACTCTGGGACCCTAGAAACTATTTTTCTTCTTTATTATTCGGAGGTGTTGGACATTGTTTTCGTCCAACCTCATAAACACTTAAACCATTATTTTCCATCGTTCAAGCTTACCCAAATACTATCGAATATATACTTGCTGAGCGTAAATCGCTCATGTTGCTATGATTATAATTTTTGCAGGTTATGGCGAGACGACCGATGCGTCTCATAAGGGAAAAGAAAAGATGGAATTCTGAGAGCTTCCTGATATCCCTCTTATGGATGGTTTTCAAGGGTAGGGTGAAGAGGGAGAAAATTATAGAAATGTTTAGACTTTAAGGCCTGTGTGGGCCCTATTTTTTAAGACTTCCGCTATATTAAATACTCTTTAATGGATAATGTAATAGAGATTCGTTTTTTTTTATCTCTTATTTAATGTTATGCATGCTTGGATGTATTAATTATCTTTTGTCAATTTTTGATGGTGCCCGAAATCTGTTTTATGATTTTTGGGGCCGTCACATTAGAGACTGCTCACTCATCCAATATTTGTCTCGTTATTATGCCTACTCTAAAATATTAAAAGATCTACTTTTTCCTTCCAAAATTAGAGATGAATATTCTTTTTTTATTTTTTTCAAAATTAAGAAAATATTTTTATTTTTAACTTATAAAAAATAATTAAATTTCTTAAATACAATTATACTATTTCACGCGAATGAAAGACTTATAAAATATTAAAAGATCTGTTTTCCCCTTCAAAATTAGAGATGTATATTAGTTTTTTATTTGTTTCAAAATTAGGAAAATATTTTTATTTTTAAATTATAAAAAGTAATTGAATTTCTTAAATGCAGTTATACTATTTCAATTAACTTCGTTGCATCCATACTTTTTGTGATATTAAATAATATGATAATAGTGAAATATTTGGAATATAAAAATTATCTTTGAAAATTGTCATTTTACTAACGCATCTTTAATTTTGGGATGAAAAGAGTAATTTGTATGTCACGTATGATCAGATCGGTTTGTTTTTTTAGGTAATATTAAAAATATTATAATTTATAAAAATATTTTTATAAATGTAATTATATATAAAAGGTAATGTTTGGATGTGAGTTAATTAAAACTAGTTTTAGCGACAATTGAAAAGAAAAAGAATAATTGAATTAGCCGAGTTAACAACGGATTCAGTAGAATTGATTTTGTCCTTAAATATAAGTTCCCATATCTACAAAAATACACTCCTAAGGAATAAATTTTAAAAAATTTTGGATTTCACAATAGATCGATCGATAATTATCCCTTGTTAAAAAACTATACAATAAAAGAGATTTGTAAAGAAAAAAAGAAAACGAATAAGTAAAAGTCAATTTAAGGTCTCCAGTTTGGGTCTTGTAAATGAAAAAAAAAGTATTAAGAAAGTTTTTTTTAATAAGGAGTCTGACCCAACTCAAATTTAGATTAGTCAAAGTTCAAATGAGTTACTGAATATTTGATGGTTTAACAAAAAAAAAAAAAATCAGTTACAAACGTAGTAAAAATCAATGAAATATCATTTAAAGACAATTTTCATATTAGTCAGTTTACTTAGAAAATATTATCCTATTTAGATTTAATTTTGCATGTTAATAAAAAAACGATGTAAATTAATCGATGAGTGCATAAATATGCGTGTAAGTATTTAGATTATATGTAAAAAAAAACAATCAAATGAATTATAATCATTGATTAAATAAATTATAATTAAATTAATAATACAAACTTGGTTGTGCCGTAAAATTTAGTAAATGCTAATGGAGAACCTGCATTATTTATGACTTATTTAGTAGTTACGCTCCTTTAAATCAGGAAATCATATCCGAATGGCGAAAGAGAAAAATCGCTAGAATTTGTTGTGAAAGAGTTGTCAAACATAACGTGTGTGGAAAGCGGAGAAGTTAATGTCTAGAGTATAGACTCAACTATCCAATAAAAGAAGCGTTGACTTGAAAATTTATTTACTACTACGTATTTATTTTAGTTTGTTGGAATAATTAAATTTTATTTAGTAATACTCTCACCTCCACGGCCAATTCCCAAAGCTTCTCATCGACCATCTTCCTCTTCTTAGCTTCTTTTCGATAACAGATATAGATAGAAGCACGCACATACACACATATATATGTATATATGAGAATGGAAAGCACGGTAGTGGCAATAGTGGTAATGGTATTGAAGGAGATGGGGATGGTGGGGGGGACGATAATCAGTAAAGCAGCTATGAACAGCGGCATGAGTAATTTCGTATTTGTTGTTTATTATAATACCCTTGGTTTCCTCCTCTTTCTTCCCTTTTTCATCTTCCACATCTCCAGGTATCTCTCTCTCTCTCTCTCTCTCTCTCTATAACATACAGTATAACATATACGGAGTATATAGAAAGAAAAACGCTATTTCCACAAGGTTGTTGATAGTTTCACGGGGAGATTCCACATTTTGTGTATGAACTACTTGTATATATGCATTAAAAATTATGTTAAAGTAAAAATGATCGTGAAAAAATCAGTTCCCTTTTGGAAATTGAAGATGCTGATACAAAAGTTTGAAACTTTATCGAGAACAAAGCTTAATTAGGTGTTGTATGTGTGTATATATGTACTCCGTATTACACAAATTCGTTCTAAAGATATTATAAACGATCTCATTTTTAAAAGATTGAGATAGTTCTAAGAAAAACTCTTCCGTTAAAAGAAACTACTCCTACAAAAATAAAATAACGAGTACCGTACAATTTACATACTTCTTAAAATATGTTATTTTTGGAAAGTGAAAGATCCCATTATGCTGTTTTTAATGGATCCTATCTAATTTTGAAATGTGAAATATTTGTACTTACTACGTTTCTTTGGGCTGACTCATTATATTACTTTTATCCTCCATATTTTTCATCGATGCATTTTATAAATTTTAATATAATTTATTTAGTGTAATGTCATCCGCGTAGATTAGAACATAAAAGAAAGAGAGAGAAGAGAATGTACCAAGTTTCGTACAAGTTACTAATATAAAATACAATTTAAAAAATAATTATTATTATAAATTTAAATTTTTTTTGAAAAAATAAATAAATAATAACAATTATAAAATAAATAAAATATAAATTTCACACAAGTTATTATAGTAATTAGAGATGTAATATAATTTAAAAAGTAAGATTATAATCAAAGACGCAAGATTTCTTAATAAATTTGCTTCGGAAGTGCATATTACCGGACATGATTTAATTTTTCCTTTTGTTACTACTGTTATTATTATGTTATTATAAATAATAGTGGTAATTACTGCTCCGTATTATTAGGCTCCATAATTTTATTGCGTATCAATGCAGGAATAGCCAACCACCTCTTACTTTCGCCATTCTATGCCGATGCTTCCTCATCGGCACTCTTGGGTAGCATTTTACAGAAATATCCTCTTTTTCTTTAAAGTTACAATATATATCTGTGATTTTTTTTTTTCAATTATTCAACACTATACTTTTTATGCACACAAGCGCTTATTGTGATCTAACGAGAATAGAACGAATACGGAATCAACTTCAACATCTTTTTATACCTCATTTTCACCGGGGACAGTTATACTCCATTTTTATATTTCTATCCATTCCAATTGTGCTTCGATTTTTTAAATATTCGGGAAAAAAAATGTAATCTATGAATATGCTCAAAATAATACAAAATGTGATTTTTTTTAAAAAAATTTTCTATCCCATTCACTTTACTTTTATAATCATTTTAAAAGCAACAAATTTTAACCTTTAAAAATATATTAATTTTATATGATTATAAAAATCATATTGCAAATCAGAAAAAGATAAAAAAAAATTATGCAACTGTCTATTTTTTTAATACTCTTTCAATTCATACCGTTGAATTTTTTAATAAATTATGGATCAATCGGTATAAAACTGTTGAATATTATATGAAAAATGTGTTGGAAGTTATGAGAATTTGAATGAGAATTGATTTTCATTTGGAATGGGAGATGTGAAAAATAAGTTAAGTGAATGAAACTTTGTTCCACATTGAAACTTGGAAGGAGAGTTGCTTGCCTTTTATATGGGAATGTAAACTAACTAGTTAAAATGAATTGGCTATGTTATGCTCCACCCTCCACGCGTGCGCGCAGGGGGTGCGAATCCAAGAATTTCTGAAGGGCAATTTGGTTGAACTCATGTGTGGGCGCGACGTGCGGGACACGAATGCCGAATCGAAATTGGTGGGCCTGATCAACCCAACTTTCTAGTTTTCGAAATTGAACCGCGCGTCTGAGACTAGGCTTTGAACCGGGTCAGGGACTAAACCGTCGGAGATTGCAAAACTTGTACATCGGAGACTGGGCGAATTTTGTACTTCGGAGACTAATTTTTTTTTTTTTTTGTTACTTCGAGGACTAGCAAATTTTTCCTCCCACTATCTCGACGGTTGTGAACGTGTCTTATAACTCGACGGTTGTGAACGTGTCTTGTAACTCGACGGTTGTGAACGTGTCTTGTAACTCGACGGTTGTGAACGTGTCCTGTAACTCTACGGTTTAGGAACGTCGCATTACACCTGAGTTAATGGAAACGTGGTCTGACAGAACGGTTCTCTTTTGCCTATAAATATTGGTGTTCATTCCAACAGGAAATTCACGAAAAAATACACAGTCTTCCAGTTTTGTTAAAATTTCTCATTCAAGTGTTCATTAAAGTTTCTTGTTTTGTTCGCCGATAGATAGACTTCGTGCTAAGTCCAATCTCCGTAATCCGTTGTATCTTGGGAAACAGTAGTCCTTCGTTCCTCTTAAGCACCCAGTGAGGGGACTAAACTGTTTTAAGGAAAGCGTGTTTACACGTGCCTCGGATTTTATTTCCTTTATTTAATTTTGCCATTTCGAATATATATATATATATTTTATACACAGTTTCCAACAATCTTAAAACAGTTTAGTTGTTATTTATTCGTAATGGCCAATTTCGAAGATACTCCCATTGATGTTACTCATGCTGCCAATACCTCTGCTTCAAATCCTACAACGGTGGATGCTACCACCGTTAATGATGTTCCTCTTGCTGCTACTGTCCATGTTCCACCAAGTCATGTTGAGAAGCCAGAAAAGTTCACTGGCGTTGCTACTACGTTCAAACGGTGGCAACAAAAGATGCTGTTCTATTTGACGACCTTGAATTTGGCAAGGTTTCTAACGGAGGATGCTCCAGTGATGCCGAAAGATAACGTAGATATGGCAACACATTCTGCGGTTGAGGTTTGGAGAAATTCTGATTTTTTATGTCGTAATTATATTTTGAATGGTTTAAATGATTCATTATATAACGTTTATTGTAAATTTAAAACTGCCAAAGAACTTTGGGAATCAATGGATCGGAAATATAAAACTGAGGATGCCGGCGCAAAGAAATTTGTGGTCAGACGGTTCCTTGATTATATGATGATTGATTCCAAGACTGTAACAAGTCAAGTGCAGGAACTGTAATTAATTTTGCATGATATCCAAGCTGAGGGTATGCTGCTCAGTGAGTCTTTCCAAGTGGCTTCGGTCATTGAGAAATTACCTCCGGGCTGGAGAGACTTCAAGAATTACCTTAAGCACAAACGCAAGGAGATGTCCCTAGAGGATCTGATTGTTAGACTTCGAATTGAAGAAGACAACAAGAGATCTGAGTCTAAGGCATCAAGCGGTGTTGGTGCTAAAGTTAATATTGTGGAGCATGGCTCTAAGGGAAAGAATGCCAACAAAGGCAAGGGCAAGTTGGGGCCAGTTAACGGCGGTTTCACAAAGCCAAAATACAAGTTCAAAGGCAAATGTGGCAAACAAGGCCACAAGTCAAACGAATGCCGATCCTCCAAAAAGAATCAGGAGGTCAACTTGCTGAATGAAATCACCAAAGATGTGGATGATTTGAACTTGGTGGCTGTGGTCACCGAGGTAAACATGGTGGAGTCAAATCCAAAAGAATGGTGGATGGACACCGGTGCTTCTAGACATGTTTGCACAAACAGGAACCACTTCTCTACTTTCGAGCCGGTGAACGGTGAGAAATTGTACATGGGAAATTCGGTTGTTGCGACAGTTGAAGGCAAGGGAAAGGTGTTGCTGAAGATGACTTCAGGCAAGGTGCTGACACTACAAGACGTGTTGTATGTGCCAAAGATTCGCAAGAACCTTGTGTCTGGTTTTTTGCTTAATAAGCATGGTTTTCGCATTGTAATAGAATCTGATAAACTTATTCTGTCTAAATCAGGAATGTTTGTAGGAAAAGGGTATGCCTCTGATGGGTTATTTAAATTAAATGTAATGACTATTGTCAACAAAATTAATGAAAGTACCTCTTCTGCTTATTTGATTGAGTCTTCAAATATATGGCATGGTAGGCTAGGTCATGTTAATTTTAATTCGATTCGTCGTTTAATTAATTTGAACTATATACCAACATTCCAGATTAATTCAAAAAATAAATGCGAAGCTTGCGTTGAAGCAAAATTAACCAAGGTACCGTTCCCATCTGTAACGAGAAGCACTGAATCGCTTGAATTAATTCACAGTGATGTTTGTGATTTGAAAATGGTTCAAACACGTGGTGGTAATAAATATTTTATCACCTTCATCGATGATAGCACAAAATATTGCTATGTATATTTGATGAAAAGTAAAGATGAAGCCTTAGAAAAGTTTGTTCACTATAAAACTGAGGTTGAGAACCAACTTGGTAAAAGGATCAAACGATTGAGGAGCGATAGAGGTGGCGAGTATGAGGCACTAATTGGTGACTTCTGTGCGAAATATGGAATTATTCATGAAATAATGGCACCTTATTCTCCACAATCTAACGGGGTTGCTGAACGGAAAAACCGCACTTTAAAAGAAATGATGAATGCGATGTTACTTAGTTCTGGCTTACCTTCAAATATGTGGGGGGAAGCGATCTTGTCAAGCAATTACCTTTTAAATAGGGTACCCCGAAAAAAGGAAGACAAGACTCCGTTTGAACTATGGAGAGGAACGAGACCATCCTACAAATATTTGCGAGTGTGGGGGTGTCTTGCTAAGGTCGCTGTGCCAACACCTAAGACAGTTAAGATTGGTTCTAGAACAGTGGACTGTATCTTCATCGGGTATGCACATAATAGTAGTGCTTATCGTTTTTTCGTGTATGATTCGGCAATACCAGATATACACAAGAATACAATAATGGAATCAAGGAATGCATCTTTCTTTGAAAATGTATTTCCATGCAAGTCTAGCAGTGGATCTAGTTCTGTTAAACGGACTAATGAAGAAATTCAAGATCACACTGAAATTCAAGAAATTGAACTGAGACGTAGCAAACGAGCAAGAGTGGAAAAATCATTTGGTGATGACTTTGAAACCTACCTGTTGGAGAATGAGCCACTGACATATGATGAGGCAGTGAGTTCCACTTAGGGACCTATGTGGCAAGAAGCTATAAAAAGCGAAATTGATTCCATCTTGTAAAATCACACTTGGGAGTTGGTCGATCTCCCTTCTGGGAATAAACCATTAGAGTCCAAGTGGATTTTCAAGAGGAAAATGAAACCAGATGGTTCCATTGATAAATACAAGGCAAGACTTGTAATTAAAGGGTACAAGCAAAGCGAAGGCTTAGACTACTTTGATACGTACTCTCCTGTGTCGAGAATAAATTCTATAAGGTTGATTCTTGCAATTGCAGCCTTGAGAAATTTAGAAGTCCATCAAATGGATGTGAAAACAGCTTTCTTAAATGAAGAGTTAGATGAAGAAATCTACATGGAGCAACCCGAGGGCTTTAGAGCTCCAGGGACCGGAAAGAAAATTTGTAAGCTAGTTAAATCATTGTATGGTCTTAAACAAGCTCCAAAGAAGTGGCATGAAAAATTTGACTATGCAATGATCTCTAGTGGATTTAAAATCAATGAGTGTGACAAATGCGTTTATGTCAAAGAGATTGAAAACGGTTATGTCATTTTATGTCTATATGTAGATGATATACTCATTGTTGGTAGCACTGACAAATTGGTTAAGTCTACAAAGGATATGTTGAATTCTAAATTTGACATGAAAGACATGGGTCTTGCGGATGTGATCTTAGGAATTAAAATCCTTAGAACCGCAGACGGTATAGTTTTAAGTCAAGCTCATTATGTGGACAAAATTCTTGATAAATTTAACAAGGATGATCCATGTGTTGCAAGAACGCCATTAGATGCTAATTTCTATTTAACTAAGAATATTGCTGATGGTATTTCCCAAGTGGAATACTCACGTATTATTGGAAGTTTAATGTATTTAATGAGTTGCACACGTCTCGATCTTGCTTTCGTGGTAAGCAAGTCGAGCTCCTACACGAGTAATCCTAGTGCTGAGCATTGGACTGCTATAACTAGAGTATTACGATACTTAAGATATACTCGTTGTTAGGTCCCAAAGGGTAAAAATACTAGAAGGGGGGTTGAATAGTGTTTTTAAAAAATTAAGTCTTTACTTAGAAAACCTTACTGAATTAAAAGTCTTCTTGCTTATAAACAGGTTTCTTAAGATTTTCAAAGGATTTAGCAGCGGAATTGTTTTAAGCAAGGAACCCCTTAGATTTTAAAACAAAAGTTAATGGCTTAAAAGTAGCAAAGATAGTAAGTCTTTGCTGAACAAGTTCAGCAGGACTAAAGCAAAGCACAGCAAAGCAAGGAAGCAATATAAAAGATAAGCAGGAGAAGAGATAGAATTTTTATAGTGGTTCGGAATAATCCTACTCCACTCTTCTTCTCTTTTACTTGAGAAGGCTATCACTATAATCTGTTCACACAGAACAATCAGCAAGAGGACACTTAGTCCAATTTACAATGGGTCACTTAGACCTCTTTAGCAGGACACTTAGTCCAATTGTCACACAGACACTTAGAAGATTTCAGAAAATCTTGCTTGCTATCTTCAAGTAGAAGGCTCCTTGGTTGAGCAGATAGATAGCACTTGTTCAAGCTTGATGATGTCTTGCTGTAGCCTTTAAGATGTCAGAGAGTTTTTGCTCAGAGGTAGTTGGTTCATTGATTGTTGTTAGTCATAAATGAAATTTATGACTCTATTTATACTCCTCCAAAGAATCTATCCGTTTGGAAATTTGAAATGTATCCGTTGGAGTGTACTATCCTTGATGTGACTTGTACCTTTTCAGCAGTCCTTGCTTAGTTCAAAAAAGTTAGCCGTTTTTCTGTCTTCTAGTGCCTTTCAGCAGAGATACCTAGAAGTTGACTAAGCAGGGAATAAGATAGCTTCTCTGACAATCTTCACTTTGATAAGCAAAGGATCTTGCTTATGAAAGTCCTTGCTTATTTCCATTCTAAGCAAGACTATACTTGTAATATTCTAAGTGCACAAAGGTCCTTGCTTATTTCCATTCTAAGCAGGACTATACTTAGAATATTTCTTGCATCTCCAGCAACCTTCTTCAGCAGACTTCAACGGTGATCAAATTCCTTGCTTAACTAAGTAGTATATCCACCTAACAAGTTGGATATTTTTCTAAGTCCTTTTACATTGTCTAAGCAAGGACTATATTACATCATCAATTCTTATATATTAAACACAATGAAAGTTTAAGCAAAGATAATATAAGCAGGGGTGCAACAACACTCGTGACTACGGATTATATTATACCAGATATCCTGCTGTGTTAGAAGGCTACACGGATGCTAACTGGATATCTGATATAAAGGAATTGAATTGCACTAGTGGTTATGTGTTCACACTAGCTGGAGGTGCAGTGTCGTGGAAGTCTGCTAAACAGACTGTGATAGCCAGATCCATAATGGAGTCAGAGTTTATTGCTCTAGATAAGTGTGGTGAGGAGGCTGAATGGTTACGCAATTTTTTGGAAGATATTCCAAATTGGGGTAAACCTGTGGCGTCTATTAGCATACACTGCGATAGTCAGTCTGCTATCGGTAGAGCGCAAAGTACAATGTATAATGGTAAGTCGAGACATATTCGTCGTCGACATAATACCATTAGACAATTAATCTCAACTGGAGTTATCTCAATTGATTATGTTAAGTCAAAAGAGAACATTGCGGATCCGCTTACTAAAGCTTTGAACAAAGAAGCAGTTGAGAGATTGACAAAAGGAATGGGTGTTAAGCCTATGAATGATAAAAGTTTTACGAAGGAAAACCCAACCTGAGTGACTGGAGATCCCAAGATCTAGGTTCAAAGGGACAACCTAATTGTACGACTTAGTGTGATCACTGTGGGGGTAACCTCAACTCATTCCTGTCAAGAAACAGTGACAAAAACGGAAAGGTTAGCACTATATGCTTTAATGACTACTAAGTGAGTATCGTGTTCACTCTGGATTTAGTAAGTCACCTATGTGAGAGAGAAGTGGGGCCGCTTCAAAGGAGAACTTAAGGGCTTAGTTCTTTAATAACTCTTGCAGAACCAAGAAGGGTTCCATGGCCTAATGGACCAAATTATAAGAACAGAACGCCATAGAAATGGTTCCTGTGTATTGTATGTGGGACTCTTTACTGTAATAGATGAACAGTTCAAAGACATCATGTCTACTGGACAGCTGGTAAAGCAAACATACGTTACAAGGGGGGAGTTCAAAGGGTAACACCTACTTTCTCTATGCAGGGATCAATTAATGAACACTTTAACCTAGACAATATCTCATTCATGTGGGGGATTGCTGAAAGTTATGAGAATTTGAATGATAATTGATTTTCATTTGGAATGGGAGATGTGAAAAATGAGTTAAGTGAATGAAACTTTGTCCCACATTGAAACTTGGAAGGAGAGTTGCTTGCCTTTTATATGGGAATGCAAACTAACTAGTTAAAATGAATTGGCTATGTTATGCTCCACCCTCCATGCGTGCGCGCAGCGGGGGTGCGAATCCAAGAATTTCTGAAGGGCAATTTGGTTGAACTCATGTGTGGGCGCGACGTGCGGGACACGAATGCCGAATCGAAATTGGTGGGCCTGATCAACCCAAATTTCTAGTTTTCGAAATTGAACCGCGCGTCTGAGACTAGGCTTTGAACCGGGTCAGGGACTAAACCGTCGGAGACTAATTTTTATTTTTTTTTTGTTACTTCAGGGACTAGCAAATTTTTCCTCCCAGTATCTCGACGGTTGTGAACGTGTCTTGTAACTCGACGGTTGTGAACGTGTCTTGTAACTCGACGGTTGTGAACGTGTCCTGTAACTCTACGGTTTAGGAACGTCGCATTACACCTGAGTTAATGGAAACGTGGTCTGACAGAACGGTTCTCTTTTGCCTATAAATATTGGTGTTCGTTCCAACAGGAAATTCACGGAAAAATATACAGTCTTCCAGTTTTGTTAAAATTTCTCATTCAAGTGTTCATTACAGTTTCTTGTTTTGTTCGCCGGTAGATAGACTTCGTGCTAAGTCCAATCTCCGTAATCCGTTGTATCTTGGGAAACAGTAGTCCTTCGTTCCTCTTTAGCACCCAGTGAGGGGACTAAACTATTTTAAGGAAAGCGTGTTTACACGTGCCTCGGATTTATTTCCTTTATTTAATTTTGTCATTTCGAATATATATATATTTTATACACAGTTTCCAACAAAATGAACTATAGTGTAAAACCTAGTTTAGACACCCATAAATTATAAATTACAATAATGCATGGAAAATCTCAATTTTGTTTGCAGGAAAGGTATGGTGTTGTTTGGATACATAGGTATTGGTTACAGCTCCCCTGCTCTTTTTTCAGCTTTAGGCAATCTCACCCCTATCTTCACATTTGTGTTGCTAATTGCCTTCAGGTAGTTGATGAGAAGGAACTTAAAATTATAATTCTCAAAAGACATTCTAAACAATTTTTGTATTTGTAGTAGCTGGAGACATATATGCCATATATATTGCAACTTTATCTGATCACTGCCACTAAGCTATGATTTGAAGGATGGAGAATACAAATTTTAGGAGCTCAAGCACAAGAGCAATATGTTTGGGCACCATTGTAGCAGTTTCAGGGGCAGTGGTAATGACTTTATATAAAGGTGCATCCCTTTTGTCAGCCACATCATCCCCATCTACTTATTTCCATCCACTTCTTGCCGGTGGTGGAGATTCAAATTGGATTTTTGGGGGACTCCTCTGCACAATCGGCTGCATTTTTGGGGCATTATGGTACATTTTACAGGTAAAATATTCAAAGCCCTATGCAAAATTTAGTGAAATTTTGTATGCATATTAAATGGTTGGTGGTAGCTAGTACGAGGTTACTATGCTATTATTCTCTCTGTCTAGATTTATAGGTCGTTTTTGAAATTTATACATTTATTAAGAAATAATACTAATACTATCACTTTATAATAAATAATGACGTAAAAATTACCTATGTACCGTTTTTATAATAAATGTTATAGAGATTGAAACCTAAGATGATAGGTGAACTGATTCAATTTATGTGATGTATAGACAACAACCGTGAAGTTGTATCCGGATCAAAACAGCATAGTGTTTTTCTACCTGTTGTTTGGGACTATGCAATCTGCAGTTATCGGAATGATCATCGAAAGAAATAATCCAAGTTCTTGGACTTTGCGGCCCGATATGGAGATGGTTGCAGTTGTATACTCAGTAAGTAGTAGATACTCCATCAAAGTTTGAAGTTAAAATGTTGATAGCTCATAAATAGATGAATAGTGGAGTAGTAAAATTTGAATAGTGGAGTAGTAAAATTAAGTGGGTTGGTTTTGAATTTTTGTTCTTGTTTAGGCGGTTTCTAATACACTGATAAGCAACAATGTGACCATTTGGTGCCTAAACAAAAAGGGTCCTCTTTTTGTAAGCATCTTTCAGCCCTTGACAATTGTCATGTCAGTAGGCGGAGGAATTCTATTTCTTGGTGACGAACTCTATCTCGGCAGGTATGCATGTATCTGTCAAAAAGAAAATAATACCCACCCCCACCCCCACCTCCGCCCACCCTCCCAAAAAAATATGGTCATAGAAAATGTCTAAAAACAAACAAATTGATTTTATTTTCTATTTTACTTTCTTGATTCCAATTGATTTACGTGTCGGAGTGTACTTCACAAAGGGAAGTGTTTTTTTTAGAGAAACTAATTAATCGTGTGGTTTTTGATATATGGGTTTGCAGTGTGTTTGGATCAATTATAATTGCAGTTGGTTTTTACTCTGTGATTTGGGGACAAGCTAAAGAGATGGAGATGGTTGAAGATACAGTTTCTAAATCTGAAGCATCTGATCCAAACACCCCACTTCTGCAAAACTACGATAATACATCAGTAGCGTGATCAGTTATATCTTTCAAATATTTTTGCATACACAATTGCACAAGAAAACTTGTATGTTCATCTTATGATAATTTCTGTAGCTCTTCCTTGTATGATCATTGATTTATGCTCACTAGTTAGATTGTGGTATAGAGATTATTTTTCTTCGTCCTTTGTAGGTTGAAAGTTGTAATTATGAATAAGTTCTTGGCAACCTTTAATATCACATGTTCTCTCCTTCCACAAAAAAAGTAACATTTAGATTTTTGACAACTATTAATTTTATATATTTTATCAAAAATTAAATATATAAATAATAAGTTTTTTTAATGAAATTTGTTATAAAATTTTAAGTTATGACCAGATCTATAAGTTTGTAATTGAAAGTTTTTTAATTTATAGAAAAATAATAAAAAAAAATTTCAAATATAACTCTTTTTTGGAACAATTTTTTTCAAAATGTAACTTTTTTTTTTAGATATATAATATCAAGACTTAAACTTTCAACTTAATAAGAGTATTTGCTGAATTTTTATCAATTGAATTGACATTCATTAGCTTCAAAATTACGGACAAATATGCCGTGAAAATATAGATAGATATATTTGGGCCCAACAAGGATTTATGTTTTGAAAATTTATTATCTATGAGTTTAAAAATAATTAAATACTATTGAAAAATCAGTGACAGTTACACAATTATTCGAGTCAACCTACGTTACTATTAAATCATATTGATATTTTTAAGATTACAGTATACTGCCGAATATTACTAATTCCATAAAACAAAAAGGACATTCTCACTCACAAATTAAAATTGACCGGAGGAATAAATCAACTAAAACCTAAAACATGACGAAGGGATAAGCAAGTTTGTCAGGGGAACTAAAGGGAAGAGGGGCTAAACCGGAAATAGGTGACATAAGAATGATAAAGAATATATGAATGTTTGCCTAATTAATTATATGTGTATATTATATACACATATAGTGAGACTATATAATAAAGTTAATTAGCTGAATATTAATTAATGTGATTAAAACATGCATAATATCAAATGAAAATACTCTGTTTAGCAACTAAAAAGTAGCCACGGCCACCATAATAATGAGATTGCAGAGAAATTTGAAGGAGAAAATGGCATTTGTGGGTATGGTATTGACGGCGTGCAGCGGAGTGCCCGTGAACATAAACACCAAAGCCGCCATTAACGGTGGCATGAGTAATTTGTTTTTTACAGTTTATTATAACGCCCTTGGATTACTCTTCCTTCTTCCTTATTTCTTCAGTCACCTTTACAGGTACATACTTTTCTCTAACTATTGCTCGTTTTGAAAGAAAAAAAAAACTCTTTTTTTTTTGGTTTTTCATTTAAATATTAAAATAAATGTCTAAAATTTCTCGATGTATTACAAAATTATTGTCAGAATGACTGCAAAATTAAAGAAAGGAACATCACAGGAACATGTTCTCAGTTGAGACGAATTTTACCGAGAGTACTTATTACTCCATTAATTCTAAAAAAAGAAAAACATTTAAAAATAAGATTTGTTCTGAAAAAATAATATTTGCATAATGTTTTGATTATAATGTTATATTTCTTAAAATTTGTCACAACAATCTTCTTATATTATATTTTATTAAACATTCATAACAAATTTTATAAAAAAAAATATATTATTTGTATATATAATTTTTAGTCAAATATGCAATATTAATATTTGTAAAAAGACTAGCTATTTTTGTGCAGTGGAGGGGCCATTCCCAACTTACATTGATTTCAATGTCTTTTAATTTGAGATGAATAATTATATTGCTAATTGCTTAACTCATGTTTTGATTATGTATTTTTTGTTTTTTTTTTTTGGGCAGAGACAGACCACCCCATCTCACTTTAACTCTCCTATGTAGATTCTTCCTCCTAGGCATATTGGGGTAATAACAATCTAATTAAAAAAAATTCCTAATTTAATATTTAGCCTTAAATAAAATTGAGTGGTAATGGAAATTTTTAAAAAATAATTGATACAGGAAAAGTACGGTGTTGTTTGAACTCATAGGCATTAGCTACAGCTCTCCAACTCTATTGGCAATCTCACACCAACTTTCGCATTTTTGTTGCTAATCTTCTTCAGGTAGTTAATTTAGAAGGTTTAGCTAAAGAAATCTTTAATTAGAAAGTAACAATAAATTTTTTTTTTGTTGACATTATAATGTTTCCGTTTTTGTGTTGACATCAATCTTAATTTATATTTATTTACAATAAAATTCAATTTTTTTTCAAAATTAGTAGTAAAATCATAATTCATGTTGGAAATCAGTTGTTTTTATATCTATACTTCCTCTATTATAAAATTTTAATATTAGTTTTTAATTTTAGAAGTCGATGAGACACGTTGTCAAATGTGACACTTGTATATATCAACCTGATTTCAACAATACTCATTAATTCAAGTGATAAAAATTTTATTTTTTTAAGCGAGTTTCAAGTTTGAGCCTTGTGAATGAATAAAATGAGTATCAGGAGAGTTTATCTCCTTATTGAGGTCGATCAAATCTAAATTTAAATTAGTCTGAGTCAAAATAAACTACTGAATATTAAAAGATTGAACTAAAAAATACTTGATTTCATTAATACAATCACAAATTTTTTAGAATATACTACTAATATTAATTTTTATCATCTCGAAATCTTACGCGACTCTCATAAAAATTGAGTTTGAAGACAAATTATATTGATTTTTTAAAATAAATAAATGAAAATGTCAAATTCAAAGTTGATCTTATATTTAGAATGGGAGACGTATATTATATTATATTATTTATTTTTCATTTTTGTTGTTGTATACCAAAAATTTTGTACTGATCAACACTTGTTAATATCATCAATATTTTTTTCATTAATAGGCATATTGAAGGATGGAGAAGATAGACATAAAGGAACCAAAGCACTAAAAGAAAATGCACGGGCACCATTATAGCCGTATCGGGAGCAGTAGTAATGACTTTCTATAAGGGTGTCCCAAATATGTTGCCCACATCACCATCTATTAAATTTATTGCGACTTTGCATCTTCGCAATAGTACTTATTTGTGCATTGTTTTGATTTCTATAATATATGAAAAGCCTAACGGTACTGATCGAAAGTGTATAAAAAAAGTTTAACGGTACTGATTGAAAGTACATGTAAAAATAATATAATATGTGAATTTTTTAAATTCATTTATATAGTTATGATAATCACACAAGATTTAATATATTTTACTTTGAAAAATATGAACTCCACATGATTATAAAAGTCAAGCATTACACCACAAAAATGTGAAAAACTTTACATATTTTTTTTGGTATTCTTTTAATCGATAGAGTTAGATTGTTTAAATAGATAGGTATAACATATATATATATATATATATATATATATATATATATATATATATATATATATATATATATAAATGTAATCGTTGTATACATAATACGATACATGTGAAAGATATAAATGTAATCGTTGTATACATAATACGATACATGTGAAAGAACAGAAAATGTTGGATGACAATATAAATTAAATGATATTGTGTGGGTGACATATAGGCATCAATTCTGAAGGTGTAGTCGGATGAAACAACAATGGTATTTTTCTATGTCCTATTTGGGACAATGCAGTGTGCAATTTTGGACATCATCGTCGAAAAAAATCCAAATGCTTGGATGCTCAAACACAATATGGAAATGGTTGCAATTGTATCTTCAGTAAGTAAAACTACAAAACTGGATCCATTTGAGATGGCAAAATTGATTTTTCAAAAAAATTTTTGGTAGCAGAGCGGAGCTCTCTAGTGTCTGTTTCCTCTATTCAGAAAATTCCAACTTAAATTCATTTAAAGAGAAGAGAGCCCATTTTTAAAGTCTGAACGTATAATTTTAAGTTTTTTAGTATGTCTTTTTTAATACTCCTACGGTATGCTAATTGTTTTGTGACTTTCTAGGCAATTTTCAATACATTCATAAGGCTCAATTTTGTGGCTTGGTGCCTATCCATTATATATATATATAGACATCTTAATAATTACTTACAGAAGAAAAGTTAAAAGAGATGTGATCAGCAAATTTAAAGGAAAATGTGTGGGATGGGATGTAGTCTTCTAACTCGTTCTCAAAAAACCCTTATGGCGTGCTTGGTTAGTCGTTGAACGAGAACGAGAATATAATGAATTTATGTAAGAAAATATAGTGAATAAAATAAAGATGTACAAACAAGAACCACTCCCAAGGAAAAGAAGGAATAAATTGGATTTGGAAGTAATACCACTCTCAAACCTCCTAATATAAAACCCAATTCCAGAAATACTAAAAGAAAATCATGTATTGGTTCAAGTAAATCCATTATATATAAAAAAGATAAATAAATTGAAATCTTTCATAACTTTATTGACCCGGTCAGGAAAGACAAAAAAATAGAGAAAGTTTGAAATGAAAAATGTGATAAGTGTTGAAATGGTTATTGTGCCTTTTAGGTGGTATTGTCCATTCCAACATATTTTCATTTCAAGCTCCCTTCATATTTTGTTATCCATTCTCTTTTATCGTTATTTTTTCTTCTTTAATTTTATTTTATTCTCATTCTCTTTCAAACGAGTAACCAAGATTAGCAATAAAGTAGTAGGGCGAAGGACCATAACTCTCGTATGTGCATATGCACAAGCAAAAATAAATTAGAAACAGAATCGATGAGTCTTTGAAGACCAGAAGCAGCACATATATTTTTTGCAAGTAGAAGCAGAAGAATATATTTGAATGCTTATGTCAAAGATTATTTTGAATACTAGTGACTGTTTTGGCTATATAATAACAAAAAAAATAAGGTATAATAATTTTCCACCAGTACATCCTAGTTTCAGCAGCATATTGTTCCTGTCTAATCTATGCTCTCAAGTCCAGCACAAAACCAAACTTATAAACATGTAGAACTAAAATATTCAATCAGTTCTTCCCGTTTGTATAGTACTATAAACTATCACAAACGCGATAAAATCAAGGTAATTATAAAATTTACGCGGGGTTGCGTTTCAGCTAACCTGCTCTCCGATTAAGTCCAACCCCACGAGAAGGAAGGCCAAACCTTGGAATAGCAAGTAGTAGAAATGTATGCCATGTGCGGATAACAGGCTTCTTGCAGCAGCAGTTAGTAGCAGAAACGCAAGTGCAAGTTCCTTCCTGTACAGCCTGTTATTCTTCTTTACTACCGGGGCTTCTTGTTCGTTTAGTTTTTCAAGCATTTCAAGGCCAGATTCAGAAAGCCTCCGTTGAATTTTTTCTTCGTTTAGAGTTTTTGTTTCCCTCTCAGCAAGAGAAAATAAGTCTGATTCAGATGATCTGCCTGTCTTCTTTGTGACAATCCATTCGTAAGAACTTCCCAGCTGAAATAGGCCGGAGATCATTGCATTGAATTTTGTCACAGACATGGTGTTCTCGAAAAGGAGGTATGGGATCAAAAAAGGGAAAGATTTCGGTGCTGGAAGGATGTTTAGAATGGACATAGAAATGGGGACATAACAGATTACCCAAGCAGGTAACTCAGCCTCAGGTATGAACATGGTTAATGGTAGGATGATACAGAAAAGGGTAAATGAGTAAAAGGGAAGAATCAATTTTCTTAGGAGAAAGAAGAGAAATATCAAGTTGGCCTTCTTCCACTTTGATATCTGCACAAGATGAACAAAATATGATTGGTAACTTAGTACGTTGCAGCTAGGGAACTGAAATCCTACTTCTTGCACATGGAACACTTGATGGAAAATAATGGAAATCGAATCTTATATTATAGAGTAAAATTGTTATTCGTAGATGGTTTTTTAACCAGCCAATCTCAATTTCTTATCAAATATAAGTTATATAGTCAAAGACTAGAAAGTAAACAGACCTTGGAATGTAAGACTGCAGGCAGACATAGTCTGAAGAGCTGCATTGGACCAGAATGCCAACGGTACTGTTGTTTCTTGTATGCTTCATAAGACTCCGGTAATTCACAAAGCACTCTGACATCATTAAGGTAGATAAATTTCCAACCATTCAAGTGGGCACGGACTGCAATATCCATATCCTCAACAGTTGTCCTCTCAAGCCAGCCTCCCGATTCTTCTAAGGCCTTGATCCTCCACACACCAGCAGTTCCATTAAATCCAAAGAAATTCAGAAAAAAGCCATTCACTTGTTGCTCAACCTCAAAATGGAAGCACAAATTTATGTTTTGGAGCCTTGTGAGTAAATTCTCATCCTTGTTCACAAAAGACCATCGAGCCTGAACAAGGCCTAAATCGGGAAATCCCTGAAAAGATAAACAAGAAATGCACAAACAGCTTAAGATAGGAACTTTGAGTCATTAATAACAGTCAATGTGGTAATTGAGAAAGTTTATACGTTAAAGTGAGGTACTGTCTGCTTAAGATAATCAGGGTTGGGCTGGAAATCTGCATCAAATATAGCTACAAATTCATAGTCTTTGACATAGTCACAGGACATGGCTGATTTCAAATTCCCAGCTTTGTAACCAGTTCTGATGAAGCGGTGTCTGTACACTATGTTTACCCCTTTTTCTTTCCATGAAAACACCTCATTTCTGATTAGTAGCTGTATCAGTTCATCATCAGAATCATCGAGAACTTGAATCAGAAATCTGTCCTTTGGCCAATCCAGCTGACAGGCAGCAGAGATTGATGTTGCAAAAACCTGAAGTTCATACACATTACATCAGATAAAAACACAGATAATGGAAATGTAAATCTCCACGAATAAAGAAGTTATGTCCATCAGTGACCACTGAACATAGTCTATTACCAATTTGCAAAAGGCCAATGAAAAGTAAACAGTTCTTTTTTAAATTAAAAAAAATCCTATTATTAATTCAAGTTATTTAAAAGTGGCTGTTTGAAGCTACTTAAAATCATCAGTTTCTTTATTAGAGACTTAATATTTTCATTTCACATATGACTTGCAAAGGCAAAAGACAGTTCTGGTCTTCTTTCTAGAGTACAATACCGCACTGACTAGTATTTCTACAAGCAATTATGATATCTTCATAGTGATTCACAAATTCAATGGGAATGATACAAACACATGACACATAATTTGGTGGGTACTTTTTGGTAATAAATTTGGTCCTGGAATAATCAATACTCTAAGTTATTTCTTCCCAACCAAAAGCATTTTCAAGTCTGAATCAATAATCCTCAGATGCAATATTCATGATCAGCATGAATGTCCCTAATGCATGAAAAAAATTTACAATTAAAATAATTTTATTCCCGGAAGTGGCTCGCACATCCGCATAATCTTTATTCATAAATGTACATAGTGTAAATATGGTACCTGATTCACCTAAAAAAAAAATAAGGAAAAATGATACCTAATTTTGCAAATATTTTGTTATGCGTTAAAGAATGCACAAACCTATGAGACCAGTTATAGACAAATCATATTTCTAAAAAAATTCCAAAAAAAAGACATTTTTAAAAGTCGTCCCACAAAAATATGTATATGAAATTTCTTTGGAAACAAATTACACTCAGAAACACAAGCTCGTGCGCACACATATTTTGAGAGAAAAGAAAAGAGATTTTGGACCTCTTTCTCATTGCACATGGGAATCTGAACAAGCACCATCGGAAAACTTGAAGAATTGTCAATGTCATATGCTTCACCCTTCATCTCTGGCTTCAACTTCTTGATTTTAATCCAGAAACACCCAATACCAAGCAAAAGCCGATCTACTGATTGAATTAAAAATAGCACAATGCAGAATTTAGAAAGATTTATAATCACAGGGGATACATAATCTGCTCTGAAAGAAAGCCAAGCCATGTAACACCGCTGCACAAGACCCTGAACTTCCCATGGATTTAAAATTTTTAAATCCCATTTCTGAAAATATGCAATCACTTCAATAATTAAAGCTACCACTGAAATAGCAAGAAACACCCTTATGAAACTATACAATTTTCCTCTGTATTTGGGGTCTTCTTCCCCTATATCTGACAATGCTATGCGTTTCTTGATTGAAGTGAAAGTGGATTTGGAGGCCATGGCCAGCCATGAAAAGCAAAAGAAGAGTCTTTGAGCTCTGAGAAGAAGAACCCATGTGACTTGTTTGGTACTTGCAGCTTTTTGTTTCTCCTGAAATACTGAAGAATTTGATTCATTGATTTCTACTAAAGAGAAGTTGCTGGGCTTCTCTATTTTGACCACTACAGAGTTGGGTGCCATTTTTTCTTGATAAAAATTTAAATTTTAGATGGAAACAAAAAATGTGTTGGGAAGAGAATGGGGTTAAAGAGATGGAAACAGAGAATCATGTCAACCCATATGACACTGAAAGAGAGGAGAATTCCCAGAATTATATTTACATAAATATATATAGTACTACTTTTACAATAAAAATTGGATCTTGAACAGAGACATAAAAAAAGGAATATAAATGGAAATAATATAAAATTTTATGACTGTGTGTGGGAGGAAGGGTGGAGAAGTTTTTAGAAGTCAAAGATTGAATGATTTACACAAAGAGAGGAAGAGAGAATGAAGAGATGAAAGAATATGCTAATGGGAGATTGGGAGGTACCATAAATTAACAAATTTCAAGAAGAGCAACTTCAAGACTGGGTAATGAATTGCGATGGAAATGGATGGTTTCAGGTCCCATATAAAAGAATGAAAGTTTCCACCTTTATATGAATGGGGCCCATTGGGATGAAAATTGGTCAACTTTGAGAAATTAATTACACCAGGTGGCTGTTAGCAATAAAAATTCAAAAACTAATTTAAATATATTCTTATAAATAAATTCACAATTTAATTAAAATATTATATGTGAATAAATTTTTTTTTTAGCTAGAAATAGTTGTAATCTTTTCATTTATATATATTAATTTGTGGTGGTTGTTGTGGATTTATTGGTATGCATAATGTAAAACTTTATTAAAATTATATCCACTTATTTGGGTCTATGCCAGTTTGTATATAGCTTATACGGAGTAGAATCTATCTTTTTCAAATAAAGAAGTTGTGATTTTCATTTTTCACTTGAAAATTTTTGTTGTCGTTATTAAGTTTATGACCATTATTATTGATTTGAAACTATCCAGGTTAATATGTAGAAAAGGGAGGGTACAAATGAGTAATTGTGAGAAGTTGATCCAAAAAGGTTTCTTTGCTTTTATGAATCATTTTCATACTATCAATTGGTCGACGGGTCGGTAATGGCAAGTGCTAACTGCTTATTTTATTCTAAAATATAATAATTCAAATAGATAATAATGATGAGGTCATATTGCTTTGTCTTATTGAGTAGAACATCATTTACTTAAAAATCTGTACACACAATATGGGTAATTCGCGATCTTTGATCTGATAAAAATTATTTTAATTATAATTAATTGTTAAAGATATCGCTACACCTTTCTTATTTCGATTTTTATTCCTTGTCTTTTCCTATTTTGAAAAAATTCTATTAATATGTTTATTTAACTATCAGTTTTCTGTACAATTTACACTCTAATTTGAAAGTTATCAAATTTTTACCATTTTCTTAATTAAATTACTAGAGGCATACACATTTTTTTACTTGAGTTCGATTTCTTCCCTTCATTATATTATTATTTCGCTTTGATTCAATTTCATTGATTACATGTTAACCAAACCAGCAAATCCAAAATTTCCCTACTAATACTTTTCAATAAGAAAGATACAAATTCTATAATCTGACGTACCTTTTTTCCGATTTTTACCATATTCGTTATAAAACTAAAAATACTTTGAAGCGAAATTTTTTATTTTTAAAAATTTTGAAATAAAATTTTATGAAATATACAATGAATACTCTTAAATATGAACTCCTTTTTCCTTTGGCAATATATGTTTTCTGGGGAGTATAGTAGAAATTTCTTTCTATTCGTACAGTACTGTTTTATCAATTGTAAATTCAATTCTTTAGGCTATTTCAAAAACTTTTGCACAACCCTTTATTTATCTTGAAAAGAATCCAAGTGTCTTATACACATTCGGTTTAAGTTTGTTTTATGCAAATCCTAATACACATAAAAACGATTAAGGGGAACACCATATATTTATAATCAAACATACTTATTTTTTCCTATGAGACAAACTTCTTAGTAAATTTTTAGAAATACTAGAAATTTCTGACATCTACTTGATATTTACACGAAAATGAATTCTCACGTTTTCAAGTTAATTCATGAAAAGAATACATAAAATGGAAAAAGCAAATTTGTTTTTGGTCTTTGTCAAAGAAGGAGCAGGATTTGATGGAAAAACCTTTCAATTCAAATTGAAGTTATATTCGTCTGCAACACCCTATACCCGCCCCGCCGCCCCCCGAACCCCGACCCCAACCCAAAAAATAATATATATGGAATTAAAAAGGAAACACCGGGGGTGGGGGAGGAGGAAGACAAATTATGAGTGCTTCTGTGTCTTTTTCCGGGAAATGTGAGCTAAATAACAAAAAGGGCTGGCAGATTTTATGGAGCAGGATGACCATGCACCCTAGCAACCAAGCACTTATATCACAAGAGCCTTATCCGGCCAAGCCCCACTAGAGAAAGGATACTATGGCACCATTATCTAAAAATATACAACTCTTCTCAGCAACATTTTCTCTGTCTTGGCTGTTGAGGGAGGGCCACGCGAGCTCACTGTCTTAAAATTGAGTCCATGTGATCAGTTACCCTGGCCATGGCTGCACACTTCAATAATACTAACTTGCTAATCTTTCTAATTTTGATGTATACAATGTGATTGTGTCTGCAATATCAATGTATTGGATTATATAAATTGCATAATATGTTAACTTTATGAATCAAATGAATTATTATCATGCAAAAAGTACATCATCATTAATAACCCATGTTCATGTTGTGTAAGTGGGAGCACCAACAATTAATTACATGTTTCAGATCCCAAAACAAACAGTTGTTATATACTCTTTATGTCCTTGTTTAGTGACGTGAAAAGTAATTAATATAACAATAATGGCATGTTGTATTACTAGTACTTATTTATGACTTTACCACTTTGGGTGGAGCAGCAGACTCACCTGATAATCAACACTATGAGAACCTGGAAGCTGCAGCTGCAGATCAGAGAATAGAGAGAACTTTACCTGAGAAAAAATTTACTAAAATTGTAAGCCACATGTTTAACTATTTGATTACAAAAGGACTAATAAAATCAAATTTGCATAGTATCCAACAGAAGGCTTTTCAGAAACCTGATCCATATGATTTGTTCAACTTTATAAACACACCAAGCCAGATCATGTGATCAAGATCAACAAACCATGGTTCTAATAATGGAGACTTTTAATGAAAAAGGCACAAATCGTGGACCACAGATTACAAAAAGTAGGAATGCAGCTTACTATTCTCAGCTGAAAAATAACTTTGTTAACTATCAAAATCATAGACCCATTCGGCATAAATAAGAAATCCATACATGTTATGATGGTAACTCTCACAAAGAATAACTGCAACTAACATATAAGCAGCATTTAAGGAGGAAGTAAGAAATTAAATTATAATTTTGTATGCAGAATCGAAGAAATAATTGCTTCACCCATCCTCGAAAGATCGGTACAAAATATCCGATAGGGTTGACTCAGATTATGTATTATGCTCCTACTGATTTTCGTAATTTTTGTGAAAATAATTAAACAAACTTGTCTCATCGAGTATATGCACCACCGACAAAATAAACATACCTGCATAAATGAAATACCAAATGGAGTCTACCACATATGTGAAAAAGACTGATGCTAAGATGCATATGCAACAAGACAATAATTCCTGTGGCCATAGTGAAATAGAGCAGAGGCCTTGTTATGTACATGGATAATGGAATAGTGCTATTATGCAAAACTAGAGAAGGAACAAGAATGTGGAAGTGTCTGGGATGTCTGTAGTGATTGTATTCATGTAAGTTGGTGAAATGTCTAAATTCAAGTCAGTTGTAATCATGGCTGCCAGCTCTCACAAATTCCTTATGTAAGTAATACCCAGTCAGCTGTTACAACAAAACTAGAAAATTTTCTTCGTTCTCCTTTTTTCTATACCCAATGCCAGTAAAAGCTAATACACACACGCGCGCGCATTTATACATATATATATAGCACAGAAAGTATGGACAATGGAATGTCATGTTTGACAGAAAAATTCAACATAGCTCATGTACATCGACTCTGGAGTCGTATATAGTTTATTCAACTCGGTGCACGTCTAACTAAAAGTGTTACTCATAGTTAGGTAGGCTGCTTGTGCAACATAATTGCAGCTTCTCATGATAGTAACTGCATTAGACCACAAACTGAGAAATCATCAGGATAGTAACCTCAACTGAAGTAGACCTGTGAGAATGATCCAAAATCTAATGAATAAGTGATAAAAGGAAATTAAAACTCTGATGTTATATATTTCTCCGATTATATCATTTTGAGCAACATACTATTACAGCGAGAAAAATCACCGGTAACAAGTAGCAAAAATTCAAAGAATTTGCTTCCAATCACTTCGAAACCACGCTACAAATAGATAAAAATAAATACACCATCAGCAGTAAGTAATAACCGTTCATTTCAAGATCAAGCTCTCTCTCAGAAATATCGTCAAACACTTGATGTGCATATTTGTCAGAAGGCTCCGGTTCTAGTGCAGCAAAATAGCCATTTGGTTTGGAACTTTTGAACACCTTATCCACACCAGAAAACTCCCTTTCGCCCCCCACGAAAAGCCTCTGACGCAGAGTGCCTTAGTAAGGGAGTAACAAGGAGAGTGAGAGAATCACTATTTATATTCATCACTTGACCTTCAGTTGGATTAATTGGAGAGAGTGGATCTAAACACTTGATACATTAATAACCAAATGGAGTAGTCAATAATGACAGGGATGGCTTAGTACCAGCAAGCAAATATATCGTAGTAATAATTAGTATTTACAAGTGCACTAACCACATAGAAATTAAAATTACACCAGTTACGCTGAAAACCCTTTTGCCAGGAGAACAATAGAAGGAACATTTGGTAAGTTATATTTATTCCTGTCTTGTGATTAAGTAATCAAATAACTGTACCTAATCTCTAATAATGATCAAGATGCTTCCCTCCACTCACTACCGCTATCAACACAATTATATTCCTCATTTTTTTAATGAATCTTATGATCCTTGATATAAAGTATATATTGTATCTACAGTCCTCCAATTAAAGAGTGAGCATGGAGTGAGGTTACAGAAATTAGAAGATCTGCCCTCATACAAATTCCATTCATCAAATATTCTTAATGTGTAATTTAAGTTTTCATACATTTCATATGGTAATAGGATTAATAAGAATATAAACATCTAAATAGTACAAAAGCAGAAAATGTTGCATTATAATAGAAGTTCGCATATCAAACACTCAGATACAAGTATTTTCCTGGTTGTTAAAGTTCAGTAATTCGATAAACAGTGCGAAAAAGTCAAAAAGATCAGGAACTGATATTTCAACAGACTGGAAAAAGCTAAGAAGTCAACAAAATAGCACTTTTTCGTGGAAAAGGAAATGTCAATAATATGAGGAATCAAGAGAATAACGATTCTGCAGAAAGCTGTGATTAAACAAAATTCAACAAAACAAAGAACAGAATAAAAGAAAATGCAGTGGAGATCAGTGTAGTTTATGTATAGTATTAACAGTTCATCTATTTTTTTTTTTTTTTTTTTTAATGTTCACTAATTTCAACCATCAGGTGAGAAGAATTGATTAATGGTGGTAGTTACATATCAACTAATGAGTAAATACAACTACCTCCAATCTGTTAATTTGATCTATAAAACTTGTCTAAAAGCAGATAACTCGAGAATCAACCCAGAATGGTTAAGTTTGATATAATTGCCCTTTTAATGAGTTTGAGTGTCACTCCTGAACGAACAATTTTCCTTTCTTGATTGTGCTAAGAATCATGGCACTGAAATCATGTCAATGCTGATGCATCAATGTATGACTTCACAAAAAGTGAATTTTGAGCAGAAGAAAAGGATCATAGCTAAAAGAATATTTTAACCATTCCCATTCTAACTATTTCAATCTATTAGACTATTACTTTCTTAACCGATTAGCAGCATGTACATGGATAAAACAAAAGGCGTCAACAACCTGAACACTGCGTACTTTTTCGAATAATATAGCAGAGAGCCCCCCTGAAACCACAGATTTCAACTACAAAAACTCTCATCATCTACTGCTGCAAACATTACTTGGGACAAATTTCCACAAGATTGTCATATATCATGATTCAGTTTAATTTAACTTAGGGACGAAAGTACACAAGAAATGCACCGAACGTTTATGTCATTACGCAAAGCCCTAAACAACAGAAAGAGATGCAGCTTATTGCAAAACAATCGTGGTTCATTTTAGTGAGACTGTTTCCGTTAATATCAATAATGAAAGATATCATCTGTTCCATGTTGTTTCTTAGGCATCACTTAGTTTGTGCAGGAGTTAGTGGCTCAAGTGTTGGTGGTATTAAGTTTAACATTTTTCAGACTGCAAAGAAAGAGCTAAAGATCAGAAATATATTGACGACAAATACCAGCAAGGTTAAAAATTCATACTTCTAACCAGAAGAAAATTTAACTCAAAAGTATGTGATGAATGGTGTTTCTCCAGCCTGCATCAAAATAAGCTAACATAATGAAACATTTTGTCTAGCAAATATAAAAGATTTGATATCAGAACATAGAAACTCTCCAAAGTTACGTTCTTCCATGAAAGGGACGCTTCTACAAGGAAATCAGCGAAGCTAAATCAAATCTATTTAGAGTTGAAAAGCCCAAACAAAATGTAATCAGAACATGACAGGTAGTATCATTTTGAAAAATTCCAGCCGCTTAGGGTTTCAGAGGAGGCATTATCAGTGGAAAACTATACACATTGATTGCCCCATAGCAGGAACTAGAAAACTACCACTCCTGAATAAGATCCAGGGAAACGTAACAAAACTGATTGCGCCACCAGAGATTGTAAGTTGAAGACACCTCAAGCATATATAACAGTAAAGAGTATAGTTAGAGTGAAGGCATATGTACATGGATAACATGTCAATATTTTTGAAAAGAGTTATTAGATATACAAATCATAGTACCTAATATAACAAAGCAAAATTTATACAGTCGGCCACAAAAGTTCCTGCTAATCTAATAAAAACTCAATAAACTAGCATCATATAATTTGTTATAGAAATTCTGTACTAATTGTTTCCAGTGAACTCAATCTATAGCTTTCCTGCATCTTGAAATAAAATCAGTCAAGAAATACGCAACAGGAATTAAACAACAAAATAAAGAATACTGATAGAAGAACCCAAGCAATTTGAGAGTTGACTTATCTGAACTAGGTACCAGAGTTGAGATTTCTGCACATGATTGGAGCCGCAAATGATAAAGTTTAACTAACAAGCAATATACAAGTGAGAAGCACACTATGAATTTGACAACCTCTGATTCCTAATATTAACAATCAAAAAGTCAAACCCTGTTCTACTTTTTCTGAATCAATAGTATAATCACCCTTCATGCACTTCTGGCCAAGGATAGATAATAGATGACTGAATAAATAAATCAACAAAACAAAATTTATAAATACACATAATCACCATTCACGGACTTACACTTACTACCTCAACATCTTTTTCCAAATAAAACTGGTAATCAACAATAATACAAAAAATAAACTGAACCCGCAGCAACATCACATAAAGAAATCCATTGTGGCATTATCAAATTGGATATGAGCAGAAAATATGTGAAAATTTGGGCTACTAGAATTTGGCAGCTGACATTTCAGCAAAGTTTTGCTTTACACAGAATGAAACTAAATATCATACTTGTAGTCTGCACGAGTGAAACTCAACTCAAAACTCTACAGTCTTCACATCTGAAGCCTTTGGGTATCCATTATACTCCAATTTCACATTCAATGTCGCACAAATAGCCTTGAACTTCAACCTCAAGGAGTCCAAAATCTCAGTGGCGGACTCATCTTCCGGGTTAGAAAACGGGTATTTCGCAACCAACTCGTCCATCTGTTTGATGTTCCTTTGAACCCTAGATGACAAACAAGTAGAATCAATTTGAATCGCAGAGTTCCAGACATCGATACAGCCTCTGTAAAACCCTAATTCCTCGCCGATTTCAAATCCGGTTTTGAGACCAACCTGACGACCGTCGTCTTTGCCGGAAAGCAACCCGTCGTTGTAACCTTCTTCAAAACCTTCTTTGAAATGAGTATCTTCTAGGTTTAGCGAGGAGTCGAATATATCATCCATGGCGTTTTGTTGGGCATCAATTGATAATAGTTAGCCTAGTGGCCGTCTGCTGTATCGGGATCTCCTGGGACCAACTTGTACCATTGCATGATTCATCCCATGTTACATATATTAGAAAATTGATAAGTGTTTGTTTTTAAATTTTTTAACAAATAAAATCTAAAATCCTATTTTAGAGAAAGGAACCCTTACACCCTACTTATGAGTTTTAAATCAATGGGAAAAGAAAAGAATTGGAAAGAAAACTTAGGGTGTATTTGGATACTTGATTTTGGAATTCAAAAACAATAATATTAAAATCCAATGGATTCTAATTCTAAATCATTATAATTCAAATGTTTGGATACTAGATTGGATTCTTCATCGTATTCCATTACACTACCAAATCCATTGTTTGGATAACAAATTTTTTAATATAAATTGGATTCCATCAAATAATTTTTTACTTTCAAAATCTATGAACTATCATCTATCTTCCTCTTGAAAAAGAAATGCTCAATAAATCTACCAAAACAAAACATAACATTTAAATCAACAAATTATTATATGACAACTACTGAAATCAGTTAAAGTTACCTAGTTACCAAAAGAAAAGTGGAGATAGCCAAAGGCGGGCCCGTAGCTACCTAATTAAAGTTAGGAAATCAGTGAAATAGCTGCGGATGGGTTTTGAATATCTTGGTCCTGAACATTTAAACCATGCTATGAGCTATCATAATCATAATATAGAGAAATCTTCAAACAGGGTACATCTTGATGGAGCAAAAAGAAATTAAGCGTGGCGAGATCATAATCAATTTATATGAAATGCTTGCACTTGGACATATGTAGAAGGACAGAGAACCAAACTAAGCCAGCTGGTGAAGGTCAGAGTTGTAGACAGCAAACATATGAATCATTTAGAACCAACCTCACTCTACTAGTGCCAGTCAGTGTTATAGACTCTGAAATTTCAAAATCATTTCGGATGTCACCAAACATGAAAAAGAACATATTTTCAGCTACTAATCAAGCCAAATTTAATTCCAGAAACATAACCAATACAAAACAAATTGACCAAATTGATTAGTATAAAACTAAGGATGCATAAGGCTAACCTGAGAAGGGTTACGAGATGGACTAATGATACCGATGAATACCAGACTCGGCCTCCATAGGTAGATAGAAGGTATCTGATGGTGGGATTTCGCGTGACGCGTGTGGGTGACTATGGCTATGGTACCGAAGAAGAAGATGAGAGCCTGGTAGATGAGAAAAAGGACAGCGATGGCGAGAAATGGTGTGAGATGGCCAGAGGATTTCGTTCCCGATTAACTTTCACTTCAAAAATTCTTTCGATCAAAAATTACTTATATTTGACTAATTATTTTTTTTAATATATATATATATATATATATAGGGTGGATTCATAGTTAAGGTTAGTCGTGGAGTCTTTCGTAACTAACACATTTATAATCGTTGATCGGATAATCTAACGCTGGAGATCAATTTTAAAAAATAGAAAAATCCCTTCCGCTAGTCTGGCGGAAGGCAAAGAAAAAAAAAATTGGCTTTTCTGCCAGTAAAACTGGCGGAAGGCAAAAATAAAATAAAATTTGGCCTTTCGGCCAGTAACACTGGTGGAAGGCAAAAAAAAAATTGGCCTTTCTGCCAGTTAAACTAGCGGAAGGTAAAAAAAAAACACTTTCTGTCAGTAAGAAATCATTCTTATGTCAATCGTTCTTGAATAAAGCTTGATCGATTTTGAAATTGGATAAGATTAATCTCATTGGATAAGTATGAAGAAAAATATATATACTAGCGAAAAGGCCATTTTTTTTTTTTTGCCTTCTGCCAGTTTTACTGGCAGAAGGAATTTTTCTATTTTTTAATATTGATCTTCAGCGTTGATTATCCAATCAACGGTTATAAATGTGTTAGTTACGAAAGACTCCATAACGTTAGTTTTGGATTGACCCCCATATATATATATATATATGACAAAATTATAACCATAATAAAGTTCCAATAAATTCCTATTTTTATAATTTTATAATTATAAATATATATGTATAATTTTAAAGTTAAAAAATAATTAAATTTATCGACACAAATTTTTTAATAACAGATATTGGGTAACTTATATAGTAATAAAATTACTTTCAAACCCGAACTTTTTATACAAACAAGTAATTGGTGTTAAAATTGTGGTTCCTTTATGTTTTAACTTAAATTTTAAAAATTTTAGATTTTGATAGCATAATTTACACTGTAAAAATTTATAATCACCAAAATTTAATATGAAATAAACAAAAACGTACCGATTCTCCCCTTTTATTGTTTGGGGTTCAAAAAATAAAAATAAAAGATAAGAATGGACGATGAATATTCTGTCTCTACCTCTCTCTACATAGAGTTTATATTTGTTATTTCGGTATGAAATAACTTAGATTTGTACAATTTTATATATGTGTTACACGTCTTTTTAATATATTAAAAGTTGTATTTAAAACAGTTATAAAATCATGAGATCACCATTAGTACTAAAACATGAGAACACAGTCACCATTTAAAACATGAACACACAGTCACCATTTAAGCTAATTAAACTGATTAGTACTAGAGCAGGTGGGAGGGTATAAGAGTGGTTAAGCATTGGAGCACTAGAGTCGTTAGAGAAGGGAATATACTCTGACAAAAGGATTGCAGCCAATTCTCTGAATATGGCACACCTGTCCTTACAAACAAGGCAAGTATTTCTAGACCAGGCAAACAGGGGGTTGGGTTGGGCCAAAATATGGACGGACCGAGAAATGACCCAGATTAAAAATGAAAGTCCGTGGCCCAAAACGGGGCAGATGATTCGGACCGCAGGCTTTTTCTATATATATATATATATTAGAAAACTATTTAAATATTTTTTTTACAATTAAAAAAATATAATATATCAAATTTAAATTTCTATAATTATTTTTTAATGCAATCTCATATCTTAAAATGCATAATATATGTTATATTAATTTTTATATCGTGTATTTTAATATATATGTAAGTATGTATTTATGTATATAATGTTATTTTAATTAAAATAATGAAATATTATATAAGTAAATAGAAATTATTATTAGTGTGTTAAGTTTAGTTATAAATATTAGTGTATATAAGTAACAGTGTTATTTGAATCCGGCTCGTGAACCTAAATTGTCATATATAAACATTTTGTTATTAGAATTGTTTATCAAAGCCTCGAATATCTCGTGAAACGGAAGCTAACAACAGCACTGCAACAGAGATGGATGGCCAAGCTGTTGGGAATGGATTACGAGATAGTTTATAAAAAAGTGGAAGGAAAATTCTGTTATCGATTCCCTATTCAGATTGTGGGAAAAAGGAAATGACAATGAGAGGAAATTATTTGCTATAGGGCAACAACAACCGGTTTGGCTGCAAGATGTCTGTGATAGCTACGAAGAAGATTCCTTAGCTCAAGAAATCATTCTCGTCATCACATCAAAACTATCTGATTTCAAAATGGTATCATCAAAAGGTCAGGGAACAAGACATACGTGGACAGCAAGAGGGATTATAGGGAACACATCCTAAAAGCGATCCATGATAGCAGTTTGGGGGGACACTCCGGGCAGGAGGTTACTTACAGAAGGATCTCCAATTTATTCTAGGGGTGTATTTGAATCAAGAATCAATTGACTCCTGGACTGGTGCAGTCATTACCAATTCCAAATCATATTTAGGAAGATGTGAGTATGGATTTTATAGAAGGGCTACCGAAATCAGGAGGGGAAGATGTAATCTTAGTGGTGGTAGATAGATTTACCAAGAGTGTCCACTTCATAGCCATGAGTCGCCCGATGAATGCCACCCTACTGGCTCAAGTTGCATGGTCTTCCAAAAACAATTACAACTGACAGAGATAAGTTGTTCATAAGCTCCTTTTGGCAGGAGGCTATCTCTCAAGCTCAACACAAGCATAAATATTATGCTGACAAGAGAGTTCCAGGTTGGGGATTGGGTATTCCTTAAGCTACAGCCCTGCAGGCAGCTATCTTTGGCAGTTAGGAATCACCTTAAACTCTCTCACAAATATTATGGACCGTATAAGGTCATTAAGAAGGTTGCTTATGAATCAGAGTTGCCGAATGATTCACATGCATGTGCATCCAGTTTTTCATGTCAGCTTGCTAAAACAGAAAGTTGGAAAGAAAAGCTCCGCAACCACTACACCACCAATGATGGGCCCAGAAGGACAATTTTTGGTCTATCCAGTGAAGATACTAATGAGGAAGCAATGCTGTCCTTATTTGGACATTACAGGTTCTTTTGGAGGCCACCTGTCCATTGTAAGAGAGGTGGGAGCTGAGTATAAAAGGAGAAGGGCAGCTAATGATAAGGATCATGATGAAGAAATGATTGTTTTCCTATTTTATATTTCCATTTTCCTGTTATGATCTTTTTTTTTTCTTCAATGTTCTCTGCTCTTGCTAAACTTTGAGTTAAATCCATTTATGCTATTTCATTTCCTTAATTTCTGTTGGATTATTGCATATTTCCTTCAAGTTGTTACACATACCCCACCTGACCACTTTTTGATGTTGCTAAAACTAAAAGGCTTAGAACCGCATGTCCTTTATTCCAATATAGGAAACTTTGAAATTATATTCTAGCCAATGAACTCTAATAAATTCAAGAAGGAAATTTTTTGTTTTTCTTCTCTTAAAGAAGGAAATTTGATATATATGTAAGTGTAAAATATCAAGGTTATGGGTTAATTCAACACAAAAACATCTGACATGTTTTTTTCTTTTTTGAAAAAAAGAAAAAAGGGGTTGTTCTTTGTTAATAATATATAAAAGGAATATATTGCTACCGATTTTATTCTAGCGCCGGATGTAATCTTTGTCTTATGCCTACAAAATTTCAAACATCATTAATTTGGTTCATCGTCACTTATTTTTTCTACAATTTAAATTTAAATTGCATCAAGCTACAATTCTCATATAATACAATTAATAAATTTGGAGTTGTTAATTTTTTAACTTCTTACTGTAATCAAATTTAATTAAAACACGTGTTAAAAATATTATTGACACAAGTTAAGTCAAAACATAATAACAAAAAAAACACTCATCAAACACACACTAAAATAATTATAAAAAAAATCAACTTTAACAACCACCTAACATTATTACCATTTACTAAATTTTAAAACAAAGAATAGTACTTTTATTATTACTATTTTAAAAGAAAACTATGATAATATTAAACCTATATATTATTTTTTATATTAATAGTTTAATTTATCGGAAAAAATAATTATGAATAGACAACAAGCACTAATCTACATAAAATTTCAAATTTAATAACAAGCAATGATAACTAATATATACACAGATTAATAAACAATCATCAATATATTTTAATTTTTATATTATTTTATTCAGATCTATAACTATAAAAATAGAACTCGTGCTTGACACACGTGACAAAACTAATATTTTATGAAATATAATGCTCACTTAGAACTATATATTTTGTATAGCAATGTTAGGATTTTGATTATTAAGTCAAATGTTGTTGCTTGACTTATTTGCACGTAAGTTTAGATGATGTTTTTTATATGTTAAAATATTTTATTTTAGTTAATTTTTTATTCATATTAATTCTTATTTAAAATATATTTGATTATTAATTTTTTTAAACTTAAGCAAAGTATTTAACATATAAAAAGATAATCTAAACTTATGTGGAAAAAGTATTATGAACCGGATTAAGTATTTGAGAAAATGAAAGTCGTATTTTTAGAAAATACTCCCATATAACTGTTTTGAATTTTTAAGCATTTATTTAGAGGTTTAGTATGTAAATGGGGGTAAGTTTCCACCCCCACTAAATTTTTTGGAAAAGAAAATATAAATAAATTTGAGAATAAACAAGGTCGCAGTCATAACAGGTGGGGATATGTAAAATGGTAGCACCGTCTTTATCTTTGTTTGAATTTCCAAAATTATAAATTTCTTCTTACGCATATGAACATGATATGCTTTTGTCAAATTTCTAAAGTTTGTACTTGTTTAAAGAAAAATAAAATACTAAAAATCAAATGGGGGGCAAGAGGTTGCTTTCTTTTCAACTTTTGGTTCCCAAAATTCTCTTTAAAATTAAAATCCCAATACACCATCAAGAATCGGTCACTATCTTGCATCAACATCCATGCCCCTTTTTGAAATTTGACAAAGATGGTTTTTATAAAATATGTATATTAAATAGATGGAAGAAAGTTTTACAGAGAATTCTCATCTACATCACAAAGCATGTGAGACTCAAGGAAAGATGGTACAATCTGCTACTTTTCCTTCTGTTCAGTGTTATAGGTCAATATTGGGGTGTCCCAAATTAAGGAAAAATCAAGGGCCAAGAAACATTATCTTTTTATTATAAATTGGTGATTTAAGATGGAGGGTCATATTTTCAATATAGTATACGTGGGGACAAAAGTGTCCACAGCCATTGATCGATGATGATGAATTAAAAAAGAATTAAATCATGTGGCTAGAATATTATGGAAGGGAATTGAGATCGAAGGTAGTGGATTACAACCAAAGTAGCTTGGGCTATGTTGTAGCTCATCATTATTTTTTTGGTACAAAAAAATTATTATTTTTAGATAGAAGGAGATTTCTCTTGTCCAAAGTTATGATATATCATCCATTTTTTTAAAATTTATTGTTCCTATAGATTTCAAAGTTTAGGGTATACCAATGATTTTTTTGAATTTTATTGTAGTTATGGTATATTATCGACATCTTTAAAATTAATTATATTCGTAAAGTACTCATAAAAAATGACAATTAGTATAACTCGAATTCTCAACTTAATAAGATGGTTTTGTTCTTTTCGCAACTACATAAAGTACACTGTTCAATTTGTGAGACCATATATTTAAGTTTTATGACTATCCTTTTATTTTTATTTTTTTAGGGCTAAGTTTTATGACCTTCATTGGCTTTAGTTTGTGCCTTCGTGTGGTGCCACTGTTTCTCTTTAAAAACTGCTGTTTTGTCCATGCCCTTTTTGAGTTTTAAGAGAACTCTTTCTATGTACATAACTTAGTACAAGATAAGAACTCATATATAATTTAACAAAAAAAAAAAGAAGAGAACGATCTCATATATATTCACTTCATATATCATACATTCCCTTATAATATGCGAGCTCTAGGATATTATATTTTGCCTAATCAAGCAATATTCTGATTTTAAAAGAAAAAATAGTTAATACAAGTTAGAATTGACATATTTACTCATGATAAAAATAGTTAATACAAGTTAGAATTGACATATTTACTCATGATAAAAATAGTTAATACAA
>CM025784.1:41037153-41074516 GCA_014636745.2 Centella asiatica | reverse complement strand
CAAGTTAGAATTGACATATTTACTCATGATAAAAATAGTTAATACAATTTAGATTCCTCTTCCCATATATATATATATATATATATATTATGTACGATTATATTATGATGATACAACATTTACATTTATTAGGAATGTTAATTTTGTTTTGCCCTTTACTTTTTAAAACGAGTTATCTCTTAATGATTCTTTTGTCGTGTAGTAATTAAATATTTAAATATAATTGTTTATATCGTTATTTATCACATTATAAAGTTAACAAATAGAGCTATTTATCTATTGTCTTTTTATTAACGGAAGTTGTTTATGAATACTGTTCGCAATATTTAGATGTGTAAACATAAGGTAAGGTAGTAATCAAAATTTCCACATATATTTCTGACATACGTCTCTCATAATATAACTGCGAAATGGAAAATATTGAAAAAGTATCGTGTTTATGGAATTATGACATCATAGTGCCAACTCAGCAGACCACGGCGTCGTTCGATTGTGACGATAAAAAAACTTTCCTTGACAGAAGAGAACTCAACTCGTTCGCCCATCTCATTTTCACCTGCTCGGTCTTTCGCCGTTTCGCGTAACATCATTTCATTTCATCAGTGCATTTCATAACGTTTTCTTCTTCTTCTTCTTCTCTATTTTCTCTCCGCGAAATCTCCGCTGCCTCGAAATCCGGCCCGGAAATCTCTCGATTTCGCTAACCCGATCGTGCTGCTGTCATCTATTCAGATCTATATCCGTCGAATTGTTCGTCAAACACCCCATCCAGGCCTTGACATCTAAGCCCTAATTTGTCCGATTCATCCGATTTTTCTTCTCTTAATTTTGGGGTTTCTGTTGTTCCTTAGATATTTCCGCCGATCTAGGGGTTAAAGCCAGCTGCAACTGACGAATTATGAATGAAGACCTAGGGTTTTGATTGATTTTGAAAAAAGGGGATCAGAGAATTGTTGCGGTATTGATGGTTCTCGTGAAGATTAAAAGCTCCTCGATTGACTCAGAAATCGCTTATGATGATGGAAATCTATTATTATGCATGGGCGGGAAGGTGAGCAGCAGAGTTCACACCGTCGGCACATGTGGCCGGTCCCCGCTTCCGCCACGTCGTCTATAGATTTCACTCGGATTACCACCGACTCTTTCTCCAAGGTTGATGATTATCTTCATCAAAACACCTTGATTTGATTTTGTCAAATCATCTTCTTTAATTACATGTAATTAGATATGTATACGGTGCTTTCCGAGAATATTTGAGTTTTCAATTTTCATTTTCTGTGTCATGCTGGTTGCACTTTATCATCCTCTCTTAGCCAAATTAAATTGTTTTAATATTCATGTTATTATCGCTGAATTTGGGTATTCCTTTGCTTTCTTCTGATTGGATTTTATTTTAACTCTAGTTACGTCTAAATTCTTTGCCATGTATATTTTTCCATTCCTTGAAACCTGAATTGATCTATATCTGTTGTAACATTTTCTCCATGTTCAATGATCTTCACTGTTTTTTTTTTGGTTCTTTGAGGGGATTTAACTCAAATAATCGCAATGTCATGTAAACTTGCATAGTATTCAGGGGTTTCTAGGAATTCTATATAGTTATTGTCAATGTTGCAAAAGACTATAGGCAGACCAGGCAGTAAGAGAACGCATATTTACAACAGCGGTTATTATATTTACCCTTTTAGGCTACATATGTAAAATTGGCGTTCTGGATTAGACAATGTTGGATGTGATCTGCTTGACTTAAAATTTTGTAGGAATATGTTTCTTGTTGTAATGAAACCAAACTGAAATTTTCACGAGAATTTCCATTAACAGGGATTTCAGAACATTCTTACGCATATTGTGTTATTACTTAAGTAAAAAACTGGGGAAGAAAAAGGAAAAAAGGCTCTATAATAATAACTACAATAATGTCATTATTTTAAATACTCTTTCCCCTAACTATTTCATTCAATTTGGAATTTACGCATTTTCAGAAACATACTGCAGTATTGTAGGATATTGCACGTTGTTTGAGTTTCACAATTCCTGTACTTCTACAATATTCTTTGTTTTCCAGTGAGTATTTTACTCCTTGCAATGAACCAATTTACTTATGAGAATTTAGCTTCTGTTGTTTTCTAATTGCATATATAGCTCTAAGTGACTATATTGATTTGTATTTGCTGCAAACTAGATCGATCTCTAGAGAGTAAGCCTCTTCCTGCACTGCTATAATACCGTGTATGTTAAGTGATTCTTATATACTTTCTTGGACCAGCTTAGTATTGAGAATATATTATGTGTTGCTCGTCTCTATTGCTTATATGGCTTGAAATGATTACACTTTGTTGTATTTGCAGAAACTAAATCTTTTTGGAATGCACAAGTTCTTCTATCTAGTTTCTTATGTTATTACATGTATGTAACATTAGTGAAGTAATAATTTTCTTATTTCTTGAGGCTCCCTTGTGAATTGTTGGACCAGTTTGCTTTTCTCTCATGATTTTGATTGCTTACAGGATGGACGCAAGATCTGTGTTGGTGATTGTGCTCTGTTTAAGCCACTACAAGATTCACCCCCTTTTGTTGGAATAATCCGTAGATTAATATTAGATAAAGAAGACTATTTGAGTTTGTATGTTAGTTGGCTGTACCGACCTGCTGACGTGAAGCTTGCTAAAGGTGCTTTGCTGGAAGCAGCACCCAACGAGGTCTTTTACTCATTTCACAAGGATGAGATACCTGCTGCATCGTTACTCCATCCGTGTAAAGTTGCATTCCTTCGTAAAGGTGTTGAACTTCCTTCAGGGATATCCTCATTTGTGTGTAGACGAGTGTATGATATTGAGAACAAGTGTTTATGGTGGCTAACTGATCAAGATTATGTTAAAGTGAGTACCATAATCTAACATAGCATGTATATTGCAGTTCCTTTGACTATTTTTTGGCTTGACTGGAATTATAGTCTTCTTTAACGCAGGAACGCCAAGTAGAAGTAGATCAATTACTAGAAAAGACAAGAGAAGAAATGTATGGAGCTGTGCAGTCGGGAGGTCGTGCCCCAAAAACATTAAATGGTCCAGCAGGGGCAACACAACTAAAGCCTTCCTCAGACAGTGGACAAAATAGTTCCTCCTCATATCCTACCCAGGCTAAAGGTAAGAAGAGGGAGCTGGGGGTTCAAGGACCTGATTCTGTGAAGCGGGAGCGTACGTGTAGAGCAGATGATGCAGATTCTGGTCAGCTTCGACCCGAACATACATTGAAGCATGAGATTGCTAAAATAACAGATAGAGGTGGCCTTGTAGATTTTGAAGGGGTTGAGAAATTAGTGCAGCTCATGCAATCTGACAATTCGGAGAAAAAGTTAGATCTGGCTTGTAGAATTATGCTTGCGAATGTGATAGCTGTCACAGACAGGTTTGAATGTCTTACTCGTTTTGTTCAGCTCAGGGGTTTGCCTGTGTTGGATGATTGGCTTCAGCAGGTCCACAAGGGGAAAATAGGTGACGCTAGTAGTCCCAAGGAAGGTGACAAATCTGTTGATGAATTTCTACTGGCATTGCTTCGTGCACTAGATAAACTGCCAGTAAACCTTCATGCGCTGCAGAACTGTAACATTGGGAAGTCGGTGAATCATTTACGTACGCACAAGAATTCTGAAATCCAAAAGAAAGCAAGGAGTTTAGTTGACACATGGAAGAAGCGAGTTGAAGCTGAGATGAATATGATTGATTCGAAGTCTGGTTCTAGTCGTGGTGGTTCTTGGCCAACCAAGTCTGTAATTTCTGAAGTTTCCAATGTAGTTGGTAGAAGGAATGGAGGGTCCTCTGAACTTGGTGTGAAGAATTCAACTATTCAATCTTGTTCATCTAAAACCCCACCTGCGGCTAAACCTGGTTCCGGCGATAAGGTTTCAACAGTATCCCCTGTCTCATCAAAATTATTAACTGTAACTGTTTCAGGCATTGCTGCTAGTAAGGAATTGAGTTCTGCGGCATTGGCTGGTTCTGGGTCCCCCGATCTTCCTCTCACAACCATTAAGGAGGAGAAGAGTAGCAGTTCTAGCCAGTCTCAGAACAATAGCCAGTCGTGTTCAAGTGATTATGGAAAGGCTGTTTCTTGTAGAGAAGACGCAAGGAGCTCAACTGCTGGATCAATGAGTGTTAATAAAATTTCAAGCAGTGTATCCCGTAGCCGGAAGACGAGCAATGGCCTGCATGGAACAGCTGCCACAGGAGTTCAAAAGGAGAACAGTTTTGGAAAACATAGTTCTACAAATAGGAGTTTGGCTTCTGAAAAGGTATTGCCCACCGGAGTAATTCCTGAAAGGAATCCTGATGGGCACCTTCTGGATAATGGTAACAACCAACGACTTATTGTTCGTTTGCCGAGCACTGGGCGCAGTCCTTCATGCAGTGCAAGTGGCGGATCTCCTGAAGATGTGTCAGCTACATCGTGTAAAGGTTCTCCACATCTGCTCCCTGAGAAACTTGAAAACCAGGATCTGAAAGTCAAGGGAAGAAATGAAACTGCGCGAAGCAATAGTGCTGTTAATGCTAAGATGGAAATCTATCAGCGTAGTGATGGATTGGGTAGCTCTGATGAAGCTAAGTTGACGTCTGCTGGTGTTCATTTTGATGACCAAAACAGACATGAGGAAGGATCTGACAAACTGACAGAAGCATCTAAATCTGGTAATTCTCCTCCTGGAATGACAGTCAAATCTGGGAAAACTTATGAGGCTTCTTTTATCTCTATAAATGCATTGGTTGATAGTTGTGCCAAGTTCTCTGAAGCTAGTGTGACTCCTTCAGTTGGGGATGATGTTGGGATGAATTTACTTGCCAGTGTCGCTGCTGGAGAGATATCAAGATCTGATGTCTCACGTTCCGGTTCTTCAGAAAGAAAGTCTCCGGTACCTGAAGACTCATGTTCTGGGAATGATACTAAATTGAAGCAAATAGATGAAGATCGGGCTCAAAGTGAGGACCCGCGCCAATGCAATGAAGGGTTGATTGCCGTTGCTCCGATGGATCATGGTAGTTCTATTAATGGTTCTAGTCCTAAAACAGGTCACAATGATGTTCATGTGGGAAGCAGCCACAGATCATCTTTGGTGGGTTGTGATGAGAAGACAGAAGAGTGTGATGTAAAATTGGATTCTGCTGTTATGCTGTTGCCCCATATTGGGAATGGCCAAGTCAAGACATCTGATGGGAATCTGCCTGAACTAGTTAGAGATGATTCTGCAGCTTTGCTCACTGGAGATGATAAGAAGGAAGTTGACGATGCTGGGGATGAGTTTGATGAGTTTCAAGAGCAAAGAAAATTGGGTGATCATTTGACAATAGATCATAATGCCTCAAACTTCAAACTCAATGTAAAAATTGCACAATCTGATGAAGTTAAGAATATTATCTGTGCGGATGAAAAATCTGAGGAGAATAGTGTAGCTGGTCTACCAGAAGTTGCTGCCATGAGTGCAAAAGTTGAGGGCAAAGCTGATGAGGAATCACCATCTTGCTCATCATCTGGTAGAGGTAAAGAAGACAAGAAGGCTGTAAACACACTTTCAGGTAGCTACAACTCAAAGCAGCAAACTTCTTCAGATATTATTTGTCCCAAAACTGAGGACAGTGCTTTACCCTGTGATCCCTGCACTGATTCTGGCAAAGAGTCAAAGATAGAATTGATAAATGAGACAAAGTCAGTGTCTCATAGGCTGGGTATAGGCTCGTCTTTTCATGGCAACGGGCATGAAATTTCTCGTGAAAATATAGGAAAAGAAGAGCTCAGTAATTTTCATCCTGGTGGATCGAGTTTCATCGAATCTCCTGCACTGCCTGTGCAAGAAACAGAACAGCCTATCAAAACTAGTGGATTCAAGTCAGATGGAGCAGAAGAAATGTTTTCAAGGAACAACATTTATTCTGTCACTGCAGCGGGGCCAGATACTACGGTGAAGCTTGACTTCGATCTGAACGAAGGCTTGCCTGTTGACGATGGTAGCTTGGGTGAGCTTGTTAAACTGCCAATTTCTGGAAACTTATCTTCTCACCAATTGCCTTGCCCTATTCCTATTTCAAACTCGTCAATGCCAGGTCATCCTCTCCCTTCATCAATTACTGTGGCTGCTGCTGCGAAAGGTCCATTTGTACCTCCTGAGAATCCCCTGAGAATTAAAAGCGAGCTAGGATGGAAGGGTTCCGCTGCTACCAGTGCTTTTCGGCCAGCAGAGCCTAGAAAGATCCTGGACATGCCACTCAGTACAGTCGGCGTAACTATCGTTGGAAACTCGCAGAGCAATCACAGGCGGCCCCTTTTGGACTTCGATTTGAATGTTCCCGACCAGAGAATTCTTGAGGAGGCTGCTCCCCAAAATTCCATGTCAGTAACATGTTCAGGATCTGGCTATTGTGAAAGTAGTGGAGGTGGACTTAATCTTGATCTGAACAGATGCGACGAAAGTCCGGAGACTGGGCAGTTGTCAGTTAGCAACAGTAGTAAATTGGATTTTCCGAAGTTGCCTGGGCGGGCTGCTGTATCTGGTGGCTTATTTATTGCCGAGTCTAACACCTCAAGGGGCTTTGATCTGAACAATGGTCCCTGTCCAGATGAAGTGGGCAGTGAAGCAGCACCACCTGCAAGGAACAGTGCATCGTTTCTTTCCTTGGTTCCTACTGTCAGAGTAAATAACATGGAGGTAGGAAACATGTCATCTTGGTTTCCTGGCACCTCTTTTTCAACCTTAGGAATGCCACCTGTTCTTCCAGGTAGAGGGGAGCAGTATTATCCAATTCTCCCTGCTTCTAGTTCCCAGAGAATCCTGGGTCAGCCTGGCAACACTTCTTATGGTCCTGATATATACAGGGGTCCTGTCCTGTCTTCCTCTCCTGCAGTTGGCTTTCCACCAAGTGCGGCATTCCAGTATCCTGGATTCCCATTTGAGACTAATTTTCCTCTGTCATCGAACTCTTACTCTGGTGTTTCCTCACCTTATGTGGATTCATCCTCTGCTGGTCCACATGGCTTCCCTGCAGTTCCTTCACAGTTGATGGGGCCTACTGGCATGGTGTCAACACACTACCCTCGGCCCTATGTTATGAGCATTCCTGGTGGTTCGAATAATGTTCCAGAGGCTAGAAAATGGGGAAATCAAAGTCTAGATCTTAATTCAGGTCCCGGAGTTACAGATGTTGATCGAAGAGACGAGAAGTTGCCTTCTGCATTAAGGCAGCTTCCTTTTGCTGGTTCACAATGCTTGCCAGATGAGCAAATGAAAATGTATCAAATGGCAGGTGGGGTCATAAAAAGAAAGGAGCCTGATGGTGGTTGGGATGGGGGAAAAATTAGCCACAAGCATCCCCCTTGGCAGTAGGATAGTTTTGTGGATCCGTCAAACATCTTAATCATTGGTGAGGACATCTTTAGTTTGAGTACTTTGGCTGTTTGTGAAGGTCTTCATTTGGGCTTTTTTTTGGGTGTGTATATTGACCTTGGAAATTGATTAGGTTGCAAACTGTCTCCTTGGCATTTGCAGGCAAGCTGTGCATCTTCAAGATTGAAGCCAAAACAGGAGGGAAGGATCCCAAGCAATATATGTCGTAAGATTATAGACTTGATGAATTCTGAATGTTTGAATAAGTTGAACATGGGAGTCACATGTCATCTTACGCTTCAATTTTAGATGCCAATTAATTTAAGATTTGTTGTTTATGTAATCATGTTTTCTAGACCAGCGATTCTATATTCCTAATTATCACCTTGCATTTAGAGTAATGTGAAAAATATTGGCATATTGGTGGTAAATGATTACTGAACAAAACCATGGTGATAATCAAATATTACCATACGTTGTTATATTGACAGTTTTTGAATGTGAAATTGACACATGAATGGAGATTTACGGTTGAAGTGTCGATGTGTGATAACATGTCCAATAATTTCGATTATTGTTGAAGTGTGAATTTGTGATACTTAACAAAACATGTCCAGTAATTTTGAATTTTTACCAAGCTCACAACATATATCCCTACAAAAAAGAAATATTTGATTAATTTTAAATGTTTGTTGGCTTTAATGTTAAAAATCTTAGTTCAAATTGCTTTTCAGTATTATTCTGGTCCACTTTCTGTAAACATCGTATGCCCTAACTTTTGTTTTATTAATTGCTGAGCAGGTTTTCAGTCCGTTCCAGAAGGGCATGCTGGGAATAACCATTATTGATTTGCTTTCAAACTCACTCGACTTCGGAAGACAACCAGGGTAACTGGACCTCCTGTCTTGCTCAGTCGTGTGCTAACTCAATGACCATTGCTGGTCGAAACCCATGTAGATATTTAACTGAAGCATTGCTGCCAGTTCTAGATAACGGGGGTCTGATGTATATGATATGACTTGGTCTCACAATCACAATCCTTTACCCATTTCTTACAATTTAAAGGAGGATTGGATGCATAGAATGCTAGAGCAGATGTCGGTTTGTGGTTCTTGTTTCCACCTTTTTTGCCCCCCAGTTGCTTCATGCATAGTTTTTACTCCTTGCCATATTTTGGTGTTCTATAAAATCTGGATGATGAATCTTTTTCTTATCAATGAATAGATCTCGTTACTTGTATGACTAGATATCTTATATTTCTCTGAGAAAGTGATTCGATTTTGCATGGTTAGATGTTGTGTTTTGGTCTTTGTTTCACTGCTATAATGTCCATAGGAGTATTTTTCGGTTTTTGGTTTTTGGTTTTATCTATTTAGCAGGCCTTTGTTTGAAAAATTGAACTGCTAAACGGGGCTGGTCCGATGTAGATAATTAGATATGTTGGGACGCGGTGTTGCAGGGTCTTTTTTCGTGTGGCAAGTTAATATCAGCACTATCGTTCCTCGAGGATAGGCGATTTTTTTAGTAGTAGTGATTTTCCCCCCAGCATGGAGCACATGATTTATTCCAGGACTAGGAGTTGGAGAAGGAATGTGAAAGGAGAAAAATAATAATAAAAGGAAACTGTGAAAATGACACTTTGATAAATATAATAAGAGGATATATTTACAAGTATTTTTGATATTTTTACATTCAAATCATCATCTGAAGCTACAAATCTTCATATGGAACTATCAAAAATCTTTGTCGGAGTCTCAGAATATCAATTTTGAAAGAGAGTAGTTAGATTGTAAATATTTGAATGGCATTTTACGGTAATACTCGCGTGTTTTGTAATATCGAATTTTACTTGTCCACTTCAAATGTTATAATTCCACAGATTTTCTATAACTGTTAAAAAAGAGAATTCACAACCCATTTATAACTCCTTCGGTTTAAAAAAAGAGTTGCATTTCAAAAAGTTATCTAATAGTTTTGCGATATTCTATTATTAAAATTTGATTAATTTTAAATTTAAAATGATTTAACATTTACAAATGTATTAAGATTCCAACAAAACAAACAATTTATTATATGAAAATTTTGTAAAACTCCTACCATGAATTGAATTTTAAGATTTCACAATTTACTATAAAAAAAATAAAATATAATTATTTTGTGGAATTGAGGAGTAGCATTTGTCATGGATGGTTGCTGGCCAATTGTCTGTACTTGTTTAATGACTTTACCATTCCTATATTAATTTTTATTATTATATAATTATATTAAAGTAATTATAATAATTCAACAATGATGTCTTAATGTTATAAATGAACATTACATTCATTCTAGTTATATTATAATAGTTTTATATGAATAATTAAATTACTAACAATGATAATAATAAATACGGAGTATTATTATAAGTATCATCATAATAATTATTACTTAAGAATAATAATTGTTATTATAATTATTATCATAATTATTATTTTAGTATACTAATACTAATAGTAATCCTAATGCTAATGCTAATGCTAATGCTAATGCTAATGCTAATAATAATAATAATTAATGTTGTAGTAATAATAGTAATAATATAACAATATATAATTATAGAAATTCTAGTTTTTATAACAAAAAATGACAATTAGATAAATGCTGTGCATAGTTTAGTAACCTAAAAAATAAAGTAATGACACATTATCAATCTCACAATCTAAATATCACATGAATCAAACATAGGAACGAATAAAAGATGAAATTTGATACTCCGTATAGAAATATAAGAAAACAATGTGTGAAAAATAACGATTCCTTTTTCGAGCTTTTGAGTTTTGAGGTATGAACAAGGTAGCGGACGACGTCGTTTAGCATCAAAACCAAATATTTTTCCTCGAGAAAAGAAAACTGAACTGACCTGACCCGTCTCACTTTCACCTGCTCGTTCCTTTGTTTCGCCGTTTTTCGTAGAGAGCATCGTTTCCTTTCATTTCTCACTGAATAACTTCTTCCTCCTCCTCCTTCTTCTTCTCTCTATACATTTTTTCTCCCACAAAATCTCAGCTCATCTCAAAATTCGCAACTGACATCTCTCGGTTTCGCTAACCTGAGCATTCTTCCATAATTTATTCTGATCTAAATCGGCGAATTTTTCGTCAAACCCCCCAACTTCGGGTCGACCATCTAACCCCTAATTCTCCAATTCACCCGATTTTTTCTTCTACAAGTTTGGGGGTTTCCCCCCCGGATATTTTGTTGATCTAGGGTTTCCCGCCAGCTGGAACTGATTTTGAAGACCTAGGGTTTTGGTTTGCAAGTGAAGAGGAATGGAGATCAGAAAATTGCAGTGGTATTTTGGTTTTTTCGAAGGTCTCATCTAACTCAGAAATCGAAAGTTATCATTATGCATGGGTGGGCAGGTAAGCAGCAGAGTTTCCACCCTGATTCTATCTCCAAGGTTCATAGATGGGCGTATATTTATTTTCCTGTGTTATGGTGCACTTGCAGTATGCGTGATATTTTGATGTTTCTCTCCAAGGATAATTTTGTGTTAGATTATACTGCCATATTTTTGCTACCCTTGATAAGATTTTCTATTCACGTGAAATTGTTTTGCCAACGTTTCGGTTGAAACAACAGTAACTCCTCTTTAAAGGGATACTTGAATTGATGTGCTTTTATTTTTTCCATAATCTGCTGGTCTCCTGCATTGATGTGCTCCCACAAGCTCTCTGAGATTATATGACTTTAAGGCTGGGGATGGCCATGAATAATGTACATCAATCACTATAATATCCCCATTCGTTTAAATATGTGTACTAGGCAACTAACATAATTGGTGTAAGTAGCAAACTGAAATACTGCTTGCATAGAATTTAGCTACGGTTATGTTTTTTAGGAACACTAAATTGAAAGCTAAGAACTAAGGATTTAGTTGCGGTGTGGATGCATTACAGGAGTTTGTGAAATTCTAAAAGATTCAGGTTAGGTGAGATGCGTCAATTATATAGTCGTTAAAAATATACTAGAATTATCAATACAAAACTAGATAATCATGGTTTAATGGCATAAGGAATTGCAAATACTAGATACTGCAAGCATCCATTATTATCAAACCATTGGTCCATCCAGTCATAACTCATAAACGTATTTGGTATTCAATATTTCCCATACTTGTTGTTTCCCAAATCGAAAGCTTCTCCCCGTCCATATCTCTCAGACTCTTTGACAACTTTGAGCTTTCATGTGCAAGTTCAGGTTCAGGTGCGTTTTCATGTTCACCCGTTTTAGATTCATGCCCTCTCCTGCTCTCTGCGAGATATTGGTTGTAACGGTATCTGTTTGGCATGAGTTTTCAGTTGTTTTTGTAACTGGTGAAGCACAGATAGGACAGTATGGGACGAGATTCCTGGTTGAACTGCTATACATATGTCAATCATTCCAAGTTTGAACACAAAAACTACAAAAAGCTCCTCTGAAAGCACCCGAAACTCAAAATACAATCTTTTGGCATGCAATTGTAATTTTTGACATTGAAGCATACCCAATGCATATGTACCTCTCCCTCGAAAGTGCCATAGTATAATTTATCTCGGAGTCTAAAAAATTGCTCCAGAATACTTCTGATAGTATATTCCCTCTGTCGTTGAAAGGTTGATAATGATTTTTGGCCATTTTGTCGTGCGAATTTTAAGATGTATAAAACAAGTGCACATAGAATCACACTAGAAACACTTGCTCGTTGCAGGCCATCAGATTATGTTGAACATTCCAGATTGAAAATTGAAAAAAATTTGCAGCTCTCTCTGTCTCTGTCTTGTAAGTAACTCCCACCCTCTTCTTGAAGTATAGTTGCAGCTCTCCTTCATTCTCTCTTTCTGTCTCTCTCTCTCTCTCTCACACTCACACACACACACAATTTGTAGCTTATCTCTCTTGGTGCTGGATATATAATCCTCTTCTCAAGCTCTGACAGATCTATCTCGCCGCCCATCTCTTCTTGCCAGGAGTCCCTGCGCTCACTTCATTGGTCCCTCTTATGCTCTCATTAACCTCGTGTGAGCGATCCTTTATTGCAAATGACATGGTTGATATGAAGTCACAAAAAAAGAAAATGAAAACTTTATTATAAAAATGAGAAAGTAAATAATGAAAAAAAGGTGAAAAGAACGAGTGTGTGTATTTAGGTGATTGAACTCTTTTTTCATATTATAGCTAAATATTGAAAAAAAATCTTCCCAAAAAATACCGAATATAGCTGTCATACTTTCAGTGCCATTGGTATTTTATTCTTTCTTCCAACAAAAATAAAATAAAGATTTGGAGGCTTTATGATGATAATAACAACAATTTCTGAAGACATATTTTATGTGCTTTCTGTTCAAATAACATTTCAACCTGGACTTGACATAGTTCCATAGCTACTGAGGAGATTGTAGTAAGGTACAGGGCTTTGCGCTTCGTTCCTGATTTACAAATCCTTGACTAGTTTAAAGTTGTGTGTTTTGAATGATCCTTTTAGCCCCTGTTAAGAATTTATGAGAGTTTATTTGGACTGTATTGTTTTCATTTTTAAACTTAAGTTTCATTAACTTGCTACCTTGAATTTTACTTACTGGAAATTAGATCATCTGGAAATTGTAAGCTTATTCAAAATTTCTCTGATTACTTTGTTTATTTTTTTTGCTCGCCTCTCATTTTGTGAAAGTATTAATTTTGCCTCCTTGAGTTGCAATAATGCACCTCCACGGCAGATTTTATGCCTGTCTTTTTTATTCTTTTTCCCCATGTTCTTATTATATTCTATTGCTTGCAGGACAGACTAGATTTCTGTTGATTGTACTATGCTGAAGGCATTGCAAGATTTGCCCTTCCCGTTTTGGAAAAGACGTAAATTAATTTTAGGGATAGTAGGCAGTTTGAATGTGAATTCAATTTCTCTGTACTGACCTGGTTACAAAAAGGTTCCATAGGTTACTTTTCCGGAGGCAGGCGCAACGTAAACTTTTACTTGTTTCAATTGGATTGTTGGATCTGTTGCCCGTTGTGACGTTTGTCCGGCCATTTAGAGTTGCAATCATTTGTAAGGTGTTGTAACCTCGTTTTGGAGTGGATGTGTATATGATAGATAACAAATGTTGACTATCGTTAATTAACTATTATAAGGTAATTATTGTAATATACCATAGTTTGTCTATTGTGCATCTCTCCTTGATCGTTATTAGCTTAACTGGATTTATAGACTTCTTCAACGTGGGAAAGTCAGGTAGAAGCTGATCAATAGAGAATGCATGGTGCTGTCCAGCCAGGTGGTCGTACTTCGAAACCATTAAATGGTCCAGCGGGAGTGCCACAATTAAAGCCTGGTTTGGACGGTGCACAGAACAGTTCCTCCTCATATCCTCCTCAGGCTAAAGGAAAGAAGAGGGAGCTGGGTGCTCAAGTATCCGATCCCATGAAACGGGAGCGTATGTCTAGAACAGATGAGGCAGATTCTGGTCAGAACAAAGTTGAACATGTGCTGAAGCATGAGATTGCTAAAATAACAGATAGGGGCGGTCTTGTAGATTTTGAGGGGGTTGAGAAATTTGTACAGCTGATGCAACCTGACAGCTTGGAGAAGAAATTAGATTTGGCTTGCCGTATCATGCTTGCAAATGTAATAGCTGTCACTGACAGGTTCGATTGCCTTACTCGATTTGTTCACCTCAGAGGTTTGTCTGTGTTGGATGACTGGCTTCAGCAGGTCCATAAGGGTAAGATCGGTGATGGTAGTAGTCCCAAGGAAAGTGATAAATCTGTTGATGACTTATTATTGGCATTGCTCCGTGCACTAGATAAACTGCCCGTAAACCTTCATGCACTGCAAAACTGTAATGTTGGGAAATCAGTGAATCATTTACGGACTCATAAGAATTCAGATATCCAGAAGAAAGCTAGGAGTTTAGTTGATACATGGAAGAAGCGAGTTGAAGCTGAAATGAATATGATTGACGCAAAGTCTGGTTCGAACCATGGTGGTTCTTGGCCAACGAAGTCTGTAATTTCTGAAGTTTCAAATGTGGTAGAACGTCGGAACGGAGGGCCCTCTGAACCTGGTACAAAGGGCTCCACTATTCAATCTTGTTCGGGTACAGCCCTACCTGCTAAACCTGATTATGCTGAGAAGTTCTCAACACCATCTCCTGGCTCGTCAAAACTGTTAACCTCTGTGACTGCATCAGGGGTTACTGGTGCAAAGGATCTAAATTCTGCCACTCTGGATGGTGCTGGATCCTGTGATCCTCCTCTTGCAACTGTTAAGGAGGAGAAGAGTTGTAGTTCTAGTCAGTCTCAGAACAATAGCCAATCCTGCTCAAGTGACTACGGAAAGGCGGTATCTTGCAAGGAAGATGCAAGGAGCTCAACTGCTGGGTCAGCAATTGTAGATAAAGTTTCTGGCAGTGTCTCACGCAGTAGGAAGTCGAACAATGGCCTTCATGGGACAGCTATCCTTGGAGTTCAAAAGGAAAGTAGTTCTGGAAAGTATAGATCTATAAGTGGGAGTTTGGCTTCTGAAAAGGGATCGCCTCCAAAAGAAACATCTGAAAGATTGCCTGATGTGCCCCTTGTGGATAATAATAATAGTAACCCGGTCATTGTTTGTTTGCCGAACACTTGTTGCAGTCCATGCAGAGTCAGTGGTGGATCACCTGAAAATGTGTCAGCTACATCTTGCAAAGATCCCCCGCTGCCACATCCTGAGAAGATTGGAAGCCAAGATCAGAAAGGAAAAGGTATAAGTGAATCAGTGGGGGGCAACAGTGCTGTAAATGCTAACATGGAAACATATCCAAACAGAGATGGATTGGCTGATTCAAATGAAGCTAATATGACATTTTTTGGTGCTCAGTGTCACGAAAAGAATGTTGATGTGGATGATTCTGAGAAACTGGTTGAAGCATCTAAAGCTTCAAATTCTCCAACCGCAATGACAGGGAAATCTGGGAAATCACTTGAGGCTTCTTTTAGCTCTATAAATGCATTGGCTGATAGTTGTGTTAAGCTCTCTGAAGCTAATGCATCTGCTTCTGTTGGGGATGACATTGGGATGAATTTGCTTGCCAGTGTGGCTGCTGGAGAAATATCTAGATCTGATGTCTCACCTTCGAGTTCGTCAGGAAGAAAATCTCCTATTACTGGAGGCTCATGTTCTGGCTATGATAAGCTGCGACAAAGAAATGAAGATCGAGGTCAAAGTGAGGATTCACGTCAATGCAACGAAGGGTCAAATGGTGTTGCTCTGGTGGATCATGGTTGTTCTATTAATGGTTCAAGTCTTAAAGCTGGTCACAATGATGTTCATTTGGGAAGCAACAGCGGAGTATCTTTGTTGGGTTGTGAGGAGAAGACAGAGGAGTTTGATGCTAAACTGGATTCTGCTGATGTGCGGTTCCCCCATATTGGCAATGGGCAAAGAAAGACATCTGAGGACGATACACCTGAATTAGTTGAAGAAGATCCTGCAGTTTTGCGCTCTGGAGATGATAAGAAGGAAGTTGATGATGCTAGGGACATGTCTTTTGAGTTTCAGGAGCAAAGAAAGTTTGGTCATAATTTAACAATAGATGATAATCTCATGAAACTCAAAGCGAGAAGTGCACTATCTGATGTGCCCAAGAATATCACATGCGCTAATGAAAAATCTGAGGATAATTGTGTGGCTGGATTGCCAGAAGCTGCTGCCGTGGGTGTAAACATTGAGGGCAATGCTCTCGAGGAATCACCATCTTGCTCGTCCTCTGGAAGACGTAAAGAGGACAAGAAAGATGTGAACACACTTTCAGGTAGCTACAACTTAAAGGAGCAAATTTCTGCAGATATTGTTTGTTCCAAAACTGAGGACAGTGCTCAACCATTCAACCCTAGTACTGATTCTGGCAAAGAGTCAAAGATAGAACGGAATAATGAGATAAAGTTAGCATCTCATAGGCTGAATATAGGCACATCCTTTCTTGACAATGGGAGTGAAATTTCTCGGAAAGATACAGGAAATAAAGAGCTCATAGGTTTTCAACCTGTTGGATCTAGTTTCATCCAATCTCCTGCACTGCCTGTGCAAGAAACTGATCAGCCAGTCATCAAGTGTGGTGGATACAAGTCAGATGCAGCAGAAGACTCTCTTTCCAGAAATGACATTTCTGTCGCTGTAGCAGGATCAGATACAACTGTGAAGCTCGACTTTGACCTGAATGAAGGTTTGCCTGTTGATGATGGGAGCTCGGGGGAGGTTGTTAAACTTCCAATTTCTGGAAACTTATCTTCTTTCCATTTGCCGTGCCCTTTCCCTATTTCGATCTCGTCAATGCCAGGTCATCCTCTCCCTTCTTCAATTACTGTGGCTGCTGCTGCGAAAGGTCCATTTGTCCTTCCTGATAATCCACTGAGAATAAAAGGCGAGTTAGGATGGAAGGGTTCTGCTGCTACCAGTGCTTTTCGGCCAGCAGAGCCTAGAAAGATCCTGGACATGCCCCTCAATACAGTTGGCCTACCTATTGTTGCTAACTCGCCAAGCAATCATAGGCGGCCTCGTTTGGACTTTGACCTGAATGTCCCTGACCAGAGAGTTCTTGAGGAAGTGACTCCTCAAAATTCTATATCAGCAACATTTTTGGGATCTGGCTATTGTGAAAGTAATGGAGGTGGGCTTAATCTTGATCTGAACAGATGCGATGAGAGTCCAGAAACTGGGCAGTTGTCAGTTAGCAACAGTAGCAAATTGGATTTTCCAAAAATATCTGGACGGGCATCTTTATCTGGTGGATTGTTTATTCCCGAGTCTAGCAGTTCTAGGGGCTTTGATCTGAATAATGGACCATGTCTGGATGAAGTGGGCAGTGAAGAAGCACCACCTGGAAAGAACAGTGCGTCGTTTCTATCCTCGGTTTCTACTGCCAGAGTGAATAACATGGAGCTAGGAAACATGTCATCTTGGTTTCCAGGAGCCTCTTATGCAACCTTAGGAATGCCACCTATTCTTCCGGGTAGAAGCGAGCAGACTTATCCGATTCTCCCTGCTTCTGGTTCCCAGAGAATCGTGGGCCAGCCTGGCAACACTTCTTATGGTCCTGACATATACAGGGGTCCTGTTCTGTCATCCTCTCCTGCAGTTGGGTTTCCCCCTAGTACACCATTCCAATATCCTGGATTTCCGTTTGAGGCCAACTTTCCTGTCTCATCTAGCACTTATTCTGGTGTTTCATCGCCTTACATGGATTCATCCTCTGCTGGTCCACATTGCTTCCCTGCTGTTCCTTCACAGTTGATGGGGCCTACTAGCATGGTGTCAACGCCCTACCCTCGGCCGTATGTTATGACCATTCCTGGTGGTTCAAGTAATCTTCCTGAGACTAGAAAATGGGGAACTCAGGGTCTAGATCTTAATTCCGGCCCGGGAATTGCAGATCTTGATCGGAAAGATGAGAAGTTGCCTTCTGCAATAAGGCAGCCTCCTCTTGCTGGTTTGCATGCCTTGCCAGAAGAGCAAATGAAAATGTATCCGATGGCTGGTGGTGTGTTGAAAAGAAAGGAGCCTGATGGTGGATGGGATGGTGGAAAATTTAGCTACAAACGTCCTCCTTGGCAGTAGGATATTTTTGCAGATCTATCAAACAATTTAATCACTGGTAATGATATCTATAGTTTCGAAGTAGTTTGGATGTTAGTGATGGTTCACATGTGTGCATTTATTTTTTTGGGCATGTCTTTCCATAGGACTTGATTCATACTTTGCTGCTGTGACTTTTGCAGGCGTACAGTGCATATTCAAGATTGGAGCCAAAGCAGGAGGGAGGAGCCCACGCATTATCTGTTGTAAGATTATAAACTTGACTGATATCAAAAGATCAAATAAGCTGTTGTAAATGTAATAATAAAATGAAAATCGTACACAGGGAGAGTTGAGCATGGGGGACGTCATGTCATCTTATGCCAATTTTGATTTTGTTGTTTATGGAATCATGTTCTGTAAATTGGTTATTCTATACCCCTAACTATCACCCACTTGCACATTAACGTGAACAGTTATGGCATATTGGTGGTAATGCGATTACGGATAAAACGATAGTGGTAATCAAAGATTACCATAAACTGGTTGTATTGAGAAATTTTGAAGACGTTGACCTTTTCTCTAATATTATGGACACGACGTGAAGTGTCACAATTTACAAAACATGTCCATTGATTTTGAATTGTTGCCTAGCAGCAAGCACTCACAACAATCACACTGAACAAAAATGAATATTAGATATCCTGTAATTCTAATTTTGGTGGCAATCTAGGATGACTTGTTCAAATTTCCTCCGTTGTTTTCATGTAGAAATGGTTCAGATTGTTTCTGTATTATTCTGCTCTTCACTTTCTGTAAACATCTCATGTATGCTTTATTAATTGCTGAGCAGGCTCATTCTATCAGATTTTAAGTCGGTTTATCAAACCTGACTCAATGAAGAAGGGCGTGCAGGGAATAACAATTATTTCCATTGCTTTATAACTCATTTGACTTCGGAAGACAACCAGAGTAACTGGACCTCCTGTGTCACTCAGTCGTTGCTCCAAACTAAATGGCCATTGCAGGTCGGAACTGTGTAGATATTTAACTGAAGCATTGTTGCCAGAACGAGATAATGGGGGTCTGGTGTATATGATTTGACCTGGTCTCACAGTGACAATCCTTGCCCATTTCTTTCAATTCAGTGGAGGATTGGATGAATAGCATGCCAAGGCGGATGTTGGTTTGTGTGGTTCTTAATTCAACCTTTCTTTGTAGCCTGGTTGCCTCATGCATAGTTTCTACCCCATGCCATATTTTGGTGTTCTGTAAAATCTGGATAATGAATTGCAATGTTTAATGCCGTGGGGGTGTAAATCTACACACTGGTTTTTCTATCTGTATTATATCTGTAGCCATTGTAATGTCCCTAGAAGGATTCTTTCCCCAATATTTGTTCGAAGTTGTCAAGCGGCCGTTCTCTGGAAGTTAAAATGCAACACATAGGTTATCCGAGGTAGATACATTGTGTATCTGAGTTTGAGGGCCTCATTATTTTATCAGCACTCGACGTCGAGGATAAACATTTTGTGCATTCCTACAGTACAGTGTACCCGTTTACATTGTGGTGTTCATATTTGAATGTCGAAATGATTCGCGGCAAGGTTATTTTTGGTCCAATTCGAAATCAGTTATGTGATTTTCTACCATCGTATGTGAGAGGATGTCACTTTTACAACCCATAGGAGACTAAGAGAGGAATAAAATGAGAGAAAAAACTGTCGCATGATTTGTTGGAAAAAAATTAGAAAGGAACCACAAAATCCTATTTACACAAGTATTAAGATTTAACTTGTCTCTTCCCTTATAAAGTTGATGATTACCACTAAGAATTTGATCGCGGGGTGTGTTAATTTCATATGAATGCCTATCACTTCAGCAATGGCAACAAATATAAAATATAGTTCTTATATCTTTGTGGTTAGTGGAGAACATCCGTCGGACCGGATTTGTTATAAAATTGAGATTCGTATGATTCATCCTATGTTTTATATATTAGAAAGTTGTGGAATGTCTCTTTTTAATTTTTTAATAAGTAAGATTTAAAATTCTATTTAGAAGAGAGTAATTTTAGTGGGTTGGAGCAGGCGATGAAACGTTATTTTTGGTACACAAAAACCGGTGGTTTAAGGCAAAAGTTGCATGGGCAAATAGTGCTTGTGTTTCCCTGATGTATTACAATTCGTTTTTGGAAGATAGGTTGCAGCTTAATTTCCCAATTCTAAATTCTTTTCTCCCATTTCTTGTAAGTACATATTATAAGAATGTTGCTGAGGAAATATTTATCTTCTAACAGCACTTTCGCCTACTACGACAATAGCCACTGAAATTAGGTGCTCTAGAGGTAATATCCTTCTGAACCATTTCTGATGATTGAATACCAAATGGAATGCAGACTAACTTAGAGAATATGTTGGAACATTGTATGTACAGTAAAAATTTTCTAGAAAATGAGTTGGTGACTTTGCACAGTTTAATTCGTCAATACTATTCACATGTTTAATGATTGACGAATTGGATAGTGTAATACATGATTTGGTTAGATAAATACTCGATTTCGATTTGAATTATGAGGCAAATATTAGAGCAAAATTCATTTCCATCAGATGAGAGAACCGACAGCACGTAGTTATTACTCATGACAGAAATACCGAAAGTGTATACAATGTGTCACGTACTAAACTACTAAAGTAATGATTTTTTTAATGAAGTCAAAATGTTAGATTTATTAATTAAGGGGAGGAAGGTAATAATAAGTGGGTGTATTTATTTCTAGAAGAGAAACTGTCAGCTGCTTCATTATTTTAACATTTAGTCCCTCTTCATGAAATCCAATGAGGGCATCTTCTCCACTAAATTGCCTGAGCGTTTGTTTAATTTTCACATTCTTTGTCATCCATGCTGATCTTTTACACCAGTTCAAGAAGCCACTCATAAACCCTCCTGATCAGCAAAATGCATTGAGTAGACGTGCAAGTGCGCATGCACATACACATACACATATATATGTATAATAAATTGTTTATATGTTAAATTTTAAGTAATTTATGAGCTGAGTAGATTTATCCGTAGTGACACACAACCATTTTACCAATCGACCAGTTCCCATCATGTACACGAGAAAGTATGGTCTTGATTAAAATTCAAATATTTTATGTTACTAATAATAGAAGAAGGTGCTTAAAATTTTTGAATTTATATTATTTTCGTCTAATATATACGAATGGTGGTGATAGTCTAAACTGTATAAAAAACATGTGAAATTGTGAATTAAATGATACAAATTTCTAATGAGCATAGCTTAAAATTTGAACTCAAAGTTATTAAATATGGACAACACCATACACCCCTGATAGAGGCGGAGTTGGAAGAACTTTTTCTTATTATTGTCTTGCAAATTGATGTAATAAACTGTTTTATATCAAGATTTCAATTTTCTCAAAAGATATGCCAACTCAATCTATATTCATCCATCATACGCAATTATAACTATTCATCCTCGCATCTTTTTCTTTTTAAAATTCGAAAGGTAAAAAAATAATGTAGAATTGTGCTATGTTGTGCACATAAAACTAATGCATATAAGTAAATTATTAAGACACATAACGGAGGGAGTTAGTAATGTCAGAACAATAATGTTTCTTTCCTGGCCATGATTTCACACTAATGGCGTTATGGTCCGCCTTCCTCGTGGCCGGCGACGAAATAATCATCAACGGAACAAAATCAGACTTGTACAACATTTACCTGGACAAGCCTAGTGAAAATTGGACTAAAAAACTCTCTGTTGGCATAGACTATGCCATCATCTCCACTGGCCATTGGTTCATTGGCAAGCGTTACCTTCACAAATAATTGGATGTATAGATTGCAATGAGCCTAATGTCACGGATCTTGGTGACAATTTCGCCTTAAAAACGAACCAACCGTCTTAAACTACTTAAATCGGACTGTTTCGGGTAGTTTAGAGATCAGAAGGGTTCAGGTTGAAGAAGTTGAGAGAGTTAAAAGGAAAATAGGAGGGAAGATTAGGAGTTTTGGATGTGACAAAGGCTATGCTAATGAGGCCTGATGGGCACCTTAATTCTCACTATGCCAAAAAATGAGTTGAGAGAGTGGATCTCATATCTACTCTAACTCTATAAATTTCAAATAATCGAAACTCATTAGAGTCGAAGTTGAGCGAAATAATAACATGTTTAAGTGAAATTGTTATAAGACTGTACTCCACTCCATGAAAGATAAGTGACTTGTTAGCATATTGAAAAAGTCGTGCGAGCAGTTCGTCCATTATAATTACTCTTTTTATTTTAAAATTAGATATATTTCGATTGTTTAAATCAAACCACCGTAAATTGAAATTTGAAATTAATGTATTTAATAAGTTTACTTTTTTCTAAAAAATATAATAATGGGCTAATAGCGTTTCAATGGAAACATGTCAATGAATAAATCTAGTGGACCCCATTACTAATAACACAAGTATGGTAAGTGTATTAATATTACTTTTTATGTAATTGAGTCATATGTTAAATTTTAATTACTTACCCAAAAAATTAAACCAATTTCCATTTCTATAATTATTCCACTTTGTAGTGGTAGAAGTAATAATTAGAGGTATTTGTTTTAAGTAGTAATAAAAGAAAAAAAAGTGTAACTCCTTTATTGTCTTAAAACTCTCAATTTGTGTCTCTTGATGAAATCCAATGAAGACATCTTCTCCCCTATTCTACTTGTGCGTTTGTTTAATTCTCACCTTCTTCATCATCCTTCCTCACCTTCTAAATTCGTTCGACACACCCCTTATACACCAACACCATGCGTTAGATATCGTGCAACCTCAACAGGGTAAGCAGAGACATTAACTTAATTCATCTCTCCTCTTTTTTATTTTTCTTTTCCATTTGTGTGTATGCATTTATGTATGTGTGTGATTTTTTATTTTTTTTTTGTATTGGTTTGTGCACAAGCGTTTATACACACACACACATATATATATACATGTGTATGTGTGTGTTCACATGCGTACTTATTTTATCTTCTGATCGATTATATTACAATTAAAAATTAAAAATTTCTTCTATGAATAAAAGTAACAGAAAATACTTCAAAATTTAAATTTAGGACCTCTTAAGCTTATGAGCAAAAGTAATAGAAGATACTTGATTAAAATTTCATATATTACTAAATATGAATAAGGGTTTACTTTTAATTGATTTAACTTTTCAGAAAAGAAAGGGTAAAGCCAATTTAACCTTACCTTAATTGTAAGAGTAAGCATATACCCGTGCTTCCTTCCTTTCTATGAATATGCATATGCTCTCAATTTCTTCGCCAATCCCTAAGATTTGTATAAGCTTGATTCTGAAAAAGTATATACATGTCAACTAATTTATATATCAACTTTAAATATCAATTTTGTACAAAAACTTAAGTTATAAACAAAAAAGACAATCCTATAAGTCGCATTGGACACAATTTTATTTACGTATTCCATCCTCGTTTATTAAATCGCGACTGATTATTAATTAATGTAGATGATGATGACTATAATGATAATAATTGTGACATATTTACTGGTCACTGGATTCGAGACACAAATGCACCTTGGTATGAAAATAGGAGCTGTGTAACGCTCCCGGAATCAAAAAATTGTTTCAAATATGGGAGATTGGACACAGATTTTATTAAGTGGAGATGGAAACCAAATTCGTGCCAACTTTCAAGGTTTAATCCGAAGATGTTTTTGAAGATTGTTAGAGGTAAAAAAATGGCATTTATTGGTGACTCAGTTGCTCGGAATCATATGGATTCACTTCTCTGTCTCTTGTCTAAGGTTGGTTTTTATTTATTTATTTATTTATTTTGCTGTTTCGTTTTATTCTTTTTTATTTTAAAACTAAATGTAAAATGTAATACTCTATCTGTTCCAAAATTAGAGATACATATTCCTTTTTTGATTTTTTCAAAATTAGAGATACATTTCTATTTTTGAACTATAAAAAGTAATGGAGTTGTTTAAATATTATTTCACAATATAAATAAAGTACCATTGTCTCATTATCTACTTCCCTATATAAATAAAGTAGTTTAATTTCAATAAATACAATCTCAAAATTGTATAGAACTCATAAAAAAACACTAATTTTAAGTTTTATTAGGTTAAAACTTTACGTAAGATGTGAATCTAGTATTATATATAAAGTTATATATGGCCTTATTTTCCGATTATACTACTGCCTTTTCTTAGTTAGTCTGTGAAGAGATTTCACTAATTACCCATTCGGACAACTTATGTGCTCTATTTTGTAGTATACTTTTTCAGACACGTTAAGAAAATGACTGTGAAAACCAGATCGGGGAAAAAAAAAAAAAATCCACATAGGAGTATAATAAAATTTTATCACATGGTTGAAGTTTTAAACACAACACATTACCAAATTCAACAGTTTATCTTTCACTGAATCATCGCAAGAACAAACTAAACATTAGAAACGAATTTAGCCAACCCCCAACCCCATCAAAAAAAAAAATTGACGTCACTTGTAATTTTTCAGGAGGAAATTCCAGTAAACAAGTACAAGGATTCAGAAGACAGGTTTATCACATGGCACTTTCCACGCCATGATTTCACCATAATGATGTTATGGACCAAGTTCCTTGTGGCCGAGGACGAAATAATCATCAATGGAACAGCATCAAGCTTTTACAATCTTCACCTGGACAAGCTCAATGAGCACTGGACTCAAAAACTCCCTGCTGGCATGGACTACGCCGTCCTCTCCAGCGGCCATTGGTTCTCCCGAAAGCTATACCTTCACAAATGTGGCGCTTTGATCGGATGTGTATACTGCAATGAACCAAATATCACAGACCGGGGTCTCAGTTTTGCCTTAAAAATGTCATTCAGATCTGCCTTGAACTACTTGAATGATCGCGAGGACTTGAAGGGTCTGATGACTTTGCTGAGGACATTTTCACCATCGCACTTTGAGCAGGGGGGGTGGAACAGCGGAGGAAAGTGTAACAGAACTAGCCCTTTGTCGGAATTGGATACGAAAGATTGGAGCGTTTTGAGTAGTTTAGAACAGAGGAGAGTTCAGGTTGAAGAAATTGAAAGAGCTAAAGAAGTGAGACAAGGAGGGAAGAGTTTTGAGGTTTTGGATGTGACAAAGGCTATGTTAATGAGGCCTGATGGGCACCCTAATTCTCACTACGAGAATAGATGGAACCAAGGATTCAATGATTGTATTCACTGGTGCTTGCCAGGTCCAGTTGATGCATGGAATGACTTTTTGTTTGCAGTTTTGCTTAAGGAAACTGGCCATTTTTATCCCTCTACATAGTTACATTAGATGGGATACTTAATTTACTTATAATCTTTCATGCATTGGTGGTTTCTTACATTCTTATACTTCTTAGATTTTCCAAAATCACATGCATTTTGATACCTCAGCACTTTGATAGTGTCAAACTACTACTCTTACAATGTCAAAATAATTTCATGTACAAGTAGATAATGCAGAGACTTCACTAACTTGCAGTAAACATATCTATGGCAACATTCTCATGACAAAACTATGAACATTGCTATAATATAACTATTCACTGTCAGATCTTGCAACTAAAGAACAAAATCACTGCTTTAAAAAATATTGAATCAAGAAAATCTGTTTGATGAGGAGGTCATTTGTGAACGATACACGCATTTACCTATAGCGAAATCCACAACAAACTGCAAGTTTAGCCACAGGGGGGAAAGAGGGAAAAAATTCCATGGGAATGACCAATGGTGCAAATAGCTGACAGACACCTAGAAGTCACCTAAAAGTCACCTATTAAGAATGAAAGTTCTGTATGCATATAGCATACTAGACCAAATCTGTATGTACAACATATTAAAGTTCCAGATTCATTCATATCTGCTTATGGCTGATAATTCTGTCAGAAAATGTAATCAATAGCAAATGTGCTCCAACAAAAAAAATACAAAGGTAGCAACCAACCCAATTGTAGATAGCAGAGGTTAACAGTGGTAGCAACCAATTATCATCCATCAACAAAACACACACACACACGAGAACTCTGCTAGGATATTTTACCAGCATTTCATTCAAAACACTTTGTTATTTATTGATTATACTCTCAAGAATCAGTTGATAATATTGTGATCCGGCACCAAATAGTGCGATGGGTTCCAAATTTAGTCTACCACGGAGGTTTTGTTGAAAATATAGAGAAGAAAAATTTACATCTCTCAACTCAAGCATTTTGTATTTATATCACTCAAAAGTACTCTCTTGACCCACAAATTTCAATATGCAGCAATGAATAATATATAATTAATTCTATCAGTTCTCCTAGTTTCATAAAAATGGCAGTTGAAACAAAACAAGAAACATCTACAATTCCGATCCCATTCAGAGTGGCTTTTATCTCAGTGCTAGATTAACCAGCCAATCTCAATTTCTTATCAAATATAAAAGTTTGCAAGCATGAATCATGATGACAGACTACAAAACTGAAATTCGATTCCATTATTATGCACGGGCAAGCAAACAGCAGGAAATGATTTACATGTCCATAATGCATCTAATGTTTCAAATCCTTTCAAGAATGCTGAGCATATCACACACTTCATATTCATCATATATTTTGGATGATGAGATAGCATAACTACAATATTTTTGTTCATAATTACTATAAATAATAAAATTATAAAAAAATAATTCTGAAACAACAATCCAAACATCTAACAGCAGAAAATCCAATGGGCAGTTGTCTATTGAAACCCAATGCTGTTTCTATTACTTTAGGACCATCAATGGCAATCTACAATCATTTTCTGTAACAGACAACCAAAAGATAAACACTAATTCAATATTAGTAACAGGAAATATATCTATAACCTCATGCTTCTACCGCATTACCAAGTACATAAGAGAACAGCTCACGAACAGGTGAATATTCGACTAATCCAACATCCGTTGCATAACCAGAAACCGGCCACTTCAACTCCCGCAGAATTGTGAATGCGTCAGCCATTCGAGTCTTTGGCACCTCTTCAGCCACAGGACAACAAGGGATCCATGAATCAGGGCCGTACTCCTCCGTGATTTCAATGCCCTCCTTCTTCATTGCATCACACAATTGCAAGTGGAAATGAAGGAGAGACAAAGACGGGTTCGGAGCAAGAAACAGAACATTGTTCTCACTTGGAAAGGCTCCAATTGAGCGGAATGATAATGATAAAGGTTCTTGCTTTGAAGCAAGAATCTTCACAATGCTATCAAGCTTTGATGCTTCAACAAAAGGGCTAGAAAATAAGGTAATGTGAGGTCTAGATTCAATTTCAATAAGCTGAGTACTGATCTGGCGACGAGCCAAAATGTTCCAAGCTTTCAAGACCTGGTTTTCAAGGGCTGGATCAAAGTATAGCTCAATTGAGTAACCTTGTGACATTGCTTTTGAATTGGAATTCAAAAACAAGAATGAAGATAAAGGTGAAAAAAAGGACCTAAACCCCCCAAAAGATCAAGAACTTGAGATCTGGGTAATGCCCAGCTAAGAAGTAGACAAAAAATAACAGACTGGAGACAGTGATTTAACTATGCAAACCACAAATAGACAAAATCAAAGTAACAACATTCCAAAGAGCTGAACTTTAGTTCTTAACTACAAAGGGTATGTTGGAAAACAACAGAACCTAGAGGCTAGAGCCACAATAAAGAATTCAGATTCCAAATAATCAACATGTCATAATAATTTCAAAACCCTAACATTAAAAATTTAAAACACAGAGCTCTGAAATTGGGGGTGCCCAGTTGAGCAAATTTATGAGATTGTAGAGAAGTAAAGAAAACAAAGATAAATCACAGAACTTGGAACAAAGTAAATAAAGAAAGAGAGGAAAGAGTGCTGCTTTAAATCTGAAAGGGACAGAATCAAGACTTGAAGGTGTCCATAAACAAGTGCTTTATGGAGAGTTTTGTTTACAATCACAACAAAGAGAATTGAGAGAGAGATCGGTCTTGGGCTACTGGGTAGATAAAGAACCCAAAATGCCGAATTGAGGACCCTTTATTTTTCTGTGTATTAAACAGCTCTGTAGTTTATGAAAAAGATGTATGAATTCTACGGCTTAACGTTTGAAGTTTGACAGGGTCAAATAAAAAAGGGGGAGTTTGGATTTGGGGCCTTGGTTGGGGTATGGGTTAGGGAGGTGATTGGCGGACTTGTATCCGTGAGTGTATTTGAGGTGAGGTGAGACGATAGGAATTTTTTAATAGTATAAAAAAATAAGCTCTACAAAGTTTGTCGATGATAAGGTTAAGCAAATTTATTTTGATATGAAAAATCATATAAAATATTCATTATTGTAAGTTATATCAACTACGTGACTAATATAATCAAATTCAAATTCATAAACTTACTTATAATCCAATTAAAATACAAAAATTAATTTGACTTGATCTATTCAATTTGTATATATTATTAGCACCGTAATGGAAATAATAAACTTTTACCTAATCGATGAAACTAGATAATAAATTTATGGTATAAGTTATAATAAGTGTAACGTGTATGGTATAATTCAGATAAGTGAGAATTGTATATATGAGAAATGATATTGTAGTTGTTTAAATGAAAATAATTTTAATTCTAATAATGTTACTTTCAGATTATACCATGTAAGTTGTATTTTTGTTTGTCATTAATGATTTTAATAGATTTGTTAGTAATTTTAATAAACTCGTTAAACAACAAATGATATGTTAATATTATTGAATAGTATGTTTTATCAAAATTACTAAATAATATGTTAATATGATCAAACATTTATTTTCAATAAGATTGAAGTTATTATTAGAATTATAACTGGACCGACTTGTGATTTTAGTTACCTAACATAACTTCGTATACAATACTTCATTCGTTCTACAAAAAAAATAATATTTGAACTTTTGATGACTTTTAATTTTGTATATTTGATTAAAAATTACATGCAGTGACAAAATTTAAAAAATATAACATTATAATGAAAAAATTATATAAATATTACTCTTTTTTATGAATAAATATTATTTTCAAATGTTACTCTTTTTTTAACCGGGAGAAGTATCAAAACAAAAACATAAGTTCATTTGCATTCAATTCTTGAGACACCAAATTAATGGATTATCCATTAGCAGGCCTCGTTTCTCAACATTGGGCGGGGTTGCCTAACTATTGTAGGCCCTCGTAGTTTCCATTTCATATTATTTCTTCTTCCCAATTCAGTCTCACATGGTCTTATTGTATCTCAAAAAAAAAAAAAAACAAACAAAACTTATTGGCTCAAGTGTAAAAGTAATTTATTCTCCTTGTCCCTTCAGCAAGGTTTTGAGTTTGAGTGAATGAAAAAAATAGGTATCGGATGAGTTTTGAGTCCAACTTAACTTAAATTTAAATTAGTCGGAGTTTAAATGAATTATTAAATACCGAATGATTTAACAAAAAAAAGGTATCCGAAAAGAATAAATAACAAAAAAAGGAAAAAATCACATGGCTTTGTGCCTTTTATTAACCTTCCCTACAAGATTTAAGTATTTAACTACTTATTTGATAACATTTTCATTTAAAAAAATATAAAGCAAAAAGATACCCTAATTCTCATCTTCATTTTGCACAATTATTCCATAAATTTACATATTTTATATTTGTTTGTAGCAGTAGATTTTTGTTGTAATAGTATTATTTATTTATTTTTGGTACCAGAAGTAATAGTATTGTTGTGACAATAATTTAATAAACACATGAGCAAAACCCTCACTCCTACTTTCTGATTCAAAAAAGAGAAATGGAAAAAGCCAACAACAAGAAGAGGAAAAGAGGTCGAAAGTCTAATAAAGACCCGGTGGTTGACACCAATTCCTCCGCCGTCGACGACGTCGCCGCCACCGAAGCTACCCAAGTTTACCGGCGGGGACGCGGTCGCCCGAGAAATTCTGAAAGCCACGGTATAGATTCCGACTCCGAGATTGCTCTCTCACCTGAAAGAAGGGTTTCTCGGTTTTCCGATCACAACGGCGGTGATTGTGCGGTGGCTGATGCGCCGCCGTCGCTGCAGAGGTGGGAGAGCGTGGCGAAGGTGATGCCGTCGATGGATGCGGTGGTGAGGGTGTTTTGCGTTCACACGGAGCCAAATTTCTCGCTGCCGTGGCAGAGGAAGAGGCAATACAGTTCGAGTAGTAGTGGGTTTATTATAGGAGGGAGGAGGGTTTTAACAAATGCACATTCCGTGGAGCATCATACTCAGGTTAAGCTTAAGAAGCGTGGCTCTGATACCAAGTATTTGGCTACTGTTTTAGCTATTGGAACTGAATGTGATATTGGTAATCTGCTTCTTCTTTTTTCTGTTTGCCAACTTCAGTTTTTAGTAGGATTTATTTTTTACAATTCAGATGAGCATAGAAAGAATTTGCTTGTGATTAACTAATAATTATGTTTTCTAACTGAAGTTTAAATGTTGAAGACCTTGAAATGACATTCTTTTGGAGATCACCATTATATCATTGGTTCTTTTGTGGACCAAGAAATAATGAACGCTGATTGTAAAAAGAATATCTGAGCATTTGTAGGTTGGGACTACTTGTCTGAAGGGGAGGATGGTCCCTATAGAAAACACTTTTTACTAGTCCCCGTCTTTACTGTTTATCATTGATGAAGTTGTTGGCTTTGGTCTAAAGGATACTAGACAAGTTGGTTTCTGATTTGCTGCCATTATAAAATGTTTGGGGTTGCCATTATTATTTGATTTTGGGTGAACTAATTTTTCACTAAGTTATAGATGGGGATTGGGCATTAGAGAACTTTGACAAATTAAACACATCACTTACTGTAATTTGACTTACTGTTTTTTTACAGAGGAAAAAATGGGTAGTGGAGAAAGGCGTCATTTGGTTGTTTTGGAAGTGTAGGCCAAGAAATATTACAAATCAATTCAGGTTTTGTAGTCTTGGCAATCAGTGTTTAGGTTATAAACTTATGATTGAGGAGAGAGTCCAAGGCTGTGACTTTTCTCCTCCCTCCTGGTTGGTGGTTTGAGCACCTTGAAGCTACTTCTGCTGAAACTGCTAATGTGTTTGACCTAGATGTGGCATCTGTTGCTGTCATATGGATTTGTTCCTTCTTAGAAGAATAAATTCATAATTATTATTTTTATGCAAATATTTCTTTGATCTGTCCCTATAATTTTCTTGATGTTTCTCAGATGTCGGGATGAGCTTGGTATTGAAATTCCAGTTAGTTATAGTACTAGAGGAGTACAATAATTATGCTGTGGTAGTGTAGTAGCATAGTGTTACTTTATTTTCAGCTATATATATATATATATATGCATGTGATGTAGTCAGAGATTGTTATGAAAAACTGGTAGCACATTTGGTAAACCTCTCTGATCCTTATGCTGTCTAATAACTTCATCTACTATCAAAGCTAAAATCACTATTGTTAGGCCTCCAGCCTCCTCAAAGGCCTGTCACAATACCTTTGGTCCTTCACCACCAGTCCTAGACCATGATTCGCAGGCTGATATATGACCTCCCTCAAGTGGTGTCTGCCTTTAAAATGGGAAGGCTACCTACCCCAAGTATGATTTTCGTCGCGTAATATGCTATTTCTGTATTAGAAAAAAGAAGAGAGGAGTAGTTTCTGTCAAAACAATATTTTTCAAAACTTGAAAGTTATGAATACATAACTAGCGACACTAATTCAAGTACTATAATATTTCACTAGTAGTCCACTTGAGAGGCATCTAGAAGACCTAAGTAACATGGACTTGGATGAAGTGTTTAGTTGGATACGGGTACTTTGAAGAATCCGACATAGGTACACCTCAAATTTATCACATTTTTACACTAAATTGGAGTGTCCTACTGTCCGGCATGCACACCCTTGTCGGGTGCCAAGTGTCTAACATAGGAACTCAAAAACAAAACGAAAAGTCCATGTAACATAGCAGAAGACTAAAAGAAATTTGATACTCTGTGGTGTCCGAAGGAATATATATTTAATAAAAACTCCTAATATAGGTTATTACTGCTGAAAAATAACAAAATATTCTGGAATGTAAGCAGTTGGTTACCCTGTCTGACTATCTGCTGCATCCACCCTGACCCTTGAGTTTGCATGCTATTCAATTTAAGAGAAACTTGGTATATCTGAGTCTCATCGCACAAGTTGAAATGAACACAATCCAACAGGTATTTAATTAAAATTGGAAAATGATTACCTAGAATGGTTGCGTCACTGTTAGATGATATGTAACATGGTCAAATAGAATGCCATTATAGCAATGTCATTACATTATATTCGTACTGCTAGATATATAATTTCTTTATATCATTGTTTGATTTGGTTACCTTTCCACCCTCTTTTATTCCTCTCTTTTTTATCCCACCGTTTGAATTAGATGTGTTCTGCACACCTTATTATGATATCCTTTTGAAAAAGGATTGTTTAGATCTAATGTCAATTGGCTATCCAAACCGATAAGTATTCCAAATTTATTATCCTCGCGCCCTTTGATTATTTAGATTTTCTTGTGATATTCTTTCCTTTTCCTTCTTTTTCTTTTTGTGTTCAAATTTATCCCCTTTTCCTCATCCTTTTGGGTTAGGAGAGGGTGGATGCATCTAGGTTTGGACTGATGTTAGTGTTAATATATGTTCCCTTGTGCCAACAGCTCTATTGACTGTGAGTGATGATGAATTTTGGGATGGTGTGTCCCCTGTGGAATTTGGGGAGTTGCCTGTGTTGCAAGATGCTGTGACGGTTGTAGGCTACCCCATTGGTGGAGACACAATCTCGGTTACAAGTGGTGTTGTCTCCCGCATTGAGATACTATCTTATGTTCATGGTTCTACGGAGCTTCTTGGACTGCAGGTTCTATAGATCAAATAATTTCTTTCTGTTGAGCTGATAGACAAAGTATTGGCCACTGTCATTTATATTATGCATTTGCAGATAGATGCTGCAATAAATTCTGGAAATTCTGGTGGGCCTGCATTTAATGATAGGGGCGAATGTGTAGGCATTGCATTTCAATCCCTCAAACATGACGATGCTGAGAACATTGGTTATGTCATACCAACACCAGTTATTATGCATTTTATTCAGGACTATGAAAAGAATGGAACATATACAGGTATCTTTATGGTTACTTGAGTATAGCTGATTTTATTCTTTTAGTAGCCAGCATTGTAATTTTCTTTGATATTTGGGAACATTCTTACCTTGACGTCAATTTGGATGTTGGAATCATTTCATCTCTATTGAAATCATCCTAATTTACTAATTTAGGATGCTTGAGGTTGTTACATCTTTTTTCTTCCCTGGTAATAAACCTTTTTGGTATTTGCATCATCTTCAGGTTTCCCAGTTGTTGGAATTGAGTGGCAAAAGATGGAAAATCCTGATCTCCGCATGTCAGTGGGAATGGGACCTGATCAGAAAGGTGTTCGCATTAAAAGGATTGAGCCTACAGCTCCAGAATCTCACGTTTTAAAGCCATCTGATGTCATCCTTAGCTTTGATGGCATTAATATTGCTAATGATGGGACCGGTGAGCTTTAGTTTTAACGAATCATGATGTTTGTATGTATCCGTCATCCTCTTTCGGAGGCATTGCAGTTCTAAGAATAAGGGAATAATAATATTTTTGTTCGTGTGCATTATCATTTTTCTTCTATCTGAGGCTATGCATCTTCTCATGCCGCGGCTGTAGATATATTGAAGAATTGCAACTTTTGGAAGTACTCTGATTCCCCTATATTCACATACTTGCTGACTAATACTATCAATTCGATGACTAATTACTAACGAAGTTCCAGGAATGGCGTTTCAAGAATTTTATAGTGATGCTGAAATTTCAGGATGCTAGTTTTATTTAAATATCATGAGGATTCTTGTAAAACTGAATGGTGAACCTTAAGTAGTACTCTCTAAGATGATATGTGAAGAATTATGTCCAGGGGATGGGTATCGTTGGTAGAGTATTTTACTTATGGAACATAGTTAAGATTATTTGGTGGGTTGGGATATTACAAAACGTCACATTAAAGATTTTAAGCAGGAACAAAAACATAACAAATTGAAAAAATAAGCTCATCATATTAAAATTTGTTACATATATATACAAAAAAATCTAGAACGTAAGTTACATAGACACGATGGAGTGTGTGGTCAGGTATGGGTAATTTGAAGAATCGGATACTGGTTCACCTAAATTTTATCACATATCTACACTAAAATGTATTGTCCCACACTGACCCCTTGTTCGCACATCATGTGTTGGACACTAGTATTTCTTAGCAAAATGAAAAGTCTATGTAACATAGATAGCAACAAATAGCACACAAATGTTTTCCCAAATTTTAATTTTTTTACGTAACCCATCAGCTCCAAAATATAATATTCAATTTTGAATTTTGAAAGCCAATTTGAGACGTTTTCAATAATTTTATGAGATTCCCTTGGAATTTCAAGATAGTAAAACTCATAATTTGTAGTAATACATTAATATTGTACAAGATTTATGGTTGTTTTGACTAGGATAAGATGAATCTATACAAATTTTGTATTTAAAAATGGGTAATTTGACTTTAGAAGTCGAAAATGATCATGTATTTTAGAGTGAAGAAACATAATATACCTGTGAATATAATTATATAATTCATAGGGTAGGTATGGGGCCCTTCCTGGGCTGTACCTACTTCTGCCCAGGTTTGTACAGCCTATAGGTTATTTGCTTTCTCACTAAGAACAGATTGCTGACCTTGGGGGTTTATAAAAAGGTGTATGTGTGTAGTTATTTGTGATGATTTGGTGTTTTTGGTTACAATGGTATTGAAGGTTACACAAGAAAATCCTAGTGAGTTTCAATAATGATTTGGCTTTCGGAAGGGTTCATTTCTCGTAAAAGTAATATTACATTAGTGTCATATAAAATGCAGTGTATATGTAGACATTTGTTTGGAGGTTGCATGCCACATTGTCCTATGAGAAGAGAAATACTTGAAAATGCATTTTTATTATGGTCCTTTGTAGTAAACTCTATTAAATTTTCTTCTTGTGCCCAATTTCAGTTCCTTTCAGGGATGGTGAGCGCATAGGTTTTAGTTACCTTGTTTCTCAAAAATATACCGGAGATAAGGCTCTAGTTAAGGTCCTTCGCAATTCAGAGACCCTAGAGTTTAATATTCGTCTTGCGACTCATACGAGGCTCATACCGGCACACATCAAGGGGAAACCTCCTTCTTACTACATTGTAGCTGGATTTGTTTTTTCAGCTGTGTCTGTTCCGTATCTGCGTTCAGAGGTACATGATTGTAACTGATACGATCTTGGAACCTTAATATTTTATTTCTTTTTATCTCTGTCCTACTGCCTTTTCTTATGTCATTTCCGTAAAATCTGATTAGTCAACCTCAGAGGACTGAAGTTGCTAGTTATAGGGGTATGCAAAATTTTTGGTACAATTGGTAAATTACCAAACCGGTTCTGTCCGATACTGAAAAATGGTAAAAAAAATAAACCGGTTTGATTTTGGTATTTTTTAACTGGTATTTACTGGTTTTGCAGTAATGGTATCGGTTTGTCATTTAAAAATTTTGTTATTTACCGAATAGGTATAGGTAATAAATAATTATTAAATTATTTTTATATTTATTTAATTATTTATTATAATAATAATCTAATTAATAAACAAATTAGTATATTAATTAATAAATATTTTATAATTAACTTTGTATTTTAAAATAGTTAAATATATATAAAAATAATATAGATAATAAATAGAAAAATAATTTAAATACTTTTAAATTTTTTTTTTTGTGAGTAATTGGTAATCGGTATGAAACCGGTTTTTGCCAGTATCGTATCGTTACTGAACGGGGAATACTGGTACTGAGCATCATTATTTCAGTACCAGTTCCGGTATTCTAAATTTGACATTCGTTTTTTACTGGTTTGGCACTGTTCGTTTTTACTGGTTCGGTATGGTGATACATAGGCACATAAACAAAACAGGTTTGCACAGTATTCATCACCAATAGAGTATCCATTTCTCGTTTTTTGGACTGTATTTGATTAGAAATTATCAGCTATTCCCAGTTTGGTCATTGGTTTCAAGTATCACTAAAAAATTATAAGTAGAGTCGATCAACATAGTTTCATGCTTAAAAGAGATAAAAGATTTCATTATCATTATCACCCTCCTTCCAGACATCTAGGGTATGCTTATGGAGGCTTTTTGCTCCTCAAAAGTTTATTCATCTGCTGATATAGAAAAACAGTTAATGAAAAATAAAAAACACAAACATATTAGGATTGTTTGAAAACATTCAATTCCTGCCCTTCATATATGTGATTATATTATTAGCTTGCATCATTCAATTCGCTGTTTGAGTTTAGTGCTCAAGTGATGAAGTAAGTCTTTACATTCTGATACCATCTCAGATTTTAGGAATTAGAGATTTCACGGTTGACTTTGTAAAGCTTTTTGTGATATTACCTAATTTCATTTGTTTATATATTTTTCTTTGGTGATGGAGTTCAGTATGGAAAAGATTACGACTTTGATGCCCCAGTCAAGCTGCTGGACAAACATCTACATGCAATGGCTGAATCTGTAGATGAACAGGTCGTGGTTGTTTCTCAGGTAAATTTCTTTGCTAAATTCATCTCTCTCTCTCTCTCTCTCTCTCTCTCTCACACACACACACACACACACACACACACACACACACACACACACCCCATGCCCGGAGTGCATATTATATTTGCAAGCTGCCCAGAGCATTGATGGGAGCTCGTTCTTTCTCATCAAAATTATGTAGGTGCTTGTGGCTGATATCAATATTGGGTATGAAGACATAGTCAACACTCAGGTTTGATAAAAACTATGACAAATTATTCTTGGTTGCTGTGAAATTTCACCACTTCTGTCTGGAAATGAGTCTTACTTTTTCTTTACTTACTGATTTATCTTTGAAATAATAAGGGTTGCACGGACAAACTTAAGACCTTTTTTCCTGGTGACAATGTTTGATATTTTGAACTTTAATTTTGAGAAGAACAGCATAGAAGTATGTGTTATTGTATCTTCAACACACTTCATAATTTGAAAATGAGTTCAAAAAGAAAGAATGTTCCTTTTCCAGGCAGAGGCGGTGCAACATTTCAGTGATGGTTCCTCACTGTCTTTTCTTCTGAAACTTTATTTTTGTAGGTTCTTGATTTTAATGGCAAACCTGTCAAAAATTTGAAGAGCTTAGCATGCATGGTGGAGAATTGTGATGAAGAATTCTTACAGTTCCATTTAGAATATGAACAGGTTCCCCCCCCCCCCCCCCCCCCCCCCCCCCCCCCCCCCTCCCCCCCCC
>CM025784.1:41016448-41037053 GCA_014636745.2 Centella asiatica | reverse complement strand
GGGGTGCGGTGTGCGGGTGGGGTTGTGTTGGTGTAGAAGTTTTCCGGCCCCTTATGCTGTCGCACGGTCTGCCCCCCCCCCCCCCCCCCCTCTCTCTCTCTCTCTGTGCATGCGCGCGTGCGCGTGCATGAAGCCTCTGATTATTTGAACAGTGCTTTGTTTAGAATATGCTTTTACTTGCAAAAAGTGAACTTACCATGTCTGTCTTTAATTTAAAACCTCACTGGTCTTTGCACATCATGTAGATTGTGGTCTTACAGACAAAAAATGCTAAGGCTGCAACTTCGGATATTCTCACTACACATTGCATACCTTCAGCTATGTCTGATGATCTTAAGGCATGAAAGCATACCATCTTGATATATTAGGAAGGTGCATTTGATCATCCTTCCTCAACATTCAGATTTTAGTTCCCTTTCGGAATGGAAGCAGTTCCATACGCCTCTACCGTGGAGACCGACACCTGATTGATATTTTGTTGGCTTCCTTTTCTTTAATTTAACCATCTTTGGATGCATACACGCCCACGGTAATTGAAGCCTGGAGCTAAACACAATTGGTATCATGGTGACATTATTTTTGTAAGTTTCCTCTAGATGAGGTGCTGTAGATGGCCTAAAACATTTCTTCTTTTGTTTCTATGGTATATTTTTGTTTTCATTGTTACTAGAACAAACATATATTCATATTATTAGCATGTAATAGCATAGGCTTGATATGTACGGAAAAATATAAGAACATGAAATTATTCTAGAATCACTTTGGAATAAAGTCCAGCAGCTTTCTACTTCTATTTTGCCTCGATCACTTCCATTTCCACATTTAGTTTGAATTATATGAGAAAGAGCTGGTGTATTTGACTCGTTGCATACATATTATCTGGTCTTAATGAAATTTACATGGCGATTGGGATTATGCCCTGGAGTGATGCTGAAATGCTTCAACTCTTTCACAGAGTAAGGTAGGAATATTGATGTCCCTTACTAGATACCACACATCGGCTTCAAATAATTAGTACTGGACCAATCAAAGATTCTGTTTGTTCTTTAGACTACTTTCTGAAGTTTGGAAGACTTTATTTACCCTTATATTTGTATTGATGTGGAACGTGTATTATTTGCAGATCCAGGTAGGCCCCTTTTGTTCCTTGTTTCTTCATCATTTCATGCCTTGATCCTGAACTAATAACATGTCGACTGTCTCAACTTTCAACTTTGACCCAATCCTGAACTAAATGGCCAACAAGTCGGTGCATAGTCGCAATCAATTTGATCCTGTCATCTGCTTTCCATGTCTTCATTGTTACTACTTTGTAACAGTGGAGTTTTCTGGGTTGGCGATCCCAAATTTCTATCATCAATGCCTTCACCCATCTCTTCTTTTGCTTTTCCCCACATCACAGTGTAAAACCCAATAGATATTATTGTTGCGCCAATGGCACTGCAAAATGGGACAAAATAAGTCGGTAGAAGCTAGAAACCCACTAGGAGGCATCTTGTCAGCCAGCTTCTCACACACTTGTTACAGTCTATATGAATATATAAGGAAAGGGGGAGAAGGGGGTGTGGGTTGTACCTTCCGAGATAAAGGGCATCCCTAAGAAATATGACTCCCATAGCGACTGCAATGGCAATTGACAGTGGCTTAAACATTGCAACGAACACGGGTCCCTTTATTCGCAAAACCCATGTGTGAATGGAGTTGTTTATAAATGATCCAAAGATACCCTGAATGGAGAGGAACATCGTTGGTAACGTGCCCATAACTGTAAGGGCTGGTAAAAGACTAAAAGCTAGTAATTCAACGAGAGCAAGAACTCCTTACCGAGCACACAATAGAGACCAAAGCTATATCAGGTTTGATTTTCCATGCATTCAAGGCTGGCTCTGTAATCAAACCTACAATTGCAGCTAGGGAGCTCACAATTAAGTTGTAGAAGAAAACCACTGCTAGTTCTGCTGGATATTCCTTCATAATTTGTGCCTAATCGTATGTAACGAATCTATAAGTATTGTTTACCTTGGCATTGATCTTGAAAATGGTGAGCGAGAGATATTGTACCTGAACAATGTACCACATTGGGACCAACAGGTATTCAGTTGTAAGGAAAAGACTGCCGATGATCCAGTTTGAATTGGAAGTGTGGAGAGGTTGTTGAAGAGATAAAGAAGGGGAAGGAGTTGGTATGATTCTGGGACCTTTATAAAGTGTGACCACAAATGCACCAGATATTGATACTATGGCTCCCAACACTTTGGCCTGACTGCTTGAGCTTCTTAGTGCAACCTTTTCCATCCTATCAACAGAAAACATAGGAAAACACAATAATCAATCAAACAAATTTAAGAAACCAAAACTGAACAAGCCAAAGGATAGGTTCCGTCAAAAGTCGGAGTCGCAATAGTTGATAATAAACTAACAACTTTGGTTTATGGAATCTTTTACACTCCAACTTATAATCCTAGTAATTAACACGAAATAAACAATTATGCTTGTAGCAATCTAGGGCCATAAGCATTGAACGCAAACGAAATATATGCCACTGTGTCATGTGTGAAAACTAGGTCGTTAACTGCTGAGCAATTTTCAAAGGTTGAATTGAATTGGATTGGTATTAGAAATACAAGTTTTATTATTATCTAAACCAAGTTTAACATAAAGATCATTGAGCAAAGAATAACACTTAAAAGGCATAAAGGACCGTAGATGATCGAAAAGAAAGAAAACCTGAAAATGACAGCAAGTATGAAGGTAAAGGCAGGGACAAGGTTGCTGATTGCTGAAGCAAGTGTTGGGGAACTGAATGTGATGCCTGTATATCCCATGATCTGGGATGTACACCTACATATTGTGTAATCGAAAATTCATTTTGTCAGAAACAAGTGACAATCAAAGGTCAAAGACATAGTTGTGAAGGAACTGAATCAATAATATTTTTGTCTTAATCAAAGAAAATTTTAAATCTTTGTCAACTAACATAGGTAACATCATCATACCCGATCACCCCAAGAAGGCAAATCTTGGATACAATAGAGAAGTTCACAGGAGGAAGTGATCTTGATCTGTACCAAGAAAATTACAATTCTTCAAAAAAATGAAAAGCAGCTAAATTGATGAAATAAATCAAACCTCATCTAGGATTTTACAGAATTAAACCTATTAGACTGATCAAGAAGGTGAATCAAAAGTAGAGAGAGTTGACCTGGGAGTGAAGAATGGAGAAGGTAGGAGACAGAGAGCAGCAACAGCATACGAATAAACGATGAAAACATGGTGGCTCATCCCCTTCAAAGTGGCTGCTTTGAACAAGGTATTCAAGCCTACGTTCAAGCACTCCATACACACCATGGCTGCAAATGGTAAGACATCTTTGTAACAGTATTTCTCTCTTCTTCCAACATCTGTTGATGCCATTTCTCTCTTGTTCTGCCCTCTGTTTCTCCTCAAATAATGAGAATTTTTATGTTTGTTTGCTCTAATCTGTCTTCTTATGTACGTTTAGTTTCATTGTTTTATGATGTTTGCGTCTGTCGTTTCTCCATCTTCATATTTAAATGCAAAACACTGGAGAATGAGTGAAAAGGCCAACTATATTGTACTTTGATGGGGACTGCCATGTGGTAGTAGAGTGTGTGTAGTAGTTTTTTAGAACTATATTTAAGTTTCGTATTGCTTGCTTTCCTAATTTACCCTCAAATTAATGTAAATTTATTCTGTTAAATTAAATAATTTTAGAAGTAACATTATTGACAAGCTTTTTATCCAAAGTAGAAAGTAGTAATGTTAAATTGTGTAAAGTAGAAATGGATGTTGAGTGCCAAAGCACTCAAACCATTCACATTATTATTGAAAATTATTGATCCACTAGCACGGCGCATCTCTTTTAAGTGGGACTAGCGTAAATATTACTAACGAGTGTGGTGCCACATATTGACCGCCAAATTAATTTACATTTTGCTTTATTATAAATCCAATTTAACTTTATTTCTAGTCAACCAATTATTATTATTAAAATTAAATATATATTTTAATTTTTTGAGTCAAATAATGATATATTAATATTTAAATAAATGTCAATTTAGTTGATTTTAATTAATGCAATTATTATAATCTTATAATTTATGACAAAAACAATTGACACAACATAATTTGTATTTAATTTATAAATTACACAAACTTTTATGTTCATTTGTGCAGTAATTTATTCAAAAAATCGAAACATGAAATATATTTATAATTTTGTATCGGAGTAAGCGGTGGAGGTGGAAGATATATAAATAATGATGATCTGGGCCACCAATCACATCCAAATGTCAATCAAATAAGCAAATGATATATGAATTATTGTGAGAAGATTGTAATTTTTGGATAACAACTTGATTTATTTTTGAATTACTTACACTATTGTATAGTATTAATTAACGTTGCTGTTGCCACTTTTCGTAGATAGACAGGATGTTTTTCCGTTAATTGTGTTGTATCGTTTGTTACACTCCATTCGTCATACATACATACGGATGGAAAATGATTTGTTAGCCGACCGATTTATTATATTGAAAATAATGTTTTAATTTTATTGTTATCTTTTTCGATAAATTTGAACTTGGTGGGACTTTCTTCCATTTTTACTCAACCTATGATTGCAAATTAGTTGCTATAATATTCTTTTTCATTTTTCTAGATATCAGTGACTCGTATGTTTAATAGTTATATTTGAAGATAAAATTTATTTTGTAGAAAATTTATATATTTCAAAATTTATCATTGTAATATTCTTATCTAATCATTGGTTAAATATTATAACAGAATTCATGAAAAAACTTTTAATTAAATACTCATAATTTTCAAAATTAGAGATCCATTTCAGTTTACACAAAATATGTGTGTGAAATCCTACAATTTAATATTAAAATGAAAATTTTACTTTAAAAAAAATTTAAAGTGAAATACGAAGAATACTAATACAAACTCTTATATTTTGATATTTCACAAAGTTATAAAACAAACAAAATCTTAAGATTCGCAAATAATACTACTTTAAAAGACAAATATATTTCTAGTTTTGAAACAAAAAATATATATAATTTTCAATCAAATATGTAGTATTAATATGCATAATTTTTTTTTAAATATGACTATTTTCTTATAATAAAATAAGAGAGTGTTAATTTTCAATCCGTCTAAGTTGGGCTTTCAGCTTTGCATCTTTCGTTGCTCTCTCAAGTCCTACCAATGACACAGAAACAGATTTATTGCTTTTCGTTTATAAAAAGTCATTTATTTTTTGAAATTAGTTTGTAAACTTGAAAACGTATTTGAACTTATATAATCATTAGCGATAAAATTGCGTATGCAAAAATAAAATTTTGATTATTAGTTTGTGTAAAAATATTTAATTAAAATAAAATTGTATATAATGAATTAAATTGTAATTACTTTATTATCTTACTTATTTTGATTATGTTATATGTATTTATTCAATAACGTTATAATTAAGTGCAATTATTATTCCGGCTTTGGTTGAGTTTAAATTTATTTTGGTAAAAGATGATATCAACATTTAACTGTAAGTGCAATTTTTAATCTGATTTAAATTATATTTTTTTGAAAAAAGATGATGACAATATTAATTCATTAGAATTGTACTGAATCAATTTAGTTGAAACGAATTAATCCAGCTAAATATTAAGTTAAACTCCTCTACGAATTACCCTTACTGAAATAATATATTCTAGCTAATTAAGCCAATTGATCAGCATCAGCCACTATTTTTTCCAAGGCAAAAATTATGCTCTACTAATTCTTGCAAATTGCTATTGAACTTGTACAATTTGTCCTTAAAATTTCATTTCCAGGCTTTTTTTTAGCAAAGTGCAGGTAATTCAGACAACTCATTCAGAAATAGTGATCAAAAGTATATTTTCAGGGACAATTTGAGTACAAATTAATAAGTTTCTACATTCATAATTTCATAATAGTACAGTTGAAGGATTTTCGAAGTGTTATGTTATGGAACCGATGAATACAACATAGGAAACCATGTAGTGCTATACATAAGTAGTTACATAAAAGTATTTTAGGCATTGATAGATACTAAAATAAGCTTAGTCTATGTTTCTTCTACCACAGCACTGTTCTGCAGAAGAGGTGTTTTGTGCAAATGAGATCCCAAGCCATCAACTCCATTTTCTACAATCTGAAGCTTTTCTTTTGCTTTGCCCCTCATCACCGCATAGAATCCCAGTGCCACTGTAACGCCTCCGATCACACTGCATTAGGACCAATGACACCATGATTCGATTTACGGCACTAATTAACGTCTACATAATCTACACACGAATATTGAATCTCACTCACAAGCCTCAAGTGTTCGACAAAAACTACAATAATTACCTTCCAACATGAAGGGATTCGCCAAGAAACACAACTCCCATCAAAACTGCAATGACCATCCCCAGTGGCTTGAACATTGCTACATAAATAGGCCCCTTTTCTTGCAAGCACCATATATGAACACTAGTGCCATATACACCTCCAAATATCGCCTAAAATTGCCAGTCATATTCTGTTAGTTATCTCCATCTACAGCTGAATTTCAGCAAAAGGAATAAACAAAGTAGGTGAAACAGAAAAAAAGGCATCTCTATAATTTTTTTTTTCTTTCTAATAACATACATGTGAGATGAAAACTGTATTTACGCGCCACCTTCTTCTCGCCCTAGTAAAGCAGAAGAAGGTTGAAAGTTAATAATTTTCTTACCGAGTACAAAATGGTAATCATCTCAATGCCAGGACTCAGTTTCCATGCATTTGGTTCTCTCTCCGCGAAGAAAGTGAAGGTCCCAGAAAAGATACAAGAAAAAAAGCAGCAGGAGAAAAGGATAACAAATTTTTCTGGGAACTTCTGAGTTGTAGCTGCCTGGAACCAAAAGAGTACATATCAATTATTTTTCAATTCAGAAGTTCTGTTGATGATAAATCGAAGGCATCTTATAGTCCTGCTAGATTTTGTATCATATCTCCCTTGCTTCATGCAACAGACAACTACTTTCGACATTATAACATCAACGCAAGGATTTAGAAATCCAATACAAGTGTGCACAACAGAATCAGATCGAACAAGTTTGTTTCAAAAGAAATTGTGCATTTTAGAAGCTAAAACTCTAAAACAATTATGTCACATTAGATCAATTAGGTCCTCATGAACCACTAACATATTTGATCCATCGATTGTTGAAACTATATGCATCATATTGTACAAATATGGGACCACATGTGAAAATATCAAAGTTCTGCGCACTTTATGTTATTGAGCGTATTTAGAGGTGGTGATTCGTTTTACCATTAAGATGTTCAATATTGCTGACAGCATACGAGAAATTGCTAGGAGGAGCCCTCCAAATACCCAATTTGATCGTTGCTTATGAAAAGATCCATGAGGTAAATGAGAAAATGATGAAGCTGTCAAGATCTGAGGACCCTTGTAGAGAGTAACTATTAGTGCTCCTGAAACAGAAACAAGAGTACCCAAAGATATTGCTAAACCAGTTGAGCTCCTGAAGTTTAGCTTCTCCATCCTAAAAACACAAGGTGATAATGTATTACCCCACCCTTCTCTTTCAATACAATTGCTAAAATTCACTAATGAATATACATACTCCACATGGGATTAAATGAAAAAACATTTAATTATACTAATTCAAGAGAAAGAAATAGAAAACTGAGGGTCTTTTCGGCAACAAATTTTGACTTATGGATTATAATCCAATTTTATCTTAAAAAGTGAGTTTTTGAAAAGTAAGTAATATTTGCTTCTTTTTTTTTTGGATTATAAGTCGGTAAAAAAATGTTACTGTTTGCCTAAAAAATAACTTTGAGATTAAAAGTTAGCTTAAAAGTCATTAACGAATAGAGTCCAAGTAGCTGCTTTGATTTAATCTACACTAACAACGATACACCCACAAGCATAAGTTCTTATAATCATTGAATTGCTTAACAATTGAAAAATACCTGCAAGTGATGGCAAGCAAAAATGTAAACAGTGGGATCAAATTGCCAATAGCTGAAGAAAGAGTTGGAGAACTGTATCTCACACCAGCAAAGAAAAGTATCTGTGCAACACTCCTGCAACATAAATTCTTTCATTTATAAAGACTCATTAAAAGTAGAAATACTAAGAATTAGAATCCAAATGATTGATTAGAGTCGTGTGGGGTGTGTGTATGTGCGCATATGGGTGATATTAATGTGGTTATTTTAGTATTTTACCCAATTAGGCCAAGTAGGAAGAGTCTACAGAAAATGGAGAAAGTGCAAGGAGTTCTTTTCCATCTGTGCAGAAAATATATATGATGCTAGTTAGTGTAATATATCAGTAATTGGATTGTTTGGAGGGTAAGAAGAGAAGAAGTAGAAAGGAAGAAATGAAAATATAGAAAGTGATGACCTGCACAGAACAATTGGGAGAAGAAGGAAGGTGACAAGAGCATTGCAGTAAACAACAAAGACGAAATTGCTCATTCCTTTTGTCATGGCTGCTTTGCTGAATGTTGAGACACCCACATCAATGGACTCTGTTGATATCATCCCCAAGAATGGAAATGCACTTCTCACCAACCCCATTTCTCTCTCTTTCTCTCTGGTCGTGTGTGTAGCAGGGGGTTAAATAAAAACATTCCTCGTTATGCTATTTCTCTCTCTCACACACACATAACTGTGTGTGTGTGTGTGTGAGAGAGAGAGAGACTAATGCAAAGAGGCAGAATTTGTTGGCTTCTTTCCTGAGAGGAAGCATCATTTGAAATATGCAGTGAATAAGTCAAGGATTCGAAGTCAGCAAGTAACAACTAGCTGTCTATGTTCAACATTAACAGCAGCATATGACTTGTTATAGTATCCGGTACAATTTTTTGACACATCATCAACATTCAATTGCCAAGTCAGGTTTATTTAAGTCATATATATTTTTTAAGGGAAAAAGTAAGTATGATATTACAACAACAAAAGAAAAAAAAGCCATATAAACATTAGATCTAATGGAGTCATACTTTATTTATTCAGATAATACTAGTTGCAATAACATAAAAAATAGTGAGATAATGACAACATTATGGGGTCTAAAAATATTGCGTTTAGATTGTTCAAATATCATATTTCTGTGTAATCAAAATAGTTTAGTAATTACATCTTATATTATTCATACATAAAAGATAAGTAGGAAAACTGGTATATGAGTAATTTGGCACAAACACTTCTTTGAGGGTAACGTGAAAAAGGATGAGTCTGAATCAAATCATGATATATATCCTAATACAAATCTTACAAAATTGTCACATGTATATTTTTCTTCTTTTTAGCTCCTTGTATCCAGTAATGATATTCACACATGTCAATTTCTAAATATTTGCAACAGAAGTATTACGTTTTGTAACAGTAAAACTGCTCTCTATATGAAAAACGTTATGTGTACATTTGGATAAAGAAAAGGTTGGTTCGGTGCGAGGGAGGACCACACGGCCGTGCCTGATGATCACAGGAGAAACAGAAAGTGCAACGTCCGATGACCTTGATCGACAAATTTCGAGTTGTTTAAATAATAGAATGATGGTAATATTAATATAAGTGGTGTGCTGGTATAAGGGTCGAATGCTGAATACAAAATCTGAATGATTAACAATATTAAGAGATATGTTCAAGTGCCGAATATTTATGTATTATGTTCATTTGATAGTTTAGCTGAATGACACGTTTGAATGATACATATTTCTATATTTTAAAACTAAAGATACATTTATTTTATAATCTTGTATCATTTTGAAATTCTAAAGTTTCGTGTGTGATATGAGTTCATACAAATATGAAAGAGTTTGTACTTAAGATATTATTTTGTCTTTCACAAAACTTCACTTCAAAATTATTTGAAATAAAAAAAGTTTAATTTAATATTAGGACCGAATATATGTGAAACAAAGAAGCTTTTTCTACTCATCACTTTTTCACTAAACGCTTGGGGCTTTTCAGCACTCAACAAGTGCAAACAAACATGGGCTTAGTTTGCTTGAATTTTGAAGTATGACGGAACCCAATAGAAGTGCGCACCAAATCTTAATTTAGACTGTTGCCGATGAAAATGTTAGGCAGTCCTATAGAAAAAACATGCGATTTCATGAGTTTGACACCGGTGTGGAGAAGAGACTGTTGCGTAGAAAATGTTTCATTTTTATTTTGACAAAATTTTAACCGTAAAACATTAAGAGAAACACACATAAACACATAGCGACACACAGAAGAAAATTTGGATGCCGTAAAATAGAGAGCATGCGTAGTAACAACATTGGACGGTTATTGCCTCCTAATTTTTTTCTATAGTATATTTACATTCTTATCATATTTTACTATCCTGTTTAATGTAATTATCTCTTTCTATTTTATTTTTTTTTGAAATTCACAAGCATAGTATCCATTTATAATTTAATTTTTGATTTCAGATTATATTATAATTTGCATATGCAATTACGTGTGTCATGTCAAATGATATATATAAACATGTACAACTAAACTATTTATCCTTCAGTAAATTTTTGTTCAGTCGGTTGCCGAGCATGATAATATGATACGGTCCCAAAGTTGCAAACTTAACATTACTCTAACAAAGATGTGACATTAAGATATTGTACAAGAGGAGTCTCTTTTGAACATTTTGCAGATATTAAAATTACACAAAAAATTTACGTATATCTGAATCTAAATCTTATAGCTAGAGCAATGCAATGCAATTAATTAAATGGCAAAACTAAGTAAATTTGCTTTTTGATTTTTTTTTCTTCGTATAACTAGAATATAGTACATTACGTTGTTTCTAATAAATTGAAGCCCTTTTTTAAATTAATTTAATCTGAATTTTTTTCAGATATTGTTGTTCTAGGGACTGATAAATGAAGATATTGAACTGCATCTCTATATCAATTTCAAAATTCAAACACAAACAATTATCATACGTGACTACACTATATATATATATTAATTAATAATATGATTATAATATTTTGAGTTTTATCTCTAATGACACTAATGACTGCACAAGAATAATAATATTTGAGGATATTAAGTACTAAAGAATAATATAGTATTTAACAAGTATGCATCGGATACAAAATACTAAGGACAAAATAAAATTTGCAGCAATTAACAATTTTTCTTTATGAAATTATTAGTTCTGCAGAAAGCCATAAACGTAATCAGTAGTAAATGAAAAATAATTTATTAGTAAGAAATAGAAACAAATATTAAGAATCTGCAGATGGATACTGAGAGAACTAAATAAATCAAAATTTGATAAATTTAAAACAAATAATATATAGCAATATATATATATATATATATATATATCCCAACTTAAATTTAAATTTGAATAATGATAGCTAGCGGATATATCCTAAGGTAAATGGTGATAAGTGATAACTAAAAGATGTATCGTAGGTTTGAATTATTTGAATTCCCTTGAAAATTTTAGCTCTATAGGTTTCACGGTATAAATAAGAGACTAATATGCGGGCTCAAGGAACATATATAATGAGACTAGTCACTTGATCCATTTGAGAGTTTAGATTTAGGAGAAAGATCAGTCATCATATATAATGAAGCTTTGTGTGCTTTGTTGTTGTCCGCTGTCCTTACTGTTGTTGGGTGAGGTGGGATTGTCTGATGCTGAAAAAACATCACTCCTAGATGATAAGGCAGCCACAACCCACATGATGGGTGGAGGAATGGGCGGCGGTATGGGTGGCATGGGCGGGATGAGCGGTGGCATGAAGCCACCGATGCCACCAGTGGGTGATGGTGGTATGAAGCTGCCAATGATGAAGCCACAAATGCCAATGATGATGCCAGCTATGGGTGGGGGTGGGGGTGGTAGTATGAAGCCGCCCTGTCTGAAAATGGGTGGTGGTGGAATGATGATGCCGTCCATGATGAAGCCACAATGCCAATGCCAATGATGATGCCAACCATGGGTGGCGGTGGTGGTATGAAGCCGCCTTGTCCGAAAATGGGTGGTGGTGGAACAATGATGCCGTCAATGATGAAGCCACAAATGCCAATGCCAATGATGATGCCAACTATGGGTGGTGACAAGCCATCCATGATGCCATCTATGGGGGGAGGGGGCATGAAGCCACATTGTCCTAAAATAGGAGGAATGATGAAACCACCAATGATGGGCGGTGGAATGATGAAGATAACTTCCGATCAAAAACCTTGAACATACTGTTTTTTCTATGTACTTAATAATCCTCTAAGTGTAGTAATTTTTGTGGTTTGGACTAGTTCATGTCTTTATTTTACAAAGTTCAAAGATAGTTGTACGTAGTAGGTTTGTATCGCTTGATGATTAAAAAAAACATCTATTGGTTTTAATTTCCTTCATTTTCCTCTCTACCTCCTATTTATGATCTTTTGTTGTTAATTTATTAGAAGCTCATATCATTGCATTTTTTTTTCTTTTTGACATTTTTCATAATTTTTATTTTGCGATGTTTATCCTAATTTTCAGAAGAATTTGGTCATAGGCATTTGTCGAACACATGTTAAACAAGTAACTGAAAAAAAATGGAGCTACATACTATTTTGTTTAATTTTTTTCTTTGATCGACACTATCTTGATTTTCTAAACCTCATAATATTGGGTTAGATATAATTAATACTAGAATGGAGAAGCAATCCACTTTCCTATCGTGCGATTATTGTTGGAGAAGCTCTGGGGTTCGTTGTGATTTTTTTGATAGAATTTGGATTCAAAAGACAGTTGGACAATCAGCTGGTATTTTGTTTGTTGAGACAGTGTTCTTTTTCATCTGTGCACAGAAGGTATATATGATTCTAGTTAATGTAATTGTTTCTCCATTAATTGGATTGTTTGGTGGGTGAAAAGAGAAAGAAGTAGAAACGAAGAACTGGAAAAATTAAAAGTGATGACCTGCAAAAGAACAATTGGGAGAAGAAAAATGGTGCCAAGAGCGTTGCAATAAATAACAAAGACGAAATCGCTCATTCCTTTTGTCATGGCAGTTTTGCTGAATGTTGAGACACCCACATCAATGAACTCTGTTGTTATCATTCCAAAGAATGGAATTGCACTTCTCACCAACCCCATCTCTCTCTTTCTGTTCGTTAATTTGTGTAGCAGGGGTTAGAGAAAAACATTCCATGTTATGCTATTTCTCTCTTTCTCCCACACATAGTATCAGGGGCGGAATCGGAATGAAATATCGAGGGGACAAGAAAAAGAAAGCACGATTGGAAGGGTAAAATGCAAAAAATATATAGGATACATATACAAATTTTAGAGGTAATTATAAGAAACTTCGAAAATTTAGGAGGGGCAACCGCCACCCCGTTATCTCGATGTAGTTCCGGCGCCCCTGCATCGTATATGTGTCTGGGAGAAGGAGAGGGGAGATACTACGAGGGGGTTAATGGAATGAGAAGACGAATAGATGGAAGTTCTCATTGCGGATTGTATCCGGTTGCTTGTGAGCATTGCAGTTGCTGCATATCTGGACAAGACCCTGGACATCAACGTACACCTTCGACGAACTCTTCCAAGGATTGACTAATCCAAAGCACGAAACGAATATAAGGGAGACATTGGCATTAATCTGAGTTGGTGCAGTAGAAACTCATCGAGTCTTGACATGCAGACACAAATACTGTTGATTTAAAAACAGGTTTTTCTCATCTAGCATTTAGTCTTGGAGATGCTGCAGAGTAAAATCAAGGCAAAGCTCATTGCCAACAAATTACTGCAAATCGAATTTACACGAACGAAATCACTTGATGACCAGAATCAGGATCCTGGTTGGATGAAGAAAGTGTCATCCACTCTAGCAGAGCCGAGCAATAGGAGGTTTGTTCTTGATATGACTGAAAATATTACTTTCGAAACTGTTGCATCTTTCTTGGAAATGTTGCTGAAAAAATTATCTGAGAGTCTGAGAAATTAATAATCTTAATGTTGTTCATGATCAGATGATGGACAGAGGACTCGAGGCGCATATATATGTTACTGCTAAGTCTTCTACAATTGCTACAATATATGTCTATCTTTGTGCTTGCACATACTGAATGGTCCATGAATTTTGGTTCCAGCTTATGTTTTTCAATTAATGTGTTTTTTTCGTTCATGTCTGTATTCTAGTACATTGCATTCATGTCACAGACCAGTCAATGTTCTTAGGAGAATTTTTGTTTCTCCACAGATAAGACGGAGTTTAATCGATATAACTGTATATGGTACTCCTGTTTATCATTATCTTGATGTAAAAATTTCAGAAAAATTGTTAGAATATATAGATTTCTATTTCCGGCAAACTGCTATAATCGGTGACCAAGTAATGTTCTTGTTTGTTCTGGTTTAAATATTCAAAATTTTAGATTCTAGCAATATAATTACATTATCAGAACTTAAAATTTTTAATCTTTAAACAGAAACAAACAGAATATATCTATTGTACATAAAAATATTCAATTAATCTCCCATCCTCTCTCACGGTTGTCATAAAATTTTGATATATCTTATTAATTATTTATTTTCTTTTCCTATTTTATTACCTCAAATCGAATGAGTCGAGGATTTGAAGTAATAGCAAGTAATAACTATCTGGCTATGTTCAACATTAACCGCGGCATATAAATGACTAAACACCGGCCTATGATTCATTATAGTGTCGATCCGTTATAAATTTTTGACATATCATCAACATTCACTACCCAAGTCAGGTTGTACTTGAAAATGGTAATGAAGTGTTACTTGAAAAAAAAAAATTCTCACTTCAATAGATCAAAATTTTCAATATTCCGTTCAAGTTTTATTACCAAAATTTACACTATTTTAAATAAATTAGTTTCAACAAAATCTTAATAAAATCACTTAAGTATTTCTACCACACTCTCATCCTGACGAACCCTCTCGTCGTCTCCACTAGTTTTACTGTTGTTTTGGTTATGTAAGAGGTTACTATTTAAATACTTATTAAATATCAAATATTTTCTTTAGAGAGTTTTTAATTTATTAGTTCGAATATTTTTTTTGTTACGTAAGAATTTACTGTCTAGATATTCATTAAGTATTTACCTTAAAGAATCTTTAATTTATTAATCTAAAAAATTTGAAACTCAAAATCTTTTATTTTTTAAAAGAGACGGTCGATAACATGTGAGCTTAACACCACGTCTAAACTTACTTATTTTAATAAATTTATTTTATGAACTTAAAAAAAGAAGAAAAAGAAGGAAAAATACTCTCAAATTAAGAGACACGATCGACATGACCAGATCTATATCTCTACACCTGACCTTCACCATAGATCTCTTCATTAATATGCACGTGCAACACAACCCTCTAGGCATCTCAAACCAATTTCATTCTCCAAATCTTTTTTAAGAATTATATGTACAATGCCTCCTATATATGTGTGTGTTCGTGGTATGCTTCTTCTTCTTCTTCTTTTTTCTTTTTTTTTTTTTATCGGCAAAAGCAAACAATTATATATGTGTGTGTGGTATGCTTATCCTTTATATATTTTGTAGCTTCTCTACAAACCAGAACCAGCAATATGATGAGTAGAATTTATTTTAGTATTATTGTTCTTTTGTCCAGTGTTTAATTAGATCTAAGTACTCCAAATTGCTGGATCGCAGTCAAAAGATATATTTATGCTTCATTATGTTCCATTAGGCTGGTCTTCCATCTAGTACTGTAATATCTCTGTTAGCTACTAATTACACTTGTGGTATTATATATTCTGTATTATGTGTTAGGGTTAATTATATATTTTGTTTTATGTTTTTAGGGTTATTATATATTCAAATATTCTTATGGAAGAGGGAAGTTAGAAATAAACTCGAGAATTTTTAAACTCTGAAGTATCGTGTGAGTTGATCTTTATCTACTTTTAGTTGAAAAAAAGAAAGAAAGATAGGTTTTAATTTACACTAGCTTCCAACTCGGGGCACAAGTTGCTTTAATTATATTATTTAATTTAAATATTTTATTAATATTTATAATTTAATGTCAATTTAATTGATTTATTATTTAATATTACTTTTTTATGAATTAATTTAACTTTGATCAATATAATAAAAAATATTGTAATAATTTTTTCAAGTGATACTAATTTGTTAGTTTCATTATAATTAAGCAAATTAAGAAAGAATTATAATGAAAATAAAAGAATTAGGTGAGAGTAATATATATTTAAAAGGAAAAGTACGGAAATATGAGGGGGAAAAAAACCTATGTTGTACTTTTAAATATGGTATATATAGATTAGTGTTTTCAGCTATTATTGTTATTGACACGGATCTCTTATATGTTTAGTTTAAATTTTGTCAATAGAAAAAATAGATGCTAATGGTGCAGGTACAATTAGACAAAAAAAAAAGTACTTTTTAATATGGTAAAATTCTTTTATAAGGTGTAATTGGTGAAAGAGCTGATCATCAGATGCATCTCTACATTCGGATCCAAAGCAATTAATTAAGATACAAGAAAAATAATTTGGAATATTTTCAATATTGTGAAACTTGTTTTGTTGTCGTAAATTTGTACATCTAAAAATACATTCCCACATGTTTATACTTTTGACTTATGTTTATAACTATTTTTTATGAATTTATATTTACCATGAAACCCTACTGATCGATAATAAATCAATTATTAGCTGATATACAGTGTGCCATATCAACAATTAGCTGACTAAATCAATTTCATCAATCTATTGATTAAACTGATTACAGTCGATTGGGATTTGGGAAAGTTAAAAAGGTGTGTTAATCTCCATTTTTGTTTTGTATCTTTCTAAACTAATGTTCGTCCCAGAACAAATTTATATGAAAAATAATAAGGAATTATATATCCTGAATGAATTATTTTATTTCTTTTATTTTTTTGGTTCGGAATTATTTATAATGATTGATAATGGAGATTTCGCAATAATAAAGAGAAAATATACGAGCTGTTAAGAAATAAATCAAACTGGTGATACTCTTTAAAAATTGTTTTAAAACTAAATTTATGTGGAAAATGTAACAAGACATGAATCACAAAATATAATTGATTTTTATTCGGTTAAGTAAACTAAGCAATTCTTCTTAATTCTTTTTATCCCGCAATTTGTTTCTTTTTCTGGGTCCTTTTTGTTGTTCTTGTTTTTAATTTGGTGCTTATCACTAGATAATCTCGCATTGGGGCCCTTTTTATATTACAATTGCATGACACTTTGTATTTTTCTTTCTCTTTCTTACAGGTCTTAATTTCATAAGCATCGATTATACAAAAGGAAGCTTTCGAGTTTAGAAAACAATTATTGCAATTCGTAAGGTAATTTTTGAACTTTGTTAATTTTTAATTTCTGATAATTATTGTATTGGTATCCTCTTGCTTCTTGTTTCTTTTTCATTGAAACTAACCGACATCCTACTTATCAAAATAAATGGAACTCGACTTTAAGTGAGTGGAACAAGTTCAAAATTAAAGTTACATATTTCTTTTAGTGTAATCTTATACTTTTATTTATGATATAAATTTATAAAATATAAATTTATAAAAGTTTATATTTAACCCTATTTTTAATATATTTCATAATATTTCACTTGAAAGTATTAAAAATACAAAATTGTCTTCAATTTTAAATTATATAATTTTGCCCATCTATTTTAATTGAACTTTAATATATGTATCTTTACTTTTGAAAGAGAAAAAATATTACACACATATATATACACACACATACACACCTATTAGTTTAGACCATTCGTATTCGTAACTGAATGAGACTTGGTTTTCTATGTGTCATATAAGGTTCAATATTTTTTAGGTTGTCAAATTATAATCGTTTTTATATTTTAATCATTCAACTAAAATTTTTAAAGGATTCATCATTGAAGTACATGAATTTTCATTACACTTGTTAACCTTTCACTACAATACTAACTTTAAAAATATACGTCGTAAAAAAGTTGAGATATCAAGCAAACAATCTCTCCAAAATTTAAAATATCTCAAAATTCGTAGTTGCATTATCCAAGGACACCTCAATATTTACTTTATGTGGCACAATTTTGAAAAAGAAGAAAGTGAATTTAACATGGAAGAATTTCTCATTAAATAAGTTTATGTGACTCGAGAGATAGTTATTTGTTTAAATATTTATTTATTTTATAGATTTTATTAGTTTCATGTCATTTAAAATATGATATGACATTTAACTTTGTTAAAAGTTAAATATCATAAATAAAATATTGAATAAAATAAAAATTCTTGTAGTATAATGATATATTCTGTTAAAATTTTAATTAACGTGATAAAAAAAATATTTAACTCGCGTCATATATGTGGCAAGTTACCTAATGGTGGACTGCTTGGATTTCTACCGCGGGTGGTCTGAGGAGGAGCTCTGACAGGTCCATATATTTAACTTGTCAATAATGAACTCTCAACAACTTTGGAGAAGATGGTTGCCAATTTGAACTTGTCATGTAAGATTTTTGTCTCCTATTGTGTTCAACACTATCCCTTTATTAGGTAGTAAATAAATACTAGTAATTCTATACTTCCGTCAATTTACAATATATTTTAAAACATGGATAATACGGATTTTAAGGACCTGCGAAACATTTTCATTTTGTCAGACATTATTGTTATTATTATTATTATTATATTACTATTACTATTTTGCCCTTTTACACCAAATTCATAGCTCTAAGAACTACTGCCTGCTGGCCATCTTGTTAGTCTAAAGTTCTGAGGTGGGCATCGTATATCTTAAGCTAGATTTATGTTGATTGACATGTGGGGATGTTATCTACCACCAGATCGGACGTTGGTTTCTGCAGTATCCAAGTCTATATAGGATACTAATGTTTACTCATCAATCTCCTTAAATTAGGGATCATTTTATAGTACAATGTCCAACTACTGTCTATGCATACCAACCCACCCTAGTGTTGTTGATCGTGTTGCAGTAATAATTATGCCGTAGGACTGCTGCAAATTTCATTTATTTCTTTTTCTGGAAAAGAAGAATGTATGTGACAGGTACTATGCAAATCATGAATAAGAAGAAATTTAATTATAACCAACATATTAGCCATAACATGCATCAAAGAAGAAAGTATGCTAGCTTAGAAGTAGTTCAGTAGATATATAATCCTTTGTAATTCTTTATAATGCATGTGTTTACGCGTTTTTGTGTGGTACGTGTTTGTATATACTAGCCATTAATTCCGTGTTATATACACAAATTTATAATCTTTTCGTATAAGTGTAAAGCAGATTGTTTAACTCAAAACGTAATAATTTTAATTTTTTATATAATTTGGTTTTATTATGTAGTAGAACGAGATAAATTAATAAATATTATAAAAAATATGGAATAAGAGTTAAAAATTTAAATGATTCTACTACTTTTTTTCACGAATGAATAAAATTAGAAAATGAGTTTTTACTAATTATTAATCTAAAATTTTAGATTTAATGATTTTGACGTATTTTGTGTGTTATTATAATTTATTACTAAATACATTGTTTGTCATATTTTTTTCGGTTGTGATAAGAATTTATGTTCTTATTTCTTGTTCATTATTCATTTTTCTAATTACTCCAATGAACTGTATAACCTTTAATATAATTTATTTTACATAATTTTAATGATATCAAAACATAAAATATGAAAGAATTGGAGAGTTTATCAAGTTTCTAGAATTTTAAAATATAAAATATAGTTCCCATTAAAAAGTTAAATATAAAATACCCATAAATTTTTAATTTAGAATTTTTTTTTATTAAATCTTGCATTATTAGTAGTACGAAATGGTAAAGATAAATTTGTGATAGAGAGATACTATTTTCATAAACAATAGTATATATTTATTTATTATATAAAATTATACACTATAAATACTATATATTTATTAATGGTGATATAATTTAATAAATGTTGAGCAATAAAAAATGATTAAAATTTTAAAAATTACTTAACAAACTTATTATTTTCTTAACATAATTTATAAAGCAATTTAGCGTTATATTAAGAATTTTTTATTATGTCAGTATTTGTATATTATATATAATAAATTTTTTAAATATAATTTAGGTCATTTATACTTTATGTAAACAAAATAAAGTTAGAAGAAAAAGCATTTAATTATATGAATAATACTAGTGATAAATTTATCTTTAACAATGCACATGTGTTAAAAAAGTAAAAATATATATTCAACTATATTAAGATAACAATGTAAATTTTTACTAAATAAATTTGTTACACATTTCACCTCATAAGTAACAAAAACAGAGTGAACCAGTTAATTTATTTAATGTATTAATTTCCTTGCAAAAAGTAAAGAAAAACAAAAAAAAATGTAAGTATTAATTTTATTTTGTTTTTGAAGAAAAATATGTAGTGTAATTTTCTCAAAATTTTAATTTATAAATAGAAGTAACATTATAAGTTATTTTCGAACATTGTTAATGTTATGTTTCATATACCTTCCCATCTAAACTAAATTTTATGTGACCAAGATAAAATAAGATAAATTATAATATTAG